>OX393580.1:11226434-11266839 GCA_947652605.1 Elmis aenea
AATATACAGGGTGAGGCATCACTTATGACACCCCCACTTATTTTGTTATTGGAAAGAATTATCAAAAAAAGTTTCAAATAAAAGTTGTTTGATGTAGTATTTCCCAAAATATTGTCATGTCAAATTTCGTTTTTCTTTTGTTTTTTTAGGAGTTACGGCGCCATATTTGTTTTTTTTAATGGCACCATACATATTTTTTTATACGGTTAGAAAGAAATTTTCTTTCTCTTTTCAACGCACTAAAACTTTTATACCCTTACATAACAAAATTTTTAAGAAAATCGCAAAAGAACAATTTTGTATGAAACTTGTTTTAAAAGCGTACTCTATTAATTAATTTACATTAGTAGGCTTTGAAAATGATACTGACAGCGTACCGGTGGGTTCGAGACTATTATTAGACAAAAGTGACATTGGGTTCGAGGCTATTATTTAGTCATACATGAAGCGTGTTGTTGTCCGTTGACTGTAAATGTCGTTTAACGTATTTAATAAAGTATTTTTGTACATCTTATGTATTTTATAGTAAATAGACGCCCACAATACAAAACGGTAATGAATTTAAAAAGAAAGTTCATTTGGGTACAACGGTAAATACTGAACTACTATAATAAATGTTCAAAATGGTGTCCTTCCTGCTGAAAACATTTTTGTACGCGTTTTTCAAACGAATTTACTGCACTAGAGCCCTTGTTTTCATTATTAATTGTTTAAAATGCTTCGCGTATTCTATTTTTCATATCTTCAACAGTGGTAGGTGGCGTTTGATAAACAATTTGTTGCACTGTACCCCAAACAAAAAAGTCCATAATTGTTAAATCGGGGCTACGTGGCGGCCATCTAACTGGTCCATTGCGTCCAATCCAACGATTCTCAAATTGGTGATTCAACAAGTTTCTTGCAATTTGACTGTTATGGGGCTGTGCCCCATCGTGTTGAAACCACATGTTGGCCCGTACGTTTAATGGAACATTTTCTTATAGGTCCGGTAATTCGTATTCTAGAAATTCCGAATAAACTACTCCGGTCAAGTTAGTGTCGAAGAAATGCGGTCCAATCAACAAATTGCCGATAAAACCACCCCATACATTTACTGACCAACGACGCTGTGTTGCATTTTCACGCATCCAATGTGGATTCACTGGTGACCAATAATGTAAATTGTGTTTATTTACATGTCCTGAATTCTTAAAAGTACATTCGTCAGTAAAAAGGACGAATTTAAAAAAAATATTATCTTCTGCAATTCGTTGTTCAGCCCATCTACAGAACATCATCCTGTTTTCAAAATCTTGTCCATAAATTTCTTGATGTAACGAGATGTGGTACGGATGAAGTTTATGTTTATGTAACATTCTTAGGACACTACGTTGACTAATACCACTTTCTCGAGATATGTCTCTACTGCTAATATGGGGATTATTTTCAATGGCTGCTAATATCGCAATTTCATTATTTTCATTGACTACATTACCATGTACCACCTTTTTATCCTTAATATCCAGACTTCCAGTATCCTGTAACGATTTCAGTAATCTTTTGAATATCTTCGTTGTAGGATGCCGCTTTTCCGGATATCTTCCTGCATAACACCGAACCGCTTCCGTTGCATTTCTGTGGCATTCACCAAATATCAATAACATTTCTATTTTTTCTGCACGAGAAAACAAAAAAGGCATTTTAAAAAAGTATTAAACACAAAACTGTCAAACTATGATCAAATTGTGACGTTACATACATTTGTTTGTTTTTTTTTTTGCAAAGCCTACTAATTAATTTATGATCCATGTTTAACAAAAACCGCTATTGTAGAAATTCTTTTGCTTGCGATTTTCTTAAAAATTTTGTTATGTAAGGGTATAAAAGTCTTAGTGCGTTGAAAAGAGAAAGAAAATGTCTTTCTAACCGTATAAAAAATGTGTATGGTACCATTTAAAAAAAAACAAATATGGCGCCGTAACTCCTAAAAAAACAAAAGAAAAACGAAATTTGACATGACAATAATTTGGGAAATACTGTATCAAACAACTTTTATTTGAAACTTTTTTTGATAATTCTTTCTAATAACAAAATAAGTGGGGGTGTCATAAGTGATGCCTCACCCTGTATATGACATTATACAATATTTGTTTACTAGTCGTGAGGAATTTCGTATAGGTTTAACGAACTACTCAATTCAACTCGGCCTCAGACTAATAACTATGAGTAATATGCTCGTAGCTGGTGAACCGACATAACTCCGGTAACCAACTGTGGTATATCGTATATCGATAGCATTTATTTACCGGTACGGAAATTAACCGTGTAACTACTTAGTAGATGTAAACTGCATTTGATATTATAATTAATGATGTGTAAATAAAGGGTAAATATTACTACTGATTTACAAGTTTTATTAGTAATGAATGACATATCCAGACCGCTCAAGTCAAATTTGAAGAAAAAAAAACAGTGTATGCGATACATCATTCTAATCTGTTTAAATAAAGCTTCATACAGGATGTTACTTGATCAAACGGCCAAAATTAAATAAGGTGCATGTTCCTTGAGTCAATTTAAGCAAAAACTGTTATATAAACCATAGTCCAATAGTCGATGGTTATCGAGTTATAGATCTTTATAGCTTATAAAAAAATGTCAATCGTAACATAAAAAATTATGAAATACCGCTTTTATCTCCTAAAATATTAATTTAACAACAAAATGTTTTGTTTTTTTTAAAGATGCATTCCTATCTTTTCTGCGCCTTATGGTATACTCGATTTTGTTTTGTTTTTTACGGTTTATATGCTATGGCAACCAACCTAGTTATTTTAAATAGAACACACTGTATATTATTACATTTTTAGATTCTTCTTTCAATGTACGTTATAAAAGGTAAAAGTTTATATGGGCCTAAAATTAACCGTTTTCAAGCAATTAATTTTTTTCTCGAAAATGTCGAGGAATTCAAAAAGATCAAGTATTTAAAAAATGTGTTCTGACAATCGAAATTCGTTCCAACTTTTGTAAAAATCAAGTGGACGTTGACATCTTCGTATAATTTTTTTTCTTCTTAAACGTGTATTTGTCTATGAAAAATAACATAATTTCAAGCGAATTTAAAAACATTGTGAATATACAAATCGTTTATTACTTTCAAGAGTAGTCACAACTGCAAAAGCAGTATATTTGACACTGAATGACATAAATTTCTTCCTCCGGGGCCACATTGTGCGGACGTTAGGTTGGCAGCAAAAAATGTTTATGATAAAAGTCAGTCCCCAGGTCTCCAACGTTTGAGAAAGGCTGCTAAAAAGTGTAGCCATCTCAATTTTTTGAGAAAATACATATTTAACCCAGATATGCCCAAGGTACATTTTTTTTTTATAAAACCATATATTTGTGCAAAAATCTTTTATTGGGAGTCAAAATAGTTATAATATGAAAAAAACTTTAAAAAATATATACAGGGTTAAGAGAAAAGTGCGGTCCTATATATAGGACGTTGGGCATATTACATATTAGGAGTACTTATTCTAAAAAGTATGGTAATTTACAAAACATTTCACGTGAACACCAACATCACATTTAGAACATCTAGTTGTCGTTTTTTGGTGACAAAGTCGGCACCTAGTTTGGCTTTCTTGAGGTATAACTAGGTGTCAAACGTTGTCATATCTGACACCTATATTTTCATTGCCGCTGGGCCTTCCTGTTGAGTTATGGCCTGTTTCCTTCTGATTTGATTGTAATAAATTCAATGCAATATGTCTTCGAAAAGATAAATGATCAAAATTATTATTTTCTAATTTGTATAATTGCCATGCGTTGTGGACTGCTAAATCTACTGCATTTGTAATTAGGTTCTGGTGCACCCCATCCACAGTTTGTAGCCATATCTTATTGGCTTTCCGTGAATATATTGTTTACAACCATGGCGTCCAAAATAAGGCACCATAGATTCGTCAACACTGTGATTTTCTTGTAAAGGTGACATTTCTATAAACCTTTTATTTAGGTGCTAGAAAAGTGGCCTAACTTTTGCAAACCTATCAGTTTTATTTATCTTGTTGTTATCAGAAAAATGTATGTTTGAGATTATAAATTCAAATGTATTTCTTGATATAGCTTTGGACACTAAGTCATTTCGAGTATCATAGCTTTTTTCCCAATATAACCGGCGTCTTGGTAAAACAACATATCCACTCAAAATAATCACTCCTAAAAAGGCTTTTACTTCTTTTTTGGTAACATTCCCGATTTTATTTTTACTGGAAGCATATCTGTTCGTTTCAATCACTATTAATTCTAAAATTTCATCATCAAAAATTGTTTCGAACAGTGACAAAGGTGAATGGTCTATTGGCAAAGGATCCTCCACAATCCACTTAACCTGTTCAAACGGTATATCCCCTACACTTTTTTAGTTTCTTGGTAACTTTTGTTGAACGAAGTGTTGCAAGTGGAACGTTGTCATCGGAATCGTTGAAATCGCTGTTCTCAGGATCAGGTACCTGATTAGATGGACATCGAAGCTCAATTTCAGCTGGAGCTCTTAGCTGACTTGCTGGTAAATTAGAAAGGTCTAAAATGTCTTCCTCTCCAGAGTCCTCATCAGTGATGTTGCCATTTGCGTTTTCTGGAAGGAAAATAGTAATGGTAGCTGCTGAATATGGCTCCTGTTCATCTTCTGCCTCTAAAATCGTTACTGCGTCATGTAGAGTAAAACCCCTGAAAAATATAATAATAGTAGGCCATGTGCCCAACGTCCTACATATAGGACACTTAGTTTTCAAGGGTCACAGATAAAAAATTAAACGATCATTACTCAAAATAACTGACCCTAAGTACTTTTTAAACATTTAGTTCCGTAATCAATCATAAAATTTAATAAAATTTTTGTAAAAACTTACCTTTGGAAGCGTATATCGTAATCACTAAAATTTCCGTTCATTTTAACACACTTTCTGACACGAAAACTAAAACTACCGCAGTCAAATCTGCAACATGTGACCAGAAACTGCCCTTTTAACTTTAGTTCGTTAGATTAGTAACACATGGAGACACTTGCATTTTGAAAATAATGCAATGGCGGCCAATTTAAAAGGTGTCCTACATGTAGGACATTGGGCATATCTGGGTTAAGGACAAATTCACTACTAAACTGTTAAAAATAATAGTTTGACTTAACAGTCTGATTACGTCATTATATTTTGGATTCTAGAATGTTAATAATATTTTTAGGCAAAGTGATACAACCAACGCTCATAAATCTTTGAGCAAGTTCTCTCTCGATTAAACTTTAATACAAGTTTTAAGCTTCTGCCCCAAAAGACCCATTGTAAGATATGAATTTATCAACATAAACTTACTTATTAAACAACGATAAGTGTTTAAAAGTTTACCAAACCGAGTGAAAGTTAATCAAAAAGTATTTGCTATAAATGTTTAATAGATTTTTGTACTAGGGGAGACCGGGCATGAAATTATCACGGGTAGGTTGTAAGAATGCCTATAGTTTCATTAATTTTTGTTATATGTCGCTCTATGCGCTTGTGCAAGCACCTTCCTACCTACAGTAGTTTACATCTGTCATAGGGGTTTTTGCCAGCCAGAGTAACTATTTTCTGCCTAAAAGTTAATGCGTTGTATCATCAAGTGACATTGTGAGTGAAATTAAACCGAAAA
The DNA here is from genome assembly GCA_947652605.1 of Elmis aenea. Taxonomy (NCBI): domain Eukaryota; kingdom Metazoa; phylum Arthropoda; class Insecta; order Coleoptera; family Elmidae; genus Elmis; species Elmis aenea. The sequence goes on from OX393580.1 coordinate 11,232,105, forward strand.
TCGTACCGTAAAAAGTTCATAAACTAACTTTATCGAGCGGCTTATTTCAAGAATTGCTTTTTATGGCTTTTATAACATGCCAGATATTCTCTATAGAGTTTTGTCATGCTATGTGTAATGACATTAGTTTATGTTTATAAAAATAATTTTAAAAAGAAAGTTGTTATTCGATTTACTTACTAAACTTGCGAAGTACAAATTGACCTAATCACGGCTTTTGTTATTTATTTCAAACATAACTGCTGATTTTTGAAACACAGTTCTTATTTAATATCAATAATGCGTAAAAAAAACTACAGCTCTGAGACGTAATAATTTTGGTATTCTCATTTCGAAAATATTTAGAGCAAGCGAAAATGAACAAGTTGCATTTGAATGCGAAGTTTTTGCAATTTTAATCAAACTATGCAGACCACACGATCAACTATGCTGAGCTAGAACGCATTGTGTAGTTTGTTTCATGATACAAGAACCAGCAAAAACCAATAGGGCACACAAAAAGAATGTATAATCTTGCGATTAATTGCATTTCAAAATTTTCTAATTTTAATCATTCAAAAATTTCCAAATCTAATTCATCAACTTTGCCCATTTCTGGATAAATTAAAAATTTTAAAATTCCTTTGAAATTTTTAAGTTCATCTATTATTGATCCACAGCTGTGATTAAATCTTCAGTCAATAGAGTTTGATTTATTTCAATTTGACGTGTCGGATTTTCTGTAAAAAAATTTAAATTTGAAGGCAAGAGAAGCAATATTTTGTTTAAATCAGGGACTAAAAACGAAAAAAATTCCGTTCGTTTCTGTTCGGAACGAAAACGAAATATTTCGTTTTCGTTCTTTTCGTTCTAACCGAAAAAATTCTTTTTTCGTTTTCGTGAACCGAAATAATAACGGTTAAAACCGGTTTTACAATATTTTTTTTGTCGTCAAAAAATCCTTTTTTTTTTCTAGTCACCACACCCCTCTATAAATACGATAACAATATTTGCGTCTCAACTAAAATATAAACGATGACAATGGAGTATGATGCTCACGGACAGCATATTTTAGACTGGCGAACCATCGCCATATTAAATTTACCAAATCGTTAATCACATAAACATTTAACCATTTTATTAAGTTTAACACCCGTAAGGTGCAAAAACACAACGTGATTAGGTTAAACTAGACACACGATCTTTATCTAAAAATATGAAAATATAGCAAGTGCTGTTTTAAATTAGTTTTAGTACTAAAAATCTATGCATTTGAATTAAATAAGATCCTGCTGTAATTATTTAAAAAGACAAAAGAATGAATTCATGTGGATAATTTACTAAATGTTATAAATAAAAATATATAAAAAAAACAACTTATATTAACTTGAAATATACTTTAACTTTATAGCTTGTACATACCATACAATATACATTTTCACATTCCGTTAAATCTTACTAGCAACACATCTTCCAATAAATCTTCTTTTACATTAGTCCTTTTCGAAGTAAGAATAAATTTTACTATTATAATGTCTAAACGCACATAAAACATACACACTGATAATATATATCCAATCAAGTGTATATTCTATATTGATGATCTAAAAAACAAATTAGAAATAGAGAATATCTGTACCGTTAATTGTGTTACACGAAATTGCAAGTATAAACAATAAAGTTGTTAATACATATTCACGTAAATATATGGAGAAAAGTGAAGCTCACTTATTTCAAGTGAGATTTTTTACTGCCTCGTGGAGCTCCCCAGCACAGAAGGTGAATTCGCGTTTGTGTTTAACAAATAAAATTGAAATAGCGACAAAACCGGTTAAAACCGGTTTTGGAAAATATTTATTTCGTTTTCGTTCTTGAACGAAAAATAATAATTTCGTTTTCGGTTTCGTTTTCGTTCTTAGAAAAAAATCAGTTAATTTCGTTTAACGTTTTCGTTCCGTTCTCAGTCCCTGGTTTAAATACTAGTAGTTTTGTTTGAAATTCGCATAGTTTCGAAACAAAATACTACTTGTATTTTATTTGAGTAAGTAGGTATAATTTGGTGCTATTAATTCATTATTTTTAAAAAAACTTATGACTCTAAAAATTTTATAAAAGCAACTATTTCTCCCGCGTGCCAATAAAAATTTTCTACGTCCAGCTGTGGCCTGTGGCACGCATGCCACCCCTGTGGTATGAGAATTTGAGCTGCAGAAAGTGGCTGTTTAATATTAAGTTATTGAAATCCTCAATCCAAATTAACAGAATGACATGAGGAGCAATAAAAAATAGAAAAAATAATTTAGTCCAGGCGTAATAGGAAACATTCTTTTGTATCTAGGAGTCATTTTAAAACAATTTCACTACTATTATTTTTTTAACAATTATAAAACTTGAATTTTGTGCAATCGTTAAGTGCAGGGCTAGAAACCGAAAAAAATTTTGGTTAACGGTTAACCGAATTCAAGAACTTTATTTTTATAACGGTTTTTGTTGAAAAACCGGTTTTTTCCGTAAAGAACCGGTTTTGAAAAAACCGGTTAATTTAACCGGTTTTTAACATTATTCAGATTTGGAATGCAAAGTATAAAAAGATATTATCTATTTATAATTTTATAATATATGTACAATCAAGCATTCAGTAATTACTTTTGGTAAACTAATCACATTTAATACAGATTTTGTATTTTTTCAAAATAATTTTTATTAAAAAGAGATGTTTAAAAAACCGGTTTTTTATTATTTTGGTTAAAGGTTACCGTTTTTTTTGCCTTTAAAAATAACGGTTTCGGTTTCGGTTAAAAATCAAAATTTTGGACAAAAAATAAAGGTTAACCGGTTTTTTAAACCGGTTTAAAAAACGGGTTTCATGCCCTGGTTAAGTGACAGACCGGGCAAAGATAACATAAGTTATTATACAGCATGCATGGATACTTGTGTTGTCTTCATCTTGTCAAATACTGATAATTACTTGATCCACTTCAATTCTCTATAGAGGGCTGGTAAAATCGTTGGCGATAGATAGTGGCGTTGCTTAGTGAAAGCCGTTTCACTTGTTTTCGTTGTCTCTTAATGATTTGCACCAGCTGAGCACTGAAAACCATGACTAATACGCTACTCCATCTTGTCTTTCAAACCTCTGAATTACATCGCCTCTTGTCACGTCTTCCAAACTCGGGAGAATTACAAAAATTCGTACGTCACACAATTAAAATTCACACGCAATCAACTACATAATTATAGCTTTTATCTATCTGTGGTGTTAAATGCCATTATTTATTCTTATTATAATCAACGTATTGATAAAACTTAAAGCAACGTTATCTAGTATCGGAGATTATACCCACACATGAATGATCCCTTACTACAATGTAAAAAGTATTTCTGTAAATTAACCTAATAAGCATTGGCATTATTAAGCCATTGGAAATCATAGTAAATTTCCAATTTGAAATGTATACAGGGTGTTTGAAATTCGAGTTTAAGCATGGGGATCTCGCTTATTATAATAGCTAGAATATAGGTTTAAATTCGGCAAAGTTGCTAAATTTGGTGCTCATTTATAATCCGAAGAGAAATTGGAGATATCTCAAACGGTATCCAAGAAAATTCGGAAAAACCGGAAAATACGATTTTTGAAAATCATCTATAACTCCTTCGGAGTTTGAAATATTTCAAATGTGTTAAAACATTGCCGAAGCAACTTTTTAAGCCAAAGCGGATGGTGGTCACAAATTTTTTCTAGATCGATTCGTTTTTGTTTTAGACAACTAACTTTGTTTTTTCTTATGGGCGCAATTTTTGCTATTTACATTATCAAATAGCATTTATTTTTCTAAATTCATTGATGTATCACACATGGTATTTTACTTTTTCTTTCATTGTGATATTTGAAAAAATACGTTTTAAACAATAACCATTATAAATCAGGTAGGCCTGTCATTGTAGTTTATGTTGTTTCCATGCAAACCGATCAATAAACTAAAAGTTTTGAAGGCCTGTTAGTCGTAAAAATGAACTTTAATAACGAAGAAAAACGCGATATGCTGCCCATAAGAAAAAACAAAGTTGGTTGTCTAAAACAAAAACGAATCGACCTAGGAAAAATTTGTGACCACTATCCGATTCGGCTTAAAAAGTTGCTTGGGCAATGTTTTAACACATTTGAAATATTTCAAACTCCAAAGGAGTTATAAACGATTTACAAAAATGGACTTTCCAGTTTTTCCTAATTTTCTCGGATACCGTTTGAGATATTTCCAATTTCTCTTTGGATTATCAATAAGCATCGAATTTAGCAATTTTGCCGAGTTTAAACCTATACTCTAGCTATTATAATAAGCGAGATCCCCATGCTTAAACTCGAATTTCAAACACCCTGTATTTATAAAAGTGATGTAAGATTATTTAACATGGATAAAGTAATTTTACATGAAAAGATTAATAATTTACTTCCGATTTCCATATTCTGGGAGCAATGTTGCACTAAAATGGTAAAATTAATGTTTTTTGTAACGTAGATGGTAAACTCTATAAATTTAAAAAATACTTAGGTATTTGGTTGATATTTGATTAGTATTATTACTCCTTACTAAAAAATTCGATTATATCGACGAAATGGGCGTCGTTTCCGTATGCACTCAAAGCAATTTCTTTAAATCAGGGACTGAGAACGGAACGAAAACGAAAACGTTAAATGAAATTAACCGAAATTTTTATTTTTCGTTCAAGAACGAAAACGAAATAAATATTTTCCAAAACCGGTTTTAACCGGTTTTGTCGCTATTTCAATTTTATTTGTTAAACACAAACGCGAATTTACCTTCTTTGCTGGGGAGATTTCACGAGGCAGTAAAAACTCTTACTTGAAATAAGTGAGCTTCACTTTTCTCCATGTATTTACGTGAATATGTATTAACAACTTTTTTGTTTATACTTGCAATTTCGTGTAACACAATTAACGGTACAGATATTCTCTATTTCTAATTTGTTTTTTAGATCATCAATATAGAATATACACTTGATTGGATATATATTGTCAATGTGTTTGTTTTATTTGCGTTTAGACATAATTATAGTAAAATTTATTCTTACTTCGAAAAGGGCTAATGTAAAAGAAGATTTATTGGAAGATGTGTTGCTAGTAAGATTTAACGGAATGTGAAAATGTATATTGTATGGTATGTACAAACTATAAAGTTAAAGTATATTTCAAGTTAATATATGTTTTTTTTAATATCTTTTTTATTTATAACATTTAGTAAATTATCCACTTTAATTCATTCTTTTGTCTTTTTAAATAATTACAGCAGAATCTTATTTATTTCAAATGCATAGATTTTTAGTACTAAAACAAATTTAAAACAGCACTTGCTATATTTTCATATTTTTAGATAAAGATCGTGTGTCTAATTTAACCTAATCCCGTTGTGTTTTTGCACCTTACGGGTGTTAAACTTAATAAAATGGTTAAATGTTAATGTGTTTAAGGATTTGGTAAATTTAATATGGCGATGGTTCGCCAGTCTAAAATATGCTGTCCGTGAGAATCAAACCCCCATCGTCATCGTTTATATTTTAGTTGAGACGCAAATATTGTTATCGTATTTATAGAGGGGTGTGGTGACTAGAAAAAAAAAGATTTTTTGACGACAAAAAAAATATTGTAAAACCGGTTTTAACCGTTATTATTTCGGTTCACGAAAACGAAAAAAGAATTTTTTCGGTTAGAACGAAAAGAACGAAAACGATATATTTCGTTCCGAACAGAAACGAACGGAATTTTTTTCGTTTTTAGTCCCTGCTTTAATGATAGAACGTACAGAGCTTTGTCCTGCTGGAAGCGCTCGTAGAAGTACTTTTGTACAGAGAGTTGGTCCTGCATGTAGGAGAGACATGCGCAAATAAGGCTGTCCTTCCAGAAGGATGTTAGTGTCCTGCGGGCAGTACGTAGTAAATCTGAAGCGTATTAATAAGCATCTTTTTAAATTTTAAAACATTTTTATGTGATATGAATCCAGTGGCGTGGTAGCTGACGTCAAAACAAAGTCGTGTAAATCTCGCAAAGTTTATTTTAACAAATTTAAACATAAAATTCTATTTCTTACCTATAAGTAATAAAGTACTGTAAAAAACAGTTATAAAATGGTAACTTAATAATACTAACAATATATTCTATCTTATAAATTGGCAATAAAAAACACACATTACACATTATTCTCATTGTTATCATTAACAAATTAAACATAAAAAACCTTTTGAACTGATGACTAAATATGGCTATCAACCTTCCCGGAGATATACCTAAACTTTAATTAAAATAAAAAAGACTGTATCAAAATTGGACACACGTTGATGAGCCACAGCAGACACACAGAATGCACGCACGCGTACGTACACACACTCACACACATAAACGCGCAAGCGCGTCATCACACGCACAAAAACACGTGTTAAACTTATAATTTCCCTCCTTTTTGCGTCTGGGTTGTTTAGTTTTATTATTAATACATATTACATTATATTAGTACAATTTTGAAATGGTACATACCGGGAATATTATTGTCTTCTACTGTTAGGGCATCCAATGAAATTTTCATAGTATTTTTATCAATGTCCCATAATACAGAGGCAGAGTTTTTTTGATTTTATTATTTTTTTTATCGTGCCCCAACATTTTGCGGACTGCCACTGGTCACCAAATTGCGAAATACTCCACGAATTGTTATTTTTACTGTCGAAATTGGTCGCCGCAGCTGAAACGCGTTGCCCGACTCGGAACATCTTGACGACTAGTTTCAACAGGGTGTAACTTTAAAATGGAATGACGTACAGTTATGGTAAAAAAATGCGCTATTAGCTTGAAATGTAACGAATATTTCCATAGGACTTTTAATCCTGCTAGAAGAACCGAGAAGCCTATAATTTAATCATTTGTAAAGTACTCAAGTGAGTTGTTTTGGTCCTGCCGGCAGGTCGCTGTACGTTCTATCATTAAATACGCTCTATTTTCATCTTTCAGTTTAATAAACTCCGTCGTCTTTAGGACAATAATATCACTGAAACTAGAGATTTGAATTACTTTCTAAAAGTATTAAGAGGTGGTTCCATACGCGTTCAAATAAAAAACAAGTTACTTCTTCCTGCAAAATTCTGTTATGACCTGCTTATGAAAAATAAACCTAAAATTGGGTTCGAAGTCGACACCTAGAGGAAAGAAAACTGCTTTTCCCGTGCATATTTTAAAGTAAAGTTGCTGCGTGTATGTTTATCATTGAATTCGCGCTCGGATTTTCTAAGAAATATAGCGTTATTAAAAGTGAAAAGACTCAAGCTACGTATATCACAGAAGTGTCCTTACATACAATGTGCGCTTTGGCATGTGGGTCGTAAAAATTTAAATGATTCTGTTGAGTCAGTGGGCTAGAGGTAATCGGGCGGGATGAATTATGAAACCTTCAATAATTGTTCATCCGCCATTCATGTGACCCGAAACGGTATAATGTACGGATATTATGCGACTAATCGGCAGAGTAGCTGGAAACGGTTAAAAGGGGTATTTGACAGAAAATAGCCAACTGACGGGGCCACGTATCGTACAAAGTCCATCCGGGAGGCGTGTATTGCAGATTAAGTAAATTTTAAATACGTCGCCACCAGCGTCGCTCGTATATCAGCCAACGGAATACCATATAAATCATCTTTTAACTTCAAAGCGTTTTATTAAAAAGGGCGTTAGCTTTCAACGTTTTTTTACGTTACAAATTTAACGTGAAACTCTTATAATTAAATTTGAATTATAACTCGTTGATAACTGAAATAATCGTGCCAGAATATCAGTATTCGAGAAAACTTTTTTTTTTTCGTTTAAATGAAACTCAACTAATTAAGGACTTAAAATTTTCTAAGCCATATTTTATATTACTAATTTAACGCGGTGCTTGAGGAGCGTAATGAATGCCCTAATAACGTTTTTTCCAAAACATTAAAAACAGCTTACAAAGTTTGTGGAAAAGCCGAGCAGTTTTAAAACAAAAAATGTGTTTCTGCTGAATAATACCTCTTTTTAATGACCTTAACAATATAGAAACTAAAGTATATTTAATTTTCGCGTAAAAATACATCAACATTTTCTTGGTTTGTAAAAGTAACGAGGCGTTACAATTAATTATTCGTTTTAATATACAGGGTGTTTCTTAAGTATTGCAAAAAAATTCAGGAGGTGATTCCTTATCGAAAATTAAAGGGGGTCTTTCATAAAAAAAAATCCCTTAGACGTCTCCTTTCGAAGTTACACCCCCCTAAAGGGGTGCGGTAAAATTAGGTTTTTATTTTATTTCTCAAATTAGGATAAATTTAAAAAACTAATATTTGGTAGATGTTTTATACTTATTAAAAGGTTTCCCATAGTAATATTTTTAATCATCTCCCACCTCCACAGGGGGCTGAAAAGTGCGACCCCTGTTGGTTTTTTTATCAGAACTTTTTGGTGGGTTAAAAATTTTTAATTATTTTTATTTAAAGCTTGATTTATTTAGAAACTTTATTTATTCTTTAGTTTATCTCGTAAAACCACCGTTTTTGAGTAAAAAATAAAATAAGTAAACATGAACCATCAAATATTCCAATATAAAACGATTCATTTTGGTGGTTTCCATGGTTTGTTTATGTTCATGTTGGGTAGAATTGACGGGCGTCATAGCGTGGTCGCCGCGTAAACGTCAAAAATGAATAACGTCTGGCAATTCTACCCAATATGAACATAAACAAACCATGGCAACCACCAAAATGAATTGTTTTATATCGGAATATTTGATGGTTCGTGTTTACTTACTTTATTTTTTACTCAAAAACGGTAGGTTGTACGAGATAAACTAGAGAATAAATAAAGTTTCTAAATAAATCAAGCTTTGAAAAAAAGTATTTTTAATTGAAAAATTTTAACCCACCAAAAAGTTCTGATAAGAAAACCAACAGGGGTCGCACTTTTCAGCCCCCTGTGGAGGTGGGAGATGATTAAAAATATTACTATGGGAAACCTTTTAATAAATATAAAACATATACCAAGTATCATTCTCCTACACATATCCAAATTTGAGAAATAAAATAAAAACCTAATTTTACCGCACCCCTTTAGGGGGGTGTAACGAAAGGAGACGTCTAAGGAATTTTTTTTTAATGAAAGACCCTCCTTAATTTTCGATAAGGAATCGCCTCCTGATTTTTTTTGCAATACTTAAGAAACACCCTGTATATCTCTCTGATAACAATGCACTTAAATAAATCTATAATGAGATCGTCCATATGTGTATCTGTCCCTCCGTCCAACCGTCTCTCAGATTTCCTAAAACTCAAAAACCCCTGATCGGGTCTTAACGAAATGTTGTATGTATTGTAATGGGTTTTTTGAGCCAAAACTAAAACACTTTTAATTGAATTTAATAGATTAATTAACATGTTATTACACAACTCAACAGTCCTACACCTAACTGTAGAAGGAATCATGACTAAATAAAATAATAATAACATGTTATTTATAATTACACTAATAAAAATTGGACAGGTAATGCTCGAACGCACTCCGACACGTATAAGTATATCCGAAGACGTTCTAATGCACTTACATAGAACTGTTAAACACGTTGCCATTTACATTAGCAGTGATGTAAAGTATTCTACATTTCTTCTTCTTCTTCTTCTGAATCGGTTCATCTTGTACATTTCGGTGTCGAGGTATGTTTTTCTATTTATGTGTTATGTTTTTCCACTCCTGCCTATCGTTAGCTAATTGTGGCACATCTCTCCAGCTGACTCCTTTTTCTTCTAGTCTGTCTCTTCTTTTTCCCATTTTTTTAAATTATGAAAGCTTAGTGATGAGACATGAACTGGATATTCTACTTCAATTAAATAAAAGGCACTTGAGTTTTTAACTTTTGCACCAGTCAATAAAATATTTATGTTTTTCAGAAAAAAAAATTGCATTTACCAGAGTAGCAAAACAAGAGCATCGCTAAATGCAAAACCGACCTTTCTTAGGAGTAAATCCATCAGATGGTTGTAAAGAAAAACCAAGTCTAAAGACCTTTGTTGAAGTTTGAACGGACAAAAGTTTAAACGGGCAGGAGTTGAGTGCAAAAATAACCCTACTCCTGGAGTTTGGTCCCCCCACGTCGGTCTTGACTATAACTTTGAGTTTGCATTTAAATCTCTAGCATTGATAATTTTAATTACGTATTCTTTATTTACAACGCTTGGGTGTCTTCATTTATAATTAAACCAGTATCGCCTGCGTCTTCGTTTTGCTAAATTTGTAAACCGATTTGCTCTGCTAAGTAAATTTTATCACTTGATTCATGGTTATACCAGAACACAGTGCTTTTTTAATGTATGTAATAGAAAAGTATTAATTTCTAAAACATATTCTACACATTTTTATGTGCTTTAAATATATTACTATTTATACTTATATCGTATAGGGTAAGCCAATTGGTTCTGACGATTTTTGATTTAAAAACATATAGGCTTATTCCGCTTATTAGTGGACATAATTGGTTCAAACATAAATAAATATCTTGTGTGTTCAATGCAATTTTTTAATAAATCTAAGTTATTTAATATGACACCCTGCAAACGGATGTTCATTATCTATCTCTCCGATTTTTTGTAACGAAAAAAGTCTGGCACCGTTAAGCCTAGTCCAGATTGTAAACAAATGTTTCGGAACAATATTGAACACTGTGCCTAAACAGTTGCGAAACATTGTTTCGGAACAATCTGTATACGTTGTTCCGCGTCCAGACTAAAGCCAGTGTTTCGGTGTTTCTCAAGTGATTATCATGTCCAGTGAGACTATTGCAGGAATTTGTGCTGCTAATTTACATATTTTGCTTAACGGCCGAAGGAATAAAGAAAAGAAAAGAAGAAGGTGGTGGATACGGAAAGCACTAATGTAAGGCACCAGTTATGGCAATGAATGAAGAATGGTGAAGAACCACTTTTCTTAGTGCCTTGAAGTTTTTTGTGTTCCAGTCGAAATTGGGATTTTAGCATGTGCACTTTCTTTTCAACTTCAGCAACTGTTACATCACATGATTGCGCAATATTTCCAAAAGCATCCCTCTTTTTATTCCTATTTTTGTATTCCAACAGGGTTGGCAAAAACCCGGGTTTAATAAATAAAACCCAGTGGGCTGGGTTTTATTGGGTTTTATTGGGTCGTAAAACCGGGTTTATTGGGTTTTATTGTTTTTTTAAAGTGATAATCGTACAAACTAAATATACTATTATGTATGTAGGGTAAACTAGATTGTTTCACCAGAAAGCGGGTAAATAGATGTATTTAATACATTTTAAAAAAATGTATCACACAAAAATGTATTTGTTTGCATTCACTATACATCGCAATGTACTTACGGCTGTCCCACAACGTATGCCTTCGCAAATTTTTGCATAAATTGAATGTTTGCGACCGAAATAAAACGTTTTTAAGGACAATCTTTTATTAAATGTCTAGCTTCATATACAGGGTGTCCAGAATTCGATGCTCGCTATTGAGAACTTTTAACCTTTTTTAGATGAATTTTTCTCCGTGGCTATGAGATATAGCAGAAAAGTTATATTACAAAAGTTGTAAATATTTTTGATCCCAAACATTATTTTGTCGTTTTGTACGAATCATATTGTGACAACCTTAAAGATTGTTGCCTGTGAAGCTCTACCTGGTATTAACTGTAAACGATTCTAGCAATAAGTAATTTAAAATTATATACAAAAGGTGACTTCTACCTGAATTAGGTAAGCCTATTATATTAATATGTGTGAACCTATATGACAGGTTTTGTTTTAAAGTAATTATAATTAGATCTGAACATTATTCCGAATGCGATAATAGCATTCATAAAATACTAAATAGTGGTGGATTGTATTCGGATGCCTGCAATATTTTACAGATGTTTTCAATCTTATCAAAAGTTTTAGATGCATTACAAAATGATAATGTTTCTTTGTCTATTGCCGTTGAAATTTGGTACGGTTTAATAAATAATGAAATACTATCAACGCCAAAAATCAAACCATTAATTAAAAAACGAATGCAGAGTGCATTAACACCGGCACATTACTTAGCAAATATTATGGACCCAAATTATTTGGGAAAATCACTAAGCAGCGAAGATGAACTCATTGCAGAAGAATGGCTGATGAAAAAACATCCAAATTTCCTGACTTATTTTTTAGCGTTTAAAATTCAAGATACTGATTATTTCCCAAAATCGATGTTTCACCGCGATGTGATCGATAAATTTAGTGCTTCAAAATGGTGGAAGATATTAAAAGTTAAAAGTGCAAAAAACACAAAATTGCCCATGGATTTTTGCGATTTTTTTATTTCGCTGCACAATTGTCCTGCGAGTTCTGCATCAATTGAACGCATATTTCCCACATATGGCCTGAGCTGGAATAAACTAAGAAATAAACTATGGTTCGAAAAAGCCCTGAAATTAGTCCAGATATACAGATACTTAAGGTTAGAACCAGCAGATTGGTAACAATTAATAGTTGTAGTTGGTATTATTATAATTATGTTTTACTTTAAATATCAAATTTATTATTCTATTTGAACTATAGGTATGAATAATAAATTATTTGTACATTAGTAGATATTATATAAATAAATAATATAATGTAAGTTAGATATACCTTTATTTTTTATTATATATAAATTGATCTGTCTTAAATAAATAATTTACTAAAAATTACATAAATATTTATTTTTTACTGTTTATAATTATATGTATAATGAGTTACATATATATAAAAGTATAAAATGATTAAATTATGGGTATCTACATTATATGCCTATTTAAAAAAAATATTTAAATTTAATATAATAAACATATAATCTAAAAAAAACCCGGGCGGGTTTTTCCCAATTAAACCCACCCAATAAAACCCATCCGGGTTTTATTGGGTTACCCAGTGGGCAGCCAACCCTGACCACATGTGACATCCCACAAACAAGATGTGCTATGCACTTTTTCTATCAGTTGTAAAGTTTTTTCTTGATTCCACATTGTATTAAATATATAACCAAGAATCACTCTAACCAAAACTCTGTTTGACTAGACCGTGTTTGACAACAGACTTGTTCAATGTTCCAATGTTTCCCATATAAACAGGAAACAAGGAACAGGGCTTTTTTTGTTTCGCAACATTAGTGAAACAGTTCCGAAACATGCTAGAAACAAAGTTGAGCTTTTCCGAAACATCGGGAACATTGTTAATGAACACTGTTCGGAAACATTTGTTTACAATCTGGACTAGACTTAAGATCAGGTGATCTTGAAGGTCAATGAATATCGTCATAAGGTTCGTTCCTGCAGCTAGTTTGGAACTAATTTATTACTTGTTCAAGAACTGTACTGAACTATGTACTGAAAAATATATTAACCGCTACCGGAACGCTTTAACGACATGTAAATGACATTTGTGTCTGTTTGGTTCATAGAAATTTGCCCACCGCAAGCGTCAACATCTTAGGAAACCAGTACTACATAGTACTGCATAGGGTTGGAAGGGCTATGCAAAGCTAGCAGAGGGCACGTTAGTTGTAAACAGCGCATGCGTGTAATAGTCTCTGTCTTAATCCATGTACTGTTTGCAGTGGCGCAGGAGAGGGGTTATGGGGGTCAGAACCCACCCATAAGTTCGCAATAAGCCCTTATAGAGCAGGAGAACCGTAAATTTTGTTCTAAAAAAAAAAAACTCGGCTCTTTTTTGCCGTTTATTAACCCCTTCCCCCTAGATGAAACCGTCAAAATCCTGCTGCTAAAAAGCTTGAAAAGAAAGTGGTAACCTAAAAAATAGGTCCTCAGCTCACTTTGCGTTTGTTAATCCCCCCATGGAAGCATCCTGCCTGCGTCATTGACTGTTTTGACCGTCGGCAAGGTACTCCAAAAGTAGTTAGAGTACAGTTGGAACAGTCGACTAACCGTTCGGTGAACTATCAGAAACGCTGCTGGAACGCGATATCGATAATGCGCAGAATCTTGAAAGTTCATGGGATAGTTAATAGGGCTGCTGGCACATACCTATAGCTGACTTTGTTTCGATGTACACTGAAACAGCGAACACTTGTTGTTTTAGGGTTTAACTTTAACCGACCACTTGTCATGGGTGCTGAAACAGCAGTATGTTTCAACCAGGTTGTACCCAGTCAAACGTACCTCCTCGGTTGTATTATGATATAGGAGTTCACAGGAAACCGTCAGAATCCATTGGTTCACTTTGTATAATTTAGGTGTATTTTAGATTATTATAAGATGTTTCTTTAATTTGATAAAAATTGCTGATTTATGAGTGCGCCAAAGATTTGATTAATTACAAAAGTTAAATTTAAATTTGATGAATTGTGATACTAATTGAATTAAGTTATTCGCGTTTGTATTCAACCCTCCAAATTAATGACTGTTATTTTGCAATGCACAACTTAAAAGTTATAATAAACTTCAATACTTTTTAATTGTTCAAGTTCGTAACAATTGCTTAATAATCAAGTTGGGCTATAAATACGACCAACGGAAAATTTAATAGGGCGATATTCATTAAGGACGGAAGGAAGTATTTTATTTCACAAAATTAGCTTATTACCATAAATCTTATTGATTAGTATGTGCTCAAAAACACTTTTGGGGTAAATATTATCATTTAATTGATACGTTTTATGCACATCTAATAGCGTATACTAATATAATTTCATTTAAAGTGTTTAAATTTTAGATTTTTATTACGTGATAAAATTTTATTTTAAAATCAATGTTAACTTGAAACTTCACACTTTGCTATTCAAACAAACTGCAAATGGACACCTAGAATGTGTTTAAAACTCTTGCTGTTATTTCAGGGGTGGCAAACCAATGGCACGGGTGCCACAGCTGGCATGTAAAAAAAATTATTGATACGCGCGAGAAATAGTTGCTTCTCGAAAATTTTTGGAAAATTAATACTTTTTTTAAAATTATCAATTAATAACTCCAAATTACATTTATTTAAATAAACTACATGTATTTTAATTGAAACTATGCGAATTTCAAACAAAATTACAAGTATTTTAACGAGATATTGCTTCTCATGCCTACAAATATTTTCCAATTTTAATTTTTTTTTATATAAAATTCGACCCGTCAAGTTGAAATAAATAAAATTTAATTGATTAAAGATTTAATCACAGATGTGCAATCAATAATAGATAAATTTTCTTGGCGATTTTCTCAATTTAAAAATTTCGAAGAAATTTCAAAATTTTTAATTTACCCAAACATAATAAAAGTTGATGAACTTAATTTGGAAATTTATGAATGGTTAAAGTTTAAAATCCTGAAATGCAATTAATTGACTTTCAATCAAGTGCAATTTGAAGGCACAAGTTTATTGACTTTAGGGAAAATTTAGAGATAATTACAAGGGAACGTTTGAAGGAAAAAATAAATAATAATGCTGAAAGCTCCATTATTAATGCCTGACAAACGATTCCAGAAGATTCAAATCTTTAAATAAATTAGCGACGGCTATTTTAACTATATTTTCTTCCACATATGCATGTGAGTCACTGTTTTCACAAATGAAAGTGATAAAAAATAAATTCAGAAATACATTAACGGATAAATCTAGTTTAGCAAGCATTTTATTAAAAGTAACAAAATATCTGATATAAAAAACCTAACAAAAAGTATTCAATGACCCAAATCACCTTAAAAACTCATATGTATTTTAATTCTTATTGTAGGTAGGTACCTACTTAATTAATGTTGTTTGAAAAGTAAACACATGTAATGTGGAGTTATTATTTTTGTTTAATTATATCTTTCTATTGGTTAAATATTTAATATTTCTTTAAAATTTTGTTATGTATCTATAGTTGTTGTTTAATTACATTAAAAAATATTCATTTAATACAAATATTGTAATATTTACTTTAACGGACCGTACTGCTGTGGAAGAGTACTTATTGCTCTTATATTTATTGTTGTTAAATATGGCTCGTGATCGTCTATGCAACGTGGTTGGACCCTCAAACGTTGTGTTACGTAGTACACAGATCTAGAGCAATTAGTACACAGTAAGAAACAAATAAAACAACAATTTTAACAACAAACTCGTTTATTTTTTGACCGGCTATACATTTCTTGGTGGTTGCTTCTTAACTACGCTAGCGCGACTGTCCCAAGATTTTAGGTTCCCTATTGCTATCGCTTTTTTTATTGTAGTTGCATCTTTGTCATTCTTTCCTTTGTGCAAGTAGTTTGTTCTACTTATGATGTACAACTTTATCAACAAATCGTTTGTTGATTGACGAAACCCAAATGCTGGCGTTGTAGGACCCAGGTTATGACCGTAATATTTTAACGTTTATGTGTTTTTCTAAAGTTGAAATCCTCATAACTTGGCCTTTTTGAAGTGTTACATGTTTTAGTAACTGATGCATCAACATTTTGTTGCCATATTATTCATTTAAAAGTAAATGAAATACCATTGAAGTAAAATAAAATAATTTATCTCTGGCGGGGTGTCACATTACCAACCCTTCATCTCCTCACAATCAGTAATGTTTTTTTAGCGCAATTTTCTAGCTAAATTGCGCTTGTTAACTCATGATTTCTATTCTGTGCGTCTGTGCGCACCAACCTTGCACTTCTATCTACTCCTCAACCAGACCACCTAGAGACTTCGGGTTTTCGGCATTATATTAAGGAAGGTCTAATCTCAGGAACGCACAAAAAAAATCCAAAAAAAGATTTTGGAGTTCCTGGAAATTCCGGAAAAACTCATAAAACTCGTGATTTCTGTCCTGTGCGTCTGTGCGCACCAATCTTGCACTTCTATCTACTCCTCAACCAGACCACCTAGAGACTTCGGGTTTTCGGCATTATGTTAAGGAAGGTCTAATCTCGGGAACGCACAAAAAAAATCCAGAAAAAGATTTTGGAGTTCCTGGAAATTCCGGAAAAACTCATAAAACTCGTGATTTCTGTCCTGTGCGTCTGTGCGCACCAATCTTGCACTTCTATCTACTCCTCAACCAGACCACCTAGAGACTTCGGGTTTTCGGCACTATGTTAAGGAAGGTCTAATCTCGGGAACGCACAAAAAAAATCCAGAAAAAGATTTTGGAGTTCCTGGAAATTCCGGAAAAACTCATGATTTCTGTTCTGTGCGTCTGTGCGCACCAATCTTGCACTTCTATCTACTCCTCAACCAGACCACCTAGAGACTTCGGGTTTTCGGCATTATGTTAAGGAAGGTCTAATCTCGGGAACGCACAAAAAAAATCCAGGAAAAGATTTTGGATTTCCTGGAAATTCCGGAAAAACTCATAAAACTCATGATTTCTGTTCTGTGCGTCTGTGCGCACCAATCTTGCACTTCTATCTACTCCTTAACCAGACCACCTAGAGACTTCGGGTTTTCGGCATTATGTTAAGGAAGGTCTAATCTCAGGAACGCACAAAAAAAATCCAAAAAAAGATTTTGGAGTTCCTGGAAATTCCGGAAAAACTCATAAAACTCGTGATTTCTGTCCTGTGCGTCTGTGCGCACCAATCTTGCACTTCTATCTACTCCTCAACCAGACCACCTAGAGACTTCGGGTTTTCGGCATTATGTTAAGGAAGGTCTAATCTCGGGAACGCACAAAAAAAATCCAGAAAAAGATTTTGGAGTTCCTGGAAATTCCGGAAAAACTCATAAAACTCGTGATTTCTGTCCTGTGCGTCTGTGCGCACCAATCTTGCACTTCTATCTACTCCTCAACCAGACCACCTAGAGACTTCGGGTTTTCGGCACTATGTTAAGGAAGGTCTAATCTCGGGAACGCACAAAAAAAATCCAGAAAAAGATTTTGGAGTTCCTGGAAATTCCGGAAAAACTCATAAAGTTCGTGATTTCTGTCCTGTGCGTCTGTGCGCACCAATCTTGCACTTTTATCTACTCCTCAACCAGACCACCTAGAGATTTCGGGTTTTCGGCATTATGTTAAGGAAGGTCTAATCTCGGGAACGCACAAAAAAATCCAGGAAAAGATTTTGGATTTCCTGGAAATTCCGGAAAAACTCATGATTTCTGTTCTGTGCGTCTGTGCGCACCAATCTTGCACTTCTATCTACTCCTCAACCAGACCACCTAGAGACTTCGGGTTTTCGGCATTATGTTAAGGAAGGTCTAATCTCGGGAACGCACAAAAAAAATCCAGGAAAAGATTTTGGATTTCCTGGAAATTCCGGAAAAACTCATAAAACTCATGATTTCTGTTCTGTGCGTCTGTGCGCACCAATCTTGCACTTCTATCTACTCCTTCACCAGACCACCTAGAGACTTCGGGTTTTCGGCATTATGTTAAGGAAGGTCTAATCTCAGGAACGCACAAAAAAAATCCAAAAAAAGATTTTGGAGTTCCTGGAAATTCCGGAAAAACTCATAAAACTCGTGATTTCTGTCCTGTGCGTCTGTGCGCACCAATCTTGCACTTCTATCTACTCCTCAACCAGACCACCTAGAGACTTCGGGTTTTCGGCATTATGTTAAGGAAGGTCTAATCTCGGGAACGCACAAAAAAAATCCAGAAAAAGATTTTGGAGTTCCTGGAAATTCCGGAAAAACTCATAAAACTCGTGATTTCTGTCCTGTGCGTCTGTGCGCACCAATCTTGCACTTCTATCTACTCCTCAACCAGACCACCTAGAGACTTCGGGTTTTCGGCACTATGTTAAGGAAGGTCTAATCTCGGGAACGCACAAAAAAAATCCAGAAAAAGATTTTGGAGTTCCTGGAAATTCCGGAAAAACTCATAAAACTCGTGATTTCTGTCCTGTGCGTCTGTGCGCACCAATCTTGCACTTTTATCTACTCCTCAACCAGACCACCTAGAGATTTCGGGTTTTCGGCATTATGTTAAGGAAGGTCTAATCTCGGGAACGCACAAAAAAATCCAGGAAAAGATTTTGGATTTCCTGGAAATTCCGGAAAAACTCATGATTTCTGTTCTGTGCGTCTGTGCGCACCAATCTTGCACTTCTATCTACTCCTCAACCAGACCACCTAGAGACTTCGGGTTTTCGGCATTATGTTAAGGAAGGTCTAATCTCGGGAACGCACAAAAAAAATCCAGGAAAAGATTTTGGATTTCCTGGAAATTCCGGAAAAACTCATAAAACTCATGATTTCTGTTCTGTGCGTCTGTGCGCACCAATCTTGCACTTCTATCTACTCCTTAACCAGACCACCTAGAGACTTCGGGTTTTCGGCATTATGTTAAGGAAGGTCTAATCTCAGGAACGCACAAAAAAAATCCAAAAAAAGATTTTGGAGTTCCTGGAAATTCCGGAAAAACTCATAAAACTCGTGATTTCTGTCCTGTGCGTCTGTGCGCACCAATCTTGCACTTCTATCTACTCCTCAACCAGACCACCTAGAGACTTCGGGTTTTCGGCATTATGTTAAGGAAGGTCTAATCTCGGGAACGCACAAAAAAAATCCAGGAAAAGATTTTGGATTTCCTGGAAATTCCGGAAAAACTCATAAAACTCATGATTTCTGTTCTGTGCGTCTGTGCGCACCAATCTTGCACTTCTATCTACTCCTTAACCAGACCACCTAGAGACTTCGGGTTTTCGGCATTATGTTAAGGAAGGTCTAATCTCAGGAACGCACAAAAAAAATCCAAAAAAAGATTTTGGAGTTCCTGGAAATTCCGGAAAAACTCATAAAACTCGTGATTTCTGTCCTGTGCGTCTGTGCGCACCAATCTTGCACTTCTATCTACTCCTCAACCAGACCACCTAGAGACTTCGGGTTTTCGGCATTATGTTAAGGAAGGTCTAATCTCGGGAACGCACAAAAAAAATCCAGAAAAAGATTTTGGAGTTCCTGGAAATTCCGGAAAAACTCATAAAACTCGTGATTTCTGTCCTGTGCGTCTGTGCGCACCAATCTTGCACTTCTATCTACTCCTCAACCAGACCACCTAGAGACTTCGGGTTTTCGGCACTATGTTAAGGAAGGTCTAATCTCGGGAACGCACAAAAAAAATCCAGAAAAAGATTTTGGAGTTCCTGGAAATTCCGGAAAAACTCATGATTTCTGTTCTGTGCGTCTGTGCGCACCAATCTTGCACTTCTATCTACTCCTCAACCAGACCACCTAGAGACTTCGGGTTTTCGGCATTATGTTAAGGAAGGTCTAATCTCGGGAACGCACAAAAAAAATCCAGGAAAAGATTTTGGATTTCCTGGAAATTCCGGAAAAACTCATAAAACTCATGATTTCTGTTCTGTGCGTCTGTGCGCACCAATCTTGCACTTCTATCTACTCCTTAACCAGACCACCTAGAGACTTCGGGTTTTCGGCATTATGTTAAGGAAGGTCTAATCTCAGGAACGCACAAAAAAAATCCAAAAAAAGATTTTGGAGTTCCTGGAAATTCCGGAAAAACTCATAAAACTCGTGATTTCTGTCCTGTGCGTCTGTGCGCACCAATCTTGCACTTCTATCTACTCCTCAACCAGACCACCTAGAGACTTCGGGTTTTCGGCATTATGTTAAGGAAGGTCTAATCTCGGGAACGCACAAAAAAAATCCAGAAAAAGATTTTGGAGTTCCTGGAAATTCCGGAAAAACTCATAAAACTCGTGATTTCTGTCCTGTGCGTCTGTGCGCACCAATCTTGCACTTCTATCTACTCCTCAACCAGACCACCTAGAGACTTCGGGTTTTCGGCACTATGTTAAGGAAGGTCTAATCTCGGGAACGCACAAAAAAAATCCAGAAAAAGATTTTGGAGTTCCTGGAAATTCCGGAAAAACTCATAAAGTTCGTGATTTCTGTCCTGTGCGTCTGTGCGCACCAATCTTGCACTTTTATCTACTCCTCAACCAGACCACCTAGAGATTTCGGGTTTTCGGCATTATGTTAAGGAAGGTCTAATCTCGGGAACGCACAAAAAAATCCAGGAAAAGATTTTGGATTTCCTGGAAATTCCGGAAAAACTCATGATTTCTGTTCTGTGCGTCTGTGCGCACCAATCTTGCACTTCTATCTACTCCTCAACCAGACCACCTAGAGACTTCGGGTTTTCGGCATTATGTTAAGGAAGGTCTAATCTCGGGAACGCACAAAAAAAATCCAGGAAAAGATTTTGGATTTCCTGGAAATTCCGGAAAAACTCATAAAACTCATGATTTCTGTTCTGTGCGTCTGTGCGCACCAATCTTGCACTTCTATCTACTCCTTAACCAGACCACCTAGAGACTTCGGGTTTTCGGCATTATGTTAAGGAAGGTCTAATCTCAGGAACGCACAAAAAAAATCCAAAAAAAGATTTTGGAGTTCCTGGAAATTCCGGAAAAACTCATAAAACTCGTGATTTCTGTCCTGTGCGTCTGTGCGCACCAATCTTGCACTTCTATCTACTCCTCAACCAGACCACCTAGAGACTTCGGGTTTTCGGCATTATGTTAAGGAAGGTCTAATCTCGGGAACGCACAAAAAAAATCCAGAAAAAGATTTTGGAGTTCCTGGAAATTCCGGAAAAACTCATAAAACTCGTGATTTCTGTCCTGTGCGTCTGTGCGCACCAATCTTGCACTTCTATCTACTCCTCAACCAGACCACCTAGAGACTTCGGGTTTTCGGCACTATGTTAAGGAAGGTCTAATCTCGGGAACGCACAAAAAAAATCCAGAAAAAGATTTTGGAGTTCCTGGAAATTCCGGAAAAACTCATAAAACTCGTGATTTCTGTCCTGTGCGTCTGTGCGCACCAATCTTGCACTTTTATCTACTCCTCAACCAGACCACCTAGAGATTTCGGGTTTTCGGCATTATGTTAAGGAAGGTCTAATCTCGGGAACGCACAAAAAAATCCAGGAAAAGATTTTGGATTTCCTGGAAATTCCGGAAAAACTCATGATTTCTGTTCTGTGCGTCTGTGCGCACCAATCTTGCACTTCTATCTACTCCTCAACCAGACCACCTAGAGACTTCGGGTTTTCGGCATTATGTTAAGGAAGGTCTAATCTCGGGAACGCACAAAAAAAATCCAGGAAAAGATTTTGGATTTCCTGGAAATTCCGGAAAAACTCATAAAACTCATGATTTCTGTTCTGTGCGTCTGTGCGCACCAATCTTGCACTTCTATCTACTCCTTAACCAGACCACCTAGAGACTTCGGGTTTTCGGCATTATGTTAAGGAAGGTCTAATCTCAGGAACGCACAAAAAAAATCCAAAAAAAGATTTTGGAGTTCCTGGAAATTCCGGAAAAACTCATAAAACTCGTGATTTCTGTCCTGTGCGTCTGTGCGCACCAATCTTGCACTTCTATCTACTCCTCAACCAGACCACCTAGAGACTTCGGGTTTTCGGCATTATGTTAAGGAAGGTCTAATCTCGGGAACGCACAAAAAAAATCCAGAAAAAGATTTTGGAGTTCCTGGAAATTCCGGAAAAACTCATAAAACTCGTGATTTCTGTCCTGTGCGTCTGTGCGCACCAATCTTGCACTTCTATCTACTCCTCAACCAGACCACCTAGAGACTTCGGGTTTTCGGCACTATGTTAAGGAAGGTCTAATCTCGGGAACGCACAAAAAAAATTCAGAAAAAGATTTTGGAGTTCCTGGAAATTCCGGAAAAACTCATAAAACTCGTGATTTCTGTCCTGTGCGTCTGTGCGCACCAATCTTGCACTTTTATCTACTCCTCAACCAGACCACCTAGAGATTTCGGGTTTTCGGCATTATGTTAAGGAAGGTCTAATCTCGGGAACGCACAAAAAAATCCAGGAAAAGATTTTGGATTTCCTGGAAATTCCTACAAAATTACGTTTTTTGCAAATTTCTCGGCAACCATAATAGCTATCGAGTTGAAACAAATTGCAATCGATAGCTTCTAAAATTTACAATAATATTAGAAGAAGAATTAATCAAAAGTCTTTCCCATGAGGTGAAAAAATTGCGCTAAAACACTCACTGAGTTTTTATTACTTGTTTTCATTCATTACAAAAGTTACCTGGTACGCCAGCATTTTAAAACGTGAAAATTTTTAAAAATTGGGACGCGGACATAAAAAGCTTCGCCACTCCTGCTGTAGGTGATAGGCCTGAACTGAAATTAAATAAAAATATCTTGTCATAAATTTGTTTTGACTATACTCTCGAGCGTTTTAGATGAACGTAGTTAATGTTCTATTAAAATGTAGCAACTGATAAAATTTATTTGTATTTTTTAATAAGGCACCAAAAGCAGTATTTTTAATGCTGTAGAAAATTTGTTTAAAATTAGTTTTACGTAAGAAAACCGTCTATTACGGATTGATTTATCTACTTGCCTACGCAGTTAACGTGTTGAAGCACTCTTATTAAAACTTTTAAAGTTGTTATCTAAAACGTTACTTCCAAGGAAGCTTAGCTTGAGTAAAATGTTAATGTAATTGTAATATTACATTTGCTAGTCGATTATCTTACATACAGTGTTTTTAAATTTTTGTTATCAAACTTCGCGGAAATTGTAAAGATTTGAAGCAAAAGAAAATTAAATCATAATCCTATCCGATATTAAAAACGTACTTGTCTCTCAATATACAAAAATCGATAGTATTGAGATAAATTTAGTTCTTTACATGGCTTTAATATTCAAACTAAGTCAGTCATTCGTTGTGTAATCGAAATTTTCTCGTTTGGCTTGTTTCCAGATGACAGGGTTAAAGCTGCAAAAACATTTTACTTTTGTTTCTTTCTTTTCCGTCTTCTGAGAAGGTTATATAAATTCTAATATTCAGTAAATGGAAAAATGAATTATGCTTAACTTTGTATCGAAAATCAGTGTCGTTTCAGCTTGAAAAGAATCCGTTTATAGAATTTAGGTCTTATTTTTTGTAATCGCGAATTGAAGCATTTAAGGCAACTAGCACTTCTTATATAAAATATACCGAAGTATGGCTTAATAACGTCCGTGAAGTTAAGCCCCCCCCCCCACTTAAAAACAGAAAAATGAAAACATAACCATAGGTTTATACCGAATTGTGCCCTAAATAATTTCGCTTGAACCTTACTCGTTAATTAGTTATAGCCAATTTAAAATGAGGGGGTTGTCGTGTAGTTGGAACGATTGTCACTTAATTAAATATCTCGCAAGGTAATTTATAAATAAAAAATTTACTATCACCATTTCATAGTAAAGAGAATCTAGCAAAAAATTTTCCCTTGGCATTTTTATTAGCAACGATAGCCGGGATATTTGAGTTTAAAAATCTTAGCCGATTTCAATTTAGTCGTTATATCACGCAAGCCATGAAATATTTAACCAATACAAGATCTTGTTTAAAATACACTCCTAAATAGGCTAACTTTTGTCTCATTTAACCAACCTTGTATTTTCATTATTTACGGAGATAGCAATAGTGCCTCACACAGTAAAAAAAATTATGTAAAAGTACCCCTAAGTTACATTTTCCAATATGTAGGTTTACATAAGAATT
Organism: Elmis aenea; assembly: GCA_947652605.1. NCBI lineage: Eukaryota > Metazoa > Arthropoda > Insecta > Coleoptera > Elmidae > Elmis > Elmis aenea. The sequence goes on from OX393580.1 coordinate 11,256,604, forward strand.
ACCATAAAAACAATATAAATGCCTTATTCCATTCGTTTAATGGCATAAATACAAAGTTTTGATAAACTATACATGCATTTGATAGGGTGAAAGAAATATTACAATAAAATTACAAAAAGTACTGTAAAATTACTCGATGTTTACAGTTTTACATTGTACATGCACTTAAAGAAATGAATATTTGACTTTAGGTGAAGTCTTTAACACATTAAAATGCCACAAGAGCTACATTTTTCTTTAAATTGTAAGCTGTTACTTCGTCAGTAGCAATCTTATATGTCTTAGTTTATGTAGATCGGATGGTCTAGAAAATAAACGCCGACACAACTCTGATTAATTAAAAATTCCTGAGTACTCCTCTGTCTATTAGCACGGCCTTGTAACTCGAGACAAAACTGCTATGCGCACTTTTTAACTAAATTTCGAACTAGGTTTTTGAAGAGTTTTTATTGAATTTTAGGTAACGTGTGTTTGATAAGCATTGAAGCCGTTCAAAATTTCATTCAAAGTATGTCGTTCTACAGTGTAGTTGTGTTACTGTATATTACAAAATGACTGTTTAAATAATTTTAGAATTGTAGTGTTGTGTTAGTGTTGGTCACCAAAAAATATAATTTTTGATTTTTAATTCATTGTAAGTAAAAGGAATAGGATAAGATAATTTTTAAGTATGCTTTTTATTTCGTTAAATTGTTCTATATGAAATTTTATGTATTAATATAGAAAATTGTGGTCTTAAAAATATTAAAAAGATCAATCTAGGCAAGTTATTAGTTTAAATCTATATGAATATACGGATCATCTGCACTTAAATTATTTATTCATAAAATTCTTTTTTAAGATTTTTGGTTTTAGCCAGGGGTTTGGAGCAGTCCAATTTTTTAGTTGCTCCGCTCCAGCTACGCTCCGGCATCAACATGCCTGCTCCAGCTCCGCTCCCGCTCCGCTCCGCGCTCCAAATATTAATAAAATAAGTTTTTTATTTAAAAATTTGTTTTTAAAAACAAAGCTAAAATTTTATGAGATATGTGGAAATGGACCAAAAATTACAATATTTGACCTTAAGAAACAAGTGAAGTTAAATAAATGAACAAATTATTGATCTTCAGTTAAAAAAGTTTAAAAAAAAAAAGTCCTTTAAAATTTTTCAAAATTCAAATACAAAATAATGAAAATTAATATTCAGAAAAGTTACATTATAATAATTTTACTTCAAAAAAATCAAATTTAGTTTATTTATAATTTTATTAAATACTATACCCATGAGAATAATTCATTAAAAAAAAAATATTGTAGTTTATAATAGTAGTGGAGCAGTGGAGCAATCAAAATTCTTTGCTCCGGGCTCCGCTCCCGCTCCGGGCAAAAACCCATTACTCCACTGCTCCGCGCTCCAGCTCCGCGCTCCGCTCCAAACCCCTGGTTTTAGCAATGCATTTTTGAATATATTACTTATTTATTAAACATACCAATAACTCAAGTAAAAAGTCTATATTGTAGATTACATTTATAACTGTGTGATTTTGTGTTTAAAAACTACTTTTTGTTTTAGGTAAGTGCGAGGAGTGCGAAGCTAGAATTATTTTTTCATTTTTGGTGAGTCAATTTTTTTTACTATTCGGTCGGTTTTCGAGTTAGGCATTTTCGAAACGACGTGAAAAAGCGCCCATTTCGAGAATATAATTGAATTTTTAAGTAAGGAGTATTAATACTAATCAAATGTCACACAAGTATTGGTGTAAATTTATAGATTTTACCAGGTACGTTATTAAAATCAGGGATGGAATAACGTTTTAAACCGTTACGTTATTGTATAACGTTATTTATTATTTGTTTTCGTTACATAACGTTAAAAAAATGAATTGTTATGTTATATAACGTTATATAACGTTACATAAATTATGATATACAGGGTGTTTCTTAAATAATGCGAAAACATTCGGAAGGAGATTCCTTATTGAAAATAAAGTGGGGTCTTTTATATAACAATTTTTTCTTAAACCTCTCCTTTCGGAGTTACACCCCCCTAAAGGAGAGCGATAAAATTAGGTTTTTATTTTATTTCTCAAATTTAGATCAATGTAGGAAAATGATATTTGGTAGTTGTTTTATGCTTATTAAAAGGTTTCCCATAGTATTATTTTCAATCATCTTCCACCTTCATAGGGGGTTGATAAGTGCGACCCCTGTTGGTTTTTTAATCAGAACTTTTTGGTGAGTTGAAATTTTGCAAAAAATTTTTTTGTTAGTTTGATTTATTTAGAATCTTTTTTTATTTTTTAGTTTTTCTCGTAAATCTTACAGTTTTGAGTAAAAAATTAAATGAGTGAATATGATGTTTATGTTCATATTGGGTAGAATTGACAGGCGTTTTAGCGTTGTCGCCGCGTAAACGTCAAAATGAATTACACCCGTCACTTCTATCCAATATCGTTTTATATTGGAATATTTGATGGTTCATGTTCATTCATATAATTTTTTACTCAAAAACTGTAGGTTTAACGAGATCAGTTAAAGAATAAAAAAAACTTCTAAATAAATCAAGTTTTTAAAGAAAATTTAAAATTGCTAGATTTCAACCCACCAAAAAGTCCTGCTAAAAAACCAAGAAGGGTCGCACTTTTCAGCCCCCTGTGAGGGTGGGGGATGATTAAAAATATTACTATGGGAAACCTTTCTATAAGTATAAATCTCCCACATTTATCCAAATTTGGGAAATAAAATAAAAACCCAATTTTACCGATCCCTTTTAGGGGGGTGTAACTCCGAAAGGAGACCCTAAAGAAAGAAAAAATATGATAGACCCCTCTTAATTTTCGATTAAGTATCACCTCCCGAATTTTTTCGCATTATTTAAGAAACATCCGGTATAAAAATAATTTTTACTTGTAACTCTGAAATTATTTTTGGGATCTGTAAATGTAAATTTAAAAAATAGTACCTACAAAATTACGTTGAGGTTGAGATATTTTATTTTGATTTTAATTTCTAAAATACAAACAAAATATTATATCTCCTGAAAATAAAAAGATCGCCATATAAAAATTTAATTTATAGAGAATAACGATACAAAATAACTTTTAACGAAACGTTATCGGTTATTATAACGTTATATAACGTTATAAAAATATCGTTACGTTATTGTATAAAAAATTATAGTTGAATCGTTATTATAACGTTATCGGGTATCGTTACGTTACGTTTTCCATCCCTGATTAAAATACATTAATTTTACCATTTTAGCGTAACATTGCCTGCCAGAATATGAAAATTGTATGTAAATTATTAATCTTTTTATGTAAAACTACTTTACCTATACATGTTTAGTACTTTTATATCACTTTTGTAAATTTACAATGTATGGAAATTTCCTATGATTTTCAATGGCTTAATATTGCCAATGATTATCATGGTACGTTTACAGAAATATTATTTACAGTGCATGGAAAAGTGAGGCACCCTGTATATTGATATTATGTGCTAAAAATAGTACCTATTCGTCGATTTAACGCAAGTAACTTTGAACAACTGAAATTTACGTTAGTATTTTGTTCTAATAACTGAAAAATATAACAATAAATAAAGTTAAGTTTAAATAAACATGTACTTTTAATGTAAGGATACCTATTTAAAAGTCAATTAATTTTTCTTTAAAATGGTTTTAATTATCTTCTCCCACAAACTGTCTGACAAATTTATTTTTTAAAATCATAAAGTATTGTTTATATAACCCTGCACCTTTTGCTATTCTTCCACTACCATAAAATGTAACAATACACAAATTTAGACATAATCATAAAAATACCAATCTACCTACACCTAACTGTGTTAAATATTATTGCCTGATAATTTTTTTTTGTTTGAAAATAGATATAAATATTCCAATAAAATTACAAACACGCCACTTTGCTAAACTTTATTTATATACTCGTATTTTTTATTTTTTTATTTTTTTAATTGAGTGTTTAAGGACGCTACGACATCTATACTCGTATTTACACGAAAAATTTGGACGAATCACTTTTACTGTTCACATATTGCAACAACGTGAATCAAGTTACATAAAAGCCTTTGACGATACAACACAAGTTGACAACCGAGCCACATCTTAAGCTAAGTTTCGACTATGTAATTTACCGGAAGTGATTTCCACAAACATGTCTTTGTGGAGAATGGTGCAAAATAGAATGCAAGACCTTAGAATCTTTTTAATCAAAGAAAGTGCGTTTCTTGAAAAATCGCTGTTTTTGTGTTTTTAGCGTTGTTTTTAAAATTGTACTTATTGTAAGTTTTTAACGCAACAATTTAACATGGCGCCTACAATAAATAACAAGGATGATAATAGTCTAAAACAGAAAAAACGTCTACAAAATCTAATTAATTTTTATGAGACCCGCAAATTGAATTAAAAATTTAATCTCTTTTTCGTGCAGATTCGTTGGAAAATTTAAAAAAAAAACTAAGATTACCTACTTTTTTTTCTAAATAACTTTGAACTAAGAGGATATACCGCTATAAATGGCCGCTCTTTAGATGACTTTTAGCTATAACGCCCTTATTTAATTATGGGTGTGTTTTGATTTATGGTTTAAATTTTTTAATGTACGACATCGAATTTGGCAAAATGCACAACAGCACAACAAAGATGCTATAGAAAACATCACGAACGGAGTTAAAATCTGTAAAGTTTCGAATCTCTTCACTAGCTACAGTAAAATCATGTCGGTTGTGTTGTGTTGCATAAAGAAGAGTTTGCTAAACGATGTAATCAACGGTATCACTATTCTAAAACTTTTTAAGAATTTCTACTGGATTCAATGTACTTAGATTTTGAACTATAGCTTTGTGTGCAGTAAATTTATCTAAATTCAATGTATTGCCCCATTTATTGTAAGTAAATTCTTTTTTTGGTCAATTTGTGTGTAATTTCAGTTTTTTTTTTTGTTTTGTTTTGTTTCGGAATTATTATTTTTCAATCGTCTTTGCTTGCCCATCAGCAATTCATTATCACTGCTATTCCAATGATCATCTGACTTTTTTTTGCATAACTTGAATGCGTCCTGGAGCTTCATTTGGCATTTTTCTTTTATAAAATTCATTATCGTTCATTTCTTCTTCGTCTGTAAGTTGGTCAGGAGGTAAAATAACAAGATCAGTGTCATCTTCTTAGGCAGCTTCAAAATTATTATTACTTGTATAGTATAGTAACTATACAGGGTGGTCCACATAGAAGGGCCACTATTGGGATCTCGTAAACGGTAAGAGCTAAAAAGAAGTTTAAATTAGACAAATTGTTCTATTTTCGGAGACCTATTCATTGATGCTTTAATGTTTTTAAAAATTTTCATGGCACGCTAGATAAACAACAAAAATCAATATAGGCATTTTTTTAAATCGTTAATAACTCTGTTATACTTGATGGTACAAAAACAGTTTCGGGGGAAAAGTTGTAGATTTTTTTAGGCACTGTAAAATGAAAACTTTCATTTGTATCAATATTGTTTCAATTCTTAGATAAATTACAAACTTGCATTTTTTTGGCTTTTCAAAAATATATAGTTTTATACCGGGTGTAAATAAAGTGTGGTACACCCCCTTTTTTTCTTTAGTTTTGAGTTTAGATAAATTAAATTTTAGACATGTGATGTGCAAAAAACCGGGCTTTTTGAGCACATGCACACATTTGTTTCACTTCCGGTTTCGCCGGAAATGACCCCAACTTTGTTATTTTAAATGGAACACCCTGTATATTTTTACATTTTTGGAAAGAGGAAGCAATTTTGGATACAAATGCACTATTTTGGTTAATTTTTATAACCTCAAAATTTTTTTTAAACAAAATTTAGTTTTTTATTAAGGGTGCCGTGACCTGCACAAATTGATTTTTATTGCATCAACAATTGTCCAAAAAACGTTTTTGTAAATTTTAAATGACATTTAGGATACTTTAATGAACTTTGAAGGTTGCGGAATCGGTTTTTTGACAAAAAGTCAATTTTTTTAAATGGAACCATGCTAGTACTAGCAGTTATTTAAATGGAGCATCTTCTAACGAATCCATCGATACCAATAACTTGTATTTTTATTGAGAGTCTAGTTTAAAAATTTCAAATTATTGTAAAAATTTATTAAGAGAAGTAATCTAATTATGTAAAAATGATTAGGTACCAAAATTTTTGGACTTTTTAAGTAAATGACTATAGTAGTTAAACAAAACAACGATGATTTGTTTTGTTGCAGTTATGCACAGTGTACTGCGATTAAAAGGATCTCTTAACAAATTTTCACAATAATTTGAAATTTTTGAAGCAGACTCCCAATAAAAATACAAGTCATTGGTATCGATGAAATCGTTAGAAGATGCTCCATTTAAATAACCGCTAGTACCAGCATGGTCCAATTTAAAAAAATTGACTTTTTGTCAAAAAACCGATTCCGCAACCTTCATGCCCATTAAAGTAGCCTAAATGTCATTTAAAATTTACAAAAACGTTTTTTGGACAATTGTTGACATAATAAAAATCAATTTGTGAAGATCACGGCACCCTTAAAAAAAACTAAATTTTGTTTAAAAAAAATTTTGAGGTTATAAAAATTAACCAAAATATTGCATTTGTATCCAAAATCGCTTCCTCTTTCCAAAAATGTAAAAATATACAGGGTGTTCCATTTAAAATAACAAAGTTGGGGTCATTTCCGGCGAAACCGGAAGTGAAACAAATGTGTGCAAGGACTCAAAAAGCCCGGTTTTTTGCACATATCATATGTCTAAAATCTCATTTATCTAAACTCAAAACTAAAGAAAAAAAAGGGGGTGTACCACACTTCATTTACACCCGGTATATTTGGTGCAAAAAATAACCGAGATATGGCCAATTTTGTAAAAATTCGATCATCAAAGTTTGCCATGATTTCGTAAACAAGTGATGTTTGCAATTATTAAACAACTAAACGTCATTGCCGAGTAAATTCTGAAACAGCCGCTACGTTTTTATCACTTACAAAGTAATATTCTAACATATTAAACTTTTCAAAGAGTTCAAATTTAGCCATGTTCACAATACCACAATAAACAGTTATAAAATTCAAAATAACACAGGGATTTGCTTTAAAGTCATAAAACGAAAAGTCGAAAAATTGAGTTATCGGCGATAACTCGAAAACAAAAGACGATAACCAATTTTAGTTTTCACCATTAACTCTTTCTCGAAAAAAGAGATCGAGGAAGCGGGGTCCGTTTTTCGGTACCTCTTATAATTACCGAGATTCCCTATTAAAACATCGAAATTTGCCCACCCTGTACTGCGTGACTTTATTCAAAACTTTTATACATTTAAGCAATCCAGTTTTTTTTTAAATAACATAGCCCCGGGTTATTACAACGAAGCATGGCATGGAGTACGTTAAGACCTTTTCGAAGTTTGTTTACCATTTCAAGCAGATATTAAGCATTTAGAAGTTATCGAGGGACTAAATTCATATTACGTGTTTAAATTTTAATTATTCATATTGTGCTTTGTTCCTCTCTTCGTTTTAGAGACGTAGGCAGTTCGTCGTAAACGTGAGACATTTAAGAATAATATATTATAAGAATGAAGTAGAATTCGGCGGCTCCAAAAGATAAGCCAAAGGAATTATAAAGGACTTGTTTAATCTATTTAAGCTTAAGCAATTTAGCGGAATGAAATATGGACACATTTGGAATTAAGCATTTTACGTTTAAAAAGTCTTTTATTTTATTTCACCCCAGAGCCCCACTAAACCTGCGCGAGGTACTACTTAGAAAGAATATTTGGTGCACGCATGTTATTTACGGCGTCATATTCAAATAATGTGTTTGTTGTGCGTTTGCCCGTAATGGCAATGGCAGAGTCATTATATCTTCAGAATGTTTAATTAAACGCCGAAGTGGCTGGATTTTGCGAATTTATCTTTTTCGTTTCCCAATTTATAAAGTTTACTCCGTACAGTTTTATATCGTTTAATGCGATTATTAATTTTAATTTTCCTTTATTAAATTTGTATTGTACTTTGAATTTATAATCAAACTTTTGAAGAGCTTTTGGAATTCGAAATTGCGTACTAAGCAAAAATTTTACACTACGAATTTGAAACCAAGTTGTAGTATGTACATTTATAAACATCTTTTAATAGTTTTATTTTAAAAGTAATAGTAAAGTTTGAAGTCTATTATTTCTTTTTAAATTTAATAGGTTTAATTCACTAACCTTAGCAATGAAATGTGAATGTTAACTATTTCGCTACAATGGTCCTATCTCAATAATAATTTGAAGATAAATTGGAAATATTTCAAACGGTATCCGAGAAAATTGGGAAAAATCTGAAAATACGATTTTTAAAAATAGTGTATAACTCTTGGAGTTTAAAATATTTTAAATGTGTAAAAACATTGCTGAAGCAACTTTTTAAGCCGCATCTGAAGGTGGTCACAATTTTTTTCTAGATCGATTCGTTTTTGTCTTATGACAACCAACTTAATTTTTTCCTATGGGAGCAATTTTTGCTATTTACATAATCAAATAGCAATTATTTTTCTGAATTCATCAATGTATCACACATGGTATTTTACTTCTTTATTAATTGTCAAATTTAAAAAAAGGGTTTTAAACAATAACCGATTTAAATCGGGTAGGCCGGTCATTGCAGTTTATGTTGTTTCCATGACAACCAATCAACAAACTGAAAGTTTTTAAAGCCTATTACTTGTCACATTAATAAATTCGTTAAAATGAACCTTAATAACAAACAAAAAAACGCTATATGCTGCGAATTTTTTATACCGTTCTTTTAAGTTTTGTTATACTTTATCACATGCTTTTAACAAATTTACCTAAGTTTCTGTTTAACGTAGAAAAATAATGTTTTTTCCATCTGTTTGTAATACAAATCTTTTTTACTTTCATGTGAAACCTTTCTGTCATATTATTCTGGGTTTGGCAGAAGCTCCATATTTCCCTAAGTACCTATCTGTCCAATGTACAAAAAAATGGGTGCAAGGGTTGTCTTCTTTCTGGATACTCGTATGTTTCTGCATATCGTTGACTTGACAATATAACAGTGTTTCCCAAACTTTTGACACTGTGTACTCCTTCTATAATTTTTGCAACACTGAGTAGGTACCCCTCCTTAAAAAAAAAAAAAAATGAACAAAAATAAAATTTATTGATAATAAAATACAAATAAAATAAATGAAAGTTATATTATAAATAAAATTCATTATAATCGCGACCCCCACCAAAATCTTCCCATACCCCCAGTGGTACACGTACCACACTTTGGGAAACACTGCAATATAGCATTCCTATTCAGTGAATAAAAAATTCGCAGCATATCGCGTTTTTCTTCGTTATTAAAGTTTATTAATGTGACAAGTAATAGGCTTTCAAAACCTTCAGTTTGTTGATTGGTTGTCATGGAAACAACATAAACTGCAATGACCGGCCTACCCGATTTATAATGGTTATTGTTTAAACTTTTTTTTTTAAATTTGGCAGTGAATAAAGAAGTAACGACGCGCCAAAAGCGTTTATCTTTAAATATAAGTAAGCTATTATAATATTATTGTATTTATTAAGTTTAATCAAAGTGTCTTTTAAAAAACAAAACAAAAAATCACATAAATAAAGTGACTGTTCATAATTAAACACAAAAAAACTTAAATAATTTGAGATATTTTTTACATTTCATAATAATTTATGATTTTTCAGTTACTATTACTGTTAAATATAAATTATAGCATGTGTCCACTCTCCATGGGCAATACAAATTTGAGATCTACACTTTGTACATAATAATGTAATACATAAGCTGTACTTAAAATAGTTATTTTTAATTCATCAATTGTAATTAACTGTCTTTTTGAAATTGACTGTTTTTAGAACATTTCATCAAACAAAAAGTAATATTCTTAGGAAAATATTATTATCTACAAAGCGCAAATTATAAATTTGTATTGTCCATAAGAAGTAAGGAGAGAGGTACACTTTGAACATGTGTTGTACTTTAGATTCAATTGCAATAATAACTGAAAAATCATAAATTATTATTAAATGAGTGGGTGGTTTTCGGGTTGTGCCGTGTGGAATTATTAATGCTTGACGTTTCGTCGTCCATGCTGACGACTTCTTCAGAAGGGGTCTGACTGCTGTTGTCGTGATTTGCTCCGCGTTATATAGCGATGGGTCGCTACGCTCGGTTGCGTCCTGTCTCGGGTCG
>OX393580.1:11267039-11553117 GCA_947652605.1 Elmis aenea
AAAACCACCCACTCATCAGACAACGGCCGTGAAAGCCTCCATTCTATTATTATTAAATGTTTAAAATATGTTAAATTATTTAAGTTTTTTGTGTTTAATCAAATTACAGCTAGATTATTTCTGTGATGTTTTGTTTTGTTTTTCAATGTCCACTTTGATGTAATTTATTAAATACAATTGTAATGTAAGAACTTGCTTATTCTTAAAGATAAACCCAACTAACAACCCATACATGAATGAAACAAGAAAAAAAATCTCTTTTTAATAGTATCACAGCCAACTTCGACGTGTATTTAAAATAAGAAAGTTGATGTTAAAATAACAAAAAAAAATTAAGATAGAAAAAAATTATTAATAAATTTCAAATCTACACCAAAAACTGTCCCTAATAATGACCAATTTTTTTTTTAGTATGATTACAAATTAGCAAGTTAAAAACAAAAATCGAAAACCTAATTTTTTTGTTTTTTATCAATATAGCAAAAACCATTATTTTTTTCAAGATTTTTCTTCATAGAAAAGTTGCTCTCAAATCATAGATCATTTTGACTCATTTAAACAACTTTGTATCGCTTAAGCTAAAGCCGCACTGCGGGAGGGTTGGCTGGAGGGTAGATGGTAGATACACGCCGTCGCCTGACGACAATTTGTTGTGAAACAATGCGCCTGGATTGTCGCCAGGCGACGGCGTGTATCTACCATCTACCCTCCAGCCAAAAATCCCGCAGTGCGGCCTTAGCTTTACCGTTTACGAGATCCCCATGCTGTTCGCAGCAATATTAAAATGTGGAATTATTTTATCCAATCATAGTTTCTTTGGTTATGTTAAACATCATTAGTAATGTACTCCGTAATTTGAATAGAATGACGGGATAGTGGTCCTTAGGTTTATAAAGAAAACTCTTTACATCAGCTAAATATTTCGGATCTTTATTTGATCCTTCATCGGTAGCTATAAACAAAATACAAAAAGTCCTTAGAATTATAATTTAAGTCTAATAAGGTGCTACTCACCGATGAGCGAGGATGTTTGAAAGCAACAAAAAGGTGAACATTAAAAAAATTTTCTCGAAGATGAAATGGTTAAAATTGATGGAAGTACTTCATTAAAATTTGCTTGAATTATTAATCGTCGACACATGTGTTTTCTCTTGTATAAAAATAAATTGAAATTTGAAAAATTGAAAATTGAAGCTATAAAGAGAAAATCAACATGTGGATTCGTTGAAATATTATAAATATTATTTATAGCTATATAATCTTGACTACTTTGTATTTAAATTAGATCACATTACAATAATTTTTGTATTAATTGAACTGTACCATTTTAGTATGTTATAAGTTAAGTTATTACTCATTCTGTGATAATACCATAAGGATACTTGTTATATTGTAAATCCTTTTTTACTGTATTACCAATGTAATTGTTACCACTACGATAATTAAGTTATTCATGTTAGATTATCACGCTGTAGGTAGTTTAGACACATATTTATACGTCACTTTGTCGTTCGTCCATTTGACAGTCTGATTCTGCACATCAAGAAGCGATGGTTGCCACGCTATAATGAATCTGTTTTAATTTAAATTAAATATGTGTTAACTGTTTTGATCGTGCCGTCGTAAACTTTTATTATGTTTAACATCATCCTTTGTACCTTTATTTATTGGATGTTGATCTATCCTAGTGATTAAAGTGACAAATTTTCAACGAATCCACATGTTGATTTTCTCTTTATAGCTTCAATTTTCAATTTTTCAAATTTCAATTTATTTTTATTCAAGAGAAAACACATGTGTCGACGATTAATAATTCAAGCAAATTTTAATGAAGTACTTCCATCAATTTTAACCATTTCATCTTCGAGAATTTTTTTTTAATGTTCACCTTTTTGTTGCTTTCAAACATCCTCGCTCATCGGTGAGTAGCACCTTATTAGACTTAAATTATAATTCTAAGGACTTTTTGTATTTTGTTTATAGCTACCGATGAAGGATCAAATAAAGATCCGAAATATTTAGCTGATGTAAAGAGTTTTCTTTATAAACCTAAGGACCACTATCCCGTCATTCTATTCAAACTACTACATGGTCGTAATTTTTTGTTAGTACTCCGTAATATTCTAATTATTTTATATTTAAAACGCACCCTATATGTATATATCATGTAATGAGCTGCTTTGTTCGGTAATATTTTCCCGAACAGACAAGGTTTAATTACATTGTTGTGTGATGTGGCTATATGAGAAGAAGGTAACTGATACATTTACGCATGAAAATTATAGTCATGAATTTTGACTGTAAAGTTTAACAAACCTAATTTAATATCGGATAGCGCGACTAAAATGAGTACAGTATGTACAGTGTGCAGTGCTTTTAAACAATAATCTTAAAATAACGAAAACTAAAACTTGTTTCTTGAAACACGGGTTCAAAATCCTGATGCATTTTCTTGAGCGTTAACCGATAGCTGCATTGGGTCTACATTTAACTTGAGACTATAAGAGCACGTGAAAAGTTTACTAGCGTTAATGGAGAAATTGAGATTGAACCGGAAATTGTATTTTGTTACGATCGAGACCCTCTTTTTAAACTGTTAATTGAAATGTATGGCGACAGTCACTTTCATACTAACGAAGGAAAATATTGATTATATCAGAGTGTAACAGATTGTACACAGTTACTGTTTTTCTGCATGTTTCATTATGTTTCATTTTATTTCAATTTAAAATATTTTCGAAATTAATTAAACATTCATTGTGGTTTGTTGCTGTATTATCTTTATTTTCAATCACCAACAGTTAATTGAAATTCTGAAAGTCATTTAAAAATCGAAGGTGCCTCTACATTCTATTCTGTTTCCACAGCGTGCTACACCAATCTGAGCAAAACTAAGTTCCCTATTTTTCATATTTTTTTTTAAATTCTTTTTCTTCAAGTGGCAAGTTCTCCTAGAACAGGGGTGGGTATTTTTGTTTCTTCAACGGGCCGAATGAAAATTAGTTGACGCGTGCCGGAATAAATTTAGAGGTGAGGGGTGTTAAAAATCTTTTGCCCTGTCCCAATTTTTTTCAGCAAACTGAAAAAATCTTAAATTTTTATTTCGTTCGTCATGTGTATTCTGTGCATTTTAAAATAAACGAAATGGCAATTAGGATTGCAGATCTTGTACTACAAAGTGTATGGAACGTTTATTATTTTTATTACAGTATCTAATGGAAAAGAGTGTTAGCTATAAAGTTTTTTCTACTACACATTCTTAATCGTCGCCTACTCACACGATTTTCATTATATTTTTACCCTCTAGTAAACATGTTGTGCTATAAAGATTGCTAATGTGCGAACTGTGACTTAATCTTAACAATACCGTGGAAAAGGATGAAAGAACCGTAAACATGCGCCAGTCTACGAAACAACAGTTTGTATCAATTGCATTATAATTTTCTCGATAACGAAACTTAGTTCTGTAGAATATTTATTGTAAATAAGAAACTGACCAGGGAAGGTCACGATATGTTGTCGGTAGAATCCGATCAAGGATGTGTTTATTGAATCAAGAACATCAAAACTAAATGTTTGGCAAAGTTATACGAGCCACTGGCTATTTCCTTTGGAAAAAAAGAGGAAAACTGGAAAGTTGAATAATAAAGGTAATTTTTGCGATCGCGTTGGCCATGAAACCGTCAGAGATAAAATCTAAATTGTTCTGTTTACCAATTTGCGCATCCTTGGCAACTAAAATGGTGCAATTTTTTTGGAAAAATCTTAAAACGGTTTCGGAGAAAAACTTCAAAAACGAAACCCCTGGAAAAGTGCTTTGATTTGAGAAGTTGTATAGGGGAAACTGTTTTTACAAAGGCCTCGTTTTTTGCGTTTATCTCCGGAACCGTTTAAGATTTTTTTTAAAACTTTGCACCATTTCACATGCAAAGGTTGCGCGCTTTGGTAAATAGAAGAATTTCGATTTTATCTCTGACCATTTCACGGCCAAGGCGATCGCAAAAATTACCTTAATTATTCAATTTTTCAGTTTTTCCCCTATTTTTCCGAAGGTTACGGCCAGTGGCACGTATAACTCTGGAAAACATTTAGTTTGGATGTTCTTGATGCAATAAACACAGGCCTAATCAGATCTAGGGACAACATATCGTGAGTATACTGAGTACATTTGTATTTTACTTAAAAAATACCGAAAAGTATGGATATTTAAATAAATTTATTAGTTCTTAATAAAAGTAAAATGTTTTTGGATAATATTTTTACAAAAATAAAGATTCATTTCTGCCCTTAATTAAGTTTAAGTATGGAAAATTTATTGTTTTACATAAAACAATGACATCTACCATTAAAATAAAAATTAAGGTTTAGTAGTGTCCCTAAATGGTACTTCTCCGATGGTGATGTTATTATATTTTCCTCTTTTCGCAACACTCGATATTTATTCGCTTATATCGCGAGATGTTCCACTGGGACAGTTTTGAAAATGACAGACCCATTAGTTGTCTGTGGGACAAAAGTTGATGCCCTGTCAATAAAAGTGGTGGCGAATATGCTCTCATAATAATTTCTTAAAGGTGACATTATAAATCATCTACGTAATTCATTTGAAGTGTATCGCTAGTCAGTCATTTTCAAAAGGTTTGGCGATAAATGTACTTCTTTTCATGTATTCTTATAATTGGTTTGTAAATAAAAATGTTGTTATACAGGGTGTTTCTTAAATATTGCTAAAAAATTCGGGAGGTGATTCCTTATTGAAAATTAAGGGGGGTGTTTTGTAAAAAAGTAATTCCTTAGACGTCTCCTTTCGGAGTTACACCCCCCTAAACGGGAGTGGTAAATAGGTTTTTATTTTATTTCTTAAATTTGGATCAAAGTAGGAGAATGATAGATATTTGGTAGATGTTTTATACTTATTAAAAGGTTTCCTATAGTAATATTTTTATCAAGAATAAAAAAGTTTCTAAATAAATCGAGCTTTCAAAAAAAAATTTAATTGCAAAATTTTAACCCACCAAAAATCTCTGGTAAAAAAAAAACAACAAAAGCACTTTTCAGCCCCCTGTGAAGGTGGGAGATGACTGAAAACATTACTATGGGAAATGTTTCAATAAGTATAAAACTTCTAGCAAATATCATTCTATTACAATTATCCAATTTTTGAGAAATAAAATAAACACTTAATTTTACCGCTCCCCTTTAAGGGGGTTACAACGACAAAAATTGTGATCTATGTTATATTAAATTAACAATGTAAACTTTTGGTTTTGTATTGTTATAAGACGAATACATTCTGTGTATTGCTTTTGTTATTTGTACTGTTGAAAATCTGGAACAGCACGTTTTGCTGTTGATTCTTAGTTTCAGTATTTGTCCGTAACAAGCAAAGCTACGTAAATGGATTTTGAATTTGAGGACATAGAAATTTCGTTTGTTTGATGATTAATGTTTTAAATATTTGTAAGCTTATACACGCGCTCAGCAAGGTTAATTTATAAAACATGCCCTTGTTACTGTACTTCTTAGAAAGCAATTGAGGTATAAAAGTTTGCTTATATTCATTGAATGAAAAGTTGTTATTTGAAAAGAAGCAGTTGAATATTATGAAAGACTTTATTTATGAACAATTCTGTACGTTATTACTCTGTTTGTAGGAAAAGTAGCCATAAAATGATCTAATAGAAATCTTTGGAACGTATTTTATGCATGCGTGCGAGATTTTATTGCCAAAACTGCACATTTCATTATGCACCGAAATAAAGTTAGCTGTAAACTCCACAGAATAAGTTTGGAAACACTGTCATGTTGTAAAAATGATTGATGATAAAGTTTTTGTTATTATTGTATTATGACAAATATTTAAATGAAAATATTTAACTTACAATGTGTAGGTACAATGTTTGCATAAGATACATATTTACTAACAAAAAAAAACACATTAAAATACACCAACTGTTTGAAATTTGTTTAAATATGAGTTTTTTTTATTGCACTTATTATCGACCCTTGACCTACACTGCAATATTTAATACCGAAGTGCTCAGCGTTTTGGGAATTTTTTCAAGTGATTTAGTATCTTTTGAAAAACGAAATCCAATAAATTTATTTCTCTATCCGTTTTAAACATTTTTGTTGATAATTTCCTGTATAGCTATATTATGCAAAATTTTAGGCAATAACAAAAAAAAATGTAAGGGAGTTAATTAAGAACAATATTTTATTGTAAGAACGATTCATTTTGGTGGTTACCATGGTTTGTTTATGATCGTATTGGTTAAAATTGACGGGTGTAGGTAATTAATTTTGATATTTAAGAGATGACAACACAACACCTGTCAATTCTATTCACTCATTTAATTTTTTACTCAAAAACTGTAGTTACAGGAAAATTTAAAGAAAAAAAAAATTTTTAAATTGCAAAATTTCAAGCCTCCAAAAAGTTCTGATAAAGCCAACAGGGGTCGCACTTTTCAGCCCCTTGTGAGGGTGGTAGATAATTAAAACTATTACTGTGGGAAACCGTTCAAAAAGTACAAAGCATCTACTAAATATTATTTTTCTACATTTATCCAAATTTGAGGAATAAAATAAAAACCTAATTTTACCGCTCCCCATTTAGGGGGGAGTAACTCCAAAAGGAGACGTCTAAGAAAAAATAATTATATAATATGCCCCGTTAATTTTCGATAAGGAATCACCACCCGAATTTTTTTCGCAGTATTTAAGAAACACCCTGTATATTATAAAATATTATTAATGTTCCACGCTAAGGACTGCAAAATTGTAATTGCCGTTCAGATAATCAGTTGGGGTATGTTATTCCGAAGGGCGGTTTCTAGGTCACCTATTATTTAGTAATATGATCATCAATGGATAAAGGTTACCTGTTTGTGACACTTTAAGTGATCAAGCACTTAAATTATATAACCATTTAAAACTTTGTTACCCTAGTTTCGTGGAAAATTAATAATTTTGGACATATTTGACAGAAATAGTGGATAAGTTACATATTATTTTTTAATACATCTTAATCGTTACAGTCACTTGCTTGTGCCTCATTTATTTTCATAATAGAGTAAGTACACCTAAGGGTGAGTTTAGAAATAAAACCTAGATCGTTAAAAACTAAGATATTATTTATTAGCTTGCATATAAAAAAAGTTGAAAGACGCAACACTGCATTTCTACTTTTATTCGATAAAAAAATTATATAAACGCGAAGAATTGTCACTGTAACTTATTATTTTGTTTTATCAATGTTGCTGTGGTTGGCACTTTTTTAATACAATTTATTACTATGACTTGTGACATGAACTAAGTAAATAATATAAAAAGTCAACAAATCATATTTTAACTCTCATTGTTATGATGTATTTGTTAGCTTTTCCGTTGGCTTTCTATTAGTCGCGTTTGTATCAAATATCCGATAAATGGTGATAAAAGCTTTCCATTGTTAAACGTGAAAGCTACCAAATATTTATGTGACGAAATTTACTAAAACAAATTTGATACACACTACCTACACTTACTTGATCTTTAGAAATGTATTCAATTGAATTGTTGTCGACTAAGTAAAAAAAACGTTGGTGCATAAGTTTAGTCATAAGTGCAAGGTTGTCAAATTGCAGAGTCTTCTCAAATAAAGAATTGGGAAACACTACTTACTTAATATTTATATAATTATAAGCAGTGGCGCGCCGTGTGTTCCTTTGAAATAATAAAGTTAGGGTCATTTCCGGCGAAACCGAAAGTGAAACAAAAATGTAGGTACATATGAGTCAAGTAATCCGATTTTTACACATATCATATGTCTAAAATTTCATTTATCTAAAATCAAAACTAAAGAAAAAAGGGGTTTACCAGAACTCTTTTGCACCCAGTATACCTTTACTTGAGTTTTTAGTTAGAAAGCCACGAGCACTTAATACATTACAATTAATTAACCTTAGAATTCGACTCACTAGTACATTACTTCTAGGTACGTTTTAACTTCTATTGCGTACTTTGAATGACTGCACAATTTTAATCAGCTCTACCTATCGATTACACTTGATTACATTTTGCCTGGTATTCTAGTATTCAGTTCCAAATTGAATTTCATTGGTTAACTGCTTTAATGTTGACTTTGACGTAACTTGCAAAGAAGAGGTAATAAATAGTTGAAAAGTTTCTTAGCTTGAATTTTAATATTAGTGCTACGAAGATTATTTAAGAACAGTCAAATGAGTAAACTGGTGTAGTTTTTAGCGTTTAAGTTTTTTTTCCCGTTTGTATTTAAGCTGTCGTGATAATTAATTATCTATAATTAATAACCAAAGCATAACTTATTGTTAACTCGCTTATCAACAGAAAAATTATAAGTTTGACATTTTAGGCCCAATCAATTAGCATTATCAAAATTAGCCCAGACCCGATAGTCAACTGTTTTATTTTTATGCGACTCTAAATTGAATTTTTATGCTACCAACTGATAAATTATTTGATAAGTTCAATGATTATCAAATATAAGAAAAATGTACGTTATGTACCTTAGGATTGTTCATATTTTACATTTTTGCTTGTCCCTAGTGTTGCCGCCGAGACGAGACAATTCTCGATCTCGTCTCGTCTCGTCTCGAATTTCGAGATCGAGACAGGCATTTTTCTGTCTCGAAAATTCGAGACGAGATCCTCGAGATTCTCGATCTCGACAGTATTTTTACATAAAGAAAAACTACGAAAAGTTTTAATATAGGTATATTTTATTTATAAATTTTTGGAAACCACTTACAAATTAAACTTTTTATTTATTTTAAATATTGTGTAATAAATTTACAAGATTGCCAAGCATTGAGGCACAGCAATACCCTTGCTGACTCACTGTCAAGCCTTTTGCGGTGTTTCCGAATAACCAGGCCAGCTTTCGAAAACATTCGTTCAGCTGGTACACTGGTTGCTTGTATACATAAAAAGTCTCGAACCATTCTGGCGAGGTTTGGATATAAAACTTGATGACTTTTCCATCAAACCAATACGTCTGAATCTTTATTTTCTTGTGGCATTGCTATATAGTCATCGATTTCCGTTCTCCAGTTGTTAATTGTTGCTGTGGACTTATTAAATAGGAATAAAATAGGGCAGTTAAATTAAAAGAACCCATTTCGTCAGAATCGGTATCATCTGGTCCAGAATCAGCTGATAATTGATTTTGGTTTGGTGAATTATCTCTGTAGTAAAAGTTTTTATAGACTTCCTCAAATTGTTGTATTTCTTCTGTTTGCAATTGTCTGCCCCAGGACGTTAGTGCAAATGTTACATTAAATACGTAATTGTGAATATATCTTTCAAAATAACCGATTCGCACGTGGGGTGCACTCCAGTGTTAAAGATTTCAAATAAAATTTGTTTACCCTTCTAAGCCTTTTTTTGAGTGACCTTTGCTGCCCTTGAAAGAGTTAAAGAAATAAATGCAAGCATCTAATAGTACGCGTTCACATTATTTGCTTACACAGGGGAAGCACCGAACTTGAAACAACAGCGTTCTTTCTGTATAAGTATCATCAAGGACACTTAGTTAAAGCATTGCAAGTGTATAAATTCGGTTTGCACGAACTTAAAATTCGAGACTCGAGATTCTCGAATTCGAGATCGAGATTGCACGTTCGAGAATTTTCGAGATCGAGATCGAGATTTAACTTTCGAGAATTTTCGAGATCGAGATCGAGAATGGATAAATCTCGTCTCGTCTCGTCTCGTGGCAACACTACTTGTCCCGGGATTTCGGAAAGAAATCGGTCTTCCTGGGGTGTAATAAGTTATGTCAATATTTTGAAATAATTAACCCGAAAAAGGAGGAGAGCTGTTTATTACTTAAAAACAACTCCAAGTCATATATGTAATACATTATTATTTTTTAAAAATAATAAAATAATGTTGGCAAGAGAAACAAAACTTGGATATTTTCAAGCCCGCTCTCGTAACTCATTTGTTTTTTAATATATTAAAACCATACAACTGTACATTTATCTGTTATTTAGAAAGTAAAGTAGTAATATTTCCATTTCCCAAATATAAAAAAGGTACCGTCAAATACCTTTAATATTTTGAAAAATAAGTGAGTTACAAAAAAAAAACATGTTTAACAACAACCAAATTTTGCCTTACAGTTACATTTTGAGTTTATAGTGTCCTGTAATTATTTTTTTCTACGACCACTAATGTAAATGACTGTTACCGTACAACCTGCATGCATAGTAAGTGAGTTCTTACGCACGGTAAGCAAAAAAGCACACTTGTCTAGAAAGATCGAAGTAGACTCACGTCAAACACTCCCTTGCTGCATGCCTAGTAAGTAAGTTATAACGCACGGTAAGCAAAACGCACATTTGTCTAGAAATGTCAAAGTAGGCTTACGTCAAAATTGAAAAGACGCATATGTACATACACATACATATACAAATACATGTACCTATATTAGCAAAAAAAGCCGTTAAAATCGTAGGTATTATGTGATCGTAGAAAAAGTAAAGCAATTACGCACTCGCGGAAATACGCACTCGCCGCTATGCGGCTCCGTGCGCAACTTTTCCACTCGTGCGTAATATGCTTCTTACAATTCTTGTTATGTAATGTACTATTGTGACTTCGTTAATAACCGAAATATTCTCTGCATTACCGCGTTCCTAGTCGGAACATGTTGCTTATGACTCATTTCTATAAAATTTTAAATCATTGCATTCATCATAATTCATTATTGTAATCTGCTCCAAAATTTTTTTTTTCGCAATGTCGATTTTATGCGCGCATATTGTGAGGTCTTCGTTAATTGTGTAGCCTTGAGCTGTAACTTTGCATTCTAAGTCTGCGTTTTCATTACAAGCGTATTCGCGCGAATGAGCTTCGCGCGTACGCGTCCGTATGCGCGCGACTAAAGCAAACCAATGCAAGCATATAAGAGCGGTTATACTACAAGCGATAATTCGCCCGAAGCCACTCTCATATGCTTGCATTGGTTTCTTTGATTCGCGCGTATACGGTCGCATACGCGCGAAGCCCATCGCGCGAATACGGCTGTACTGTAACCGCAGCCTTTATACCTAAATGCGGAGCTGCTTCTGCGTCATCTAAGCTTAGCATAGACATGGATGATCAATAATGGATCCACATTTTAAAACCAATTTTGTGGGCACTAGAAACACGAAACCTATCATATTTGTTTCGCTACTCTAGAACTGTTTGACAAATTCGTCCTCATTTAAATTACAACGAGAACTCTATACATTTCTGAAAAAAACCATTAAAATATGTGCAATCTTAAACTAGAGCAAAAAATAATAAAAGAGTGCACTAACATACAAGAACAAAAAATGGAAATAAAAGAGAGCGGAACTTAGTTAGATACAAACGCCAAAGCGATATCGCTTATAATGATTTGAAGATCGATAGGGCGTCGTTCATTGAAACGTACCGGTTGACATTGCATTTTAATTGAAATTTTTATTTGGATGTTGGTTTGATTTTACGGTTGATTGTATTTCTTGCGATTATTTCTGCTTCAAATACTGATTGATTGGAAAGATGTTTTCTGGCTACGCTCATCATTTGCCTACGTATTACTTCTTTACATGTTCAATTTTATATTTAATAATAATGTACAAGAAAACATTCAATTTTTAAATGCCAAATTTAGTAATTTTACATTTGTAATGTGACAGGCAATCAAGTTTCACTAAAAGAATGAAATTTCTGATAATAATTAATATAGATACAATATAGCATGTATTTTGAACAATATCTTATAAAATAATAATAACAAGAAATCTTTATTTAGCTTTTAGCTAATTTTACATCATATTAATCCTGCTTATATTTATTTGTACATATTCTCTAAACTATTATATCTTAACATTATTTTTTTACATATTCTACACATGTTTTTTTGAAATTTGATATTGACGTTGTTTGTTTAATTTCCACAGGTAAATTATTTAAAATATTGAGCCCTTTGTCGTACAAGGCCTTCTGTGTATTTGTTTTCATTAATTTGGGTAGTCTAAAGTCGTCTTTGTTCCCAGTCTGGTATTCGTAAATGTTAAAGTTTTGTATTAAATTTTTAGTCATGTGACGTGGTAAAAATATATGCAATTATGCATTGCCTTATATATTTAAAAAAAGGCAATTAAACATAATTTTTTGACGTAGGGTAATTCCGGGTGAGATGCCCCACCGGGGGAGATGGCAAAGTGCCCAAATTCACTTAGTTTATAATATAGGGAGCTGTGTGTTCTACAGTAAGTTTGTTAGAACCACACGTTTATAAGTAGCACTGTGCTGTGAAAATAAAGTTTAAGAAAGTTATCAAGTTTAATTTTTTTTTAGCAGGCTTGAAAATGTTTAGATAATGACTCTAGTGCTTGTATATTTTTAATGCAATTAGGTGGATGGGCGATTTTAGTAGCATTTATTACGGTAGTATAAGGTTATGGAACGGGCTGTATTTCAATCCTTTCCCGCGCATAGTTTCTGTAATATAAGGTGGGGCATCTAACCCGATATTTGGGATAGATGGCACAATGTAACTCGGGTGAGATGCCTCACGACCTGATGAAAAATTTAATACTAATATTCATAAATATGATCGTTATATATGTGTAATGTAATTGCCTAACACCTGAGCCCCGACCCGGTCCATCTTCAGCACCTGATCAACCTCCCTCTGCTGGAAAAATACTTGAAAAGATCTCACCCTTGCCGACAATTCCTATAGGATTAAAGAAACGGGGTAGAAATATTGCCATTATACTAACTTCACCCGAGAACACCGAAAAGGCAAAATTGTTTAAACAATGACTAACAAAACGTAAAGATTTAGTAAAACCCAGCTGTGCTCCAAAACCTATCAAAAAATCCAAGCCTTCAGTGTCTTCATCTGAGTCAGACGAAGAGTATGAAGCCGAAGAAGACAGTGATAACGACATTAATGATGAATTCAACGAGAATGAGTGTGTTGGATGTCTTGAGGATTACCACACCACAACCCGTTCAGATGATTGGATCCAGTGTGTTTATTGCAATCGCTGGATGCATGAAAACTTCACAAAATATAAAAACATGTGTGACCTAGTGGAAAGCATAAAAAATTAAATGATATTTTTCTGTGTTCCTTTTTATACCAAAAAAAATATTTTAGTTTGTGCCATCTATCCCTGACAGGTTGGGATAGATGGTAAAATACAATTTTTACTGATTTTTGTTTGTTTTTGTTTAAATGTGTTATAGTTTCAAGTATTTGTGCTGAAAAAGTTTAAATACACTTTACTCAAACTACCACAAAGTTTGTTTCCGATATAACAAATTTAAAAAAAAAAACAACTTTTACCAATTGTGGGGCATCTCCCCCGGACTTACCCTATACTTAACCACTTTAAAGTATTTAACATTTCGCTAATTTTAGAGTATCTCGAGAATTTTAAAATAACACGCATTCCTCTGTTTTGCTGTTTCTGCAGTTTATGTAGGTATGTCGCTTTCGTTGCATAAGAACAAAATTCTCGCGAAGTTATCGAAGTGTGAGCGATTAGTGACCTATATAATGTAATTTTTGCTCCAAGGGTAAATTTATTTGTCAATCTACCCAGAATACTAATTTATTTCGCTACTTTCTTTACAATGTAATCCACGTTGCTGTTAAATTTAAGTTTATTGTTTATCATTACACCAAGATATTTTGATACAACGTATAGGTTATTATTTATATTATTAATAGTCGACTCTAGGTTGCTATCAGAAGCTGTGATTAAAGTGTCATCTGCAAAGAGATTTAAACTACACTTTTTTATATTGTGTTCCAAATCATTTAAGTACAGCACAAAAAGTAAAGAACCCAAAACTGAACCTTGTGGTACACCTAGTGTGCTGATAGTTTTTTCTGATTCTATATTGTTAAATTTAGTTTTTTGATAGCGAGTTGTTAGATAACTTTCAAACCACCTGTTTTCGATTCCTCGTGTGCCATATTGTTCTAGTTTTTTAATCAGCCTATATCTATCTATGGTTTCAAATGGTCTTTTAAAGTCTAAAAATACCCCCAAAATGTTTGTTGTTTTCAGTCTGTGATTCAGTTTCTGTGATTGTGTTTCCAATAAGAGGTAGTGCATCTCGAATAACCTGTATAGATACATCGTCCTTACCACCTCCAATATTTATAATCTGCATTATTTTACTAATGTCGTCTAGCTAGGGCCACTGGATTAAATAAAAATATTTTACTTGTTGGTAATATCGGTTGGACGCTTTAATACTTTCATTAATCTAAAAAAAATCCTTTATTCCTCCTCTATTTTAATAAAGCTGTTGACTTTTCGCGTAGAATGTAAATGTCACCTTTTCTAAAATTACAGTTTTAAATTTCATGTATAAAAAAGTACTTATGCAAAAAACTGTCTTTAATAAATGCAAAGAGCACCCGCCAATCGTTTCAATACATTATTATTGCAGGCGTAGAAATTCTGCGCACAGGACACCATTTATTTCACTGATCAAAATCTCTTGTTATTAATTGTGGCACGATTTGTCATTACACCTAAATTATGTGCTGTATTAAGCTTAACAAATTGCAGTGTGTTATGATTACGGATATGATTGCGTTACCGGAAGCTCAAGTAATTGGTAAACGAAGTTTATATGTGGTTACATGAATTCTGATTAATTCGATATTACAGTGTTCAGCGGGCTATTTTGGTAGGAATTTATGTAAAAACCTGTAAAACTGTGATTTATTTGAGTAAAACCCATTCTTTAATAAAGATTCGAGTAACACTGTTCTCAAAATATTAAAAGTGTGTTATAGATCTATTAAATTAAAAATTGCGGGGTTTAAACACTGATTAAATTAATTGGTTGGTCCAAAAAGAGTATTATAATGACGGTTATTTTTAAATTCGGATATTAATACTGCAGTTAATAATTTTTAAACGTTCTGAACTTATTCGATACCTTCAAAAAAATAGCAAACAAATTTTTCTAAATTTAATAAACAAAAATACAGTATTGCTTGAAACATAAAAACCCTGTAAACTATTTAGGTTTGGATCAAAAAATTCAGGTTAAGTTAGACGAACTAAAAGACTTTAACTTTATGACTGTATTTGTTCAAAAACTGTTGTTTGTTTTTAAAATTTTTTATTTAACCGATTAAAAAATATGTTTATATTCAAAATATTATACAGCTTAAAGTAATTAATAGAGTAATATTTATAAATAATTTACAGTTTTTCTATGGTTTTATGTCACTTATGTCAAGAGTTATAAAATCATTTAAAGTATTAAAACGTTTTCTGATCCATACATATTTAGTAGGTAGTTTCTATTTTCGAATTTATTAGATTGGGTTTTAAGGGTCTTGACGTCACATCGTAAAGTTAACCTGGAGGTTTAAATTGGCTTGCTGATGTCAGGGTTAATTTTGAAATGCAAGTCTTAAGCTTGTAGAAAGGTCGCCTCAAAGTTATTTAGAAAGTTTAGTGCGATAACCGTTGAACAAGAAATTCACACACATTTTTATAACACAGTATACAGGGTGTCCCAGATAACATTTCCAGCATTGGGTCGAATTTCTTTTTCTCATAACTTTTTCGTCTTCATCAGATCAATTTTATTAATACTTTCTTGGGGTACTTTTTTACGTAGAATGTAACTATTATCTTAGATATTTTTATCACTTTTTATTGTTGTTATATTTCCCCTAACTCCAATTTTTCTTATGGGCCGTCAAGTTATCTTTGGGATAGATAAATTTGCTTTGTTTCCTCTTTCTAATAATGTATCATATTTATTTAAATAAATAACTCAGAAAATCATGAAAAACAGTATTATATTATCACTATAAGTTGTCAAAATAATTCGACTAAAATGTGGAGAGCTCTTAAAGAAATACTGGGGGGAAACAAGAATGTTAAAATTAAAAAGGTGAATTTTGGTGACTTGGAAATTACGAATGAATCAGATTTAGCCACGAAATTTAACGAATACTTTGTAAACATCATAAAAGATATTAACGAAAATATTCCTTCACCAATAAATCCAATTCTTAAAATAAAAAGTGCTAGTGACACCTTTAAATTTAGATGTGTTACCTTAGACCAAGTATACAAAATAGTGAATACTATCAAAAATTCAAGTAGTACAGATAATATTTCACTTAATACAATAAGGGATGCCTTACCAGTAATTGAAACAGCATTGAATTTAGTTTTAACAAATTGGAGAGATGAAATTGAAAACGATAAAATAATTTTGGCAGTTTTTGTCGATCTGAAACGAGCATTTGAAACCATCTGTAGAAAAAGACTTTTGCAAAAATAACAAATGTACGGAATCCAAGGGAATGAACTAAAATGGTTTGAAAGTTATTTATCAAACAGATTTCAAAAAACCAGGGTGGGAAAAGTAGAATCAAAGGCAATTATTAACGAGTTAGGTGTACCACAAGGATCAGTTTTAGGTGCAGTTTTATTTAATATTTACATAAATGACATTACGCAGACAGTTAAATCGTGTGACATGCATTTATTTGCAGATGATACGTTAATTTTGGTATCAGGTGAAGATTTACAAACAACAGCTAATGTCATAAACGAAGATTTAATTGAAGTAACAGATTGGTTTAAAGCTAATAAACTGGAGTTGAATGTATATAAAACAAAATGCATGGTAATAGGTAGTACACAATTCAGCAATATGTCAAATGTTAACGTATTTATAGATAATAATAAAGTAGAGATAGTTGAAGAGTTTAAATACCTAGGGGTAATTATAGATAATCATCTAAAATTTAAAAAGAACATAGATTATATTGTAAAAAAAGTTGGTGCAAAAATTAGTTATTATGGGAGAATATTGAATAAATTAAACTTTGAAGCTAGGATATTGGTCTATCATACAATAATAGAACCATACTTTAATTATTGCAGTAGCATAATATTTCTAAGTAATGAGGGGGATCTGAAAAAATTACAAAAGCAGCAAAACAGAGCTTTGCGTATCATATTACAGTGTTCTAAATTAACTAAAATTGAATATATGCATAATAAGTTGGGGTTCCTTAATATATGGCAAAATACAGTGTATAACGTTTTGGTTCTAATATATAAATGTATAAACAATATGATGCCAGGATATATGAGTAAATATCTGATATAAAACAAAGAACAGCATGATTATGAAACAAGACAAAGAGAACATTTTAGACTGCCTAAATGTAAAAAAAGTAGTACACAGAACTCGCTCTATTACAAAGGGCTAAAATTATTTAATCAATTACCAAACGAATTAAAATATTCTGTTAATCTGCATGCGTTTAAAGAAGGTTGTAAGACCCATGTAAAACTGCAATTTTAATTTGAAGTACTAGTTGTAAAGATTGATGTATAAATAGTTTCTTTTATAACTAAATAAAGCCTATTATTGTTATTATTATTATTATAATCCTCAGTTGGTTATCATGATAACCAACTTAAAATAATATTGGTAAAATAATAGGTTTTATTTTTATTTACAGGTTTATTTACCTATTTAAACAGATATGACAAGTGATTTATCATTAGAAAGAGGAGAAAAAAGTGCATTTAACTATTGCAAAGCCAACTTGCCTGTTTAACATGTACCTATCACCAACTTAGAATAATACTAGTAAAATATTTTTTTTTTATATTTTCCAAGTTATTTACAAAAACAAAAATGAAAAAAAACACGTGTCAATATCGGTAAAATACGATTTTGCTTGAGTTCCTGAGTTATTTATAATTATAGATAGATATAATATAAATGATATATAGTTAGAAAGAGGAAAAAAAGCACATCAAACTGTTCTAAAGCCAACTTGATAAGAAAAAATTACCTTAGGGGTAATCTCTCAAAAATTAAGAGTGTAAATAAATCTAAGATAATAGTGACATTCTACATAAAAAAGTACCTTGAGAAGGTGCAGGTAAAATTGATTTAATGATTAAGACAATAAAGTTATGAGAGAGAAAAGAGCTTCGACATTTTAAATTTTTTTACTGTAACACCTGAAGCACGAGCAATTTTGTACTTTTAAAAATTGATTGTGGCTTTTCTCATACCAAGGAATAATTCATCTAATTTTAACAAACCTTTATCTCCTATAATAAGGGAGATACCCATGCTGGAAATGTAATCTTGGACGCCCTGTATATGTTCCGACACGTAGCACAATAATGTAGTTTCGATGCCATTATAAAATTTATTTTTCGTGCGGGGCTCATTCATTAATTAAACGAACAAAAAGTAAATTTAGTTGTATTTAACCAAGTTCATATTTATTATGGGTTTTATTTACATTCATAACAAAATTTCTGAATTTTGAATATCAAAGTTTGCGACAAAAAATAACGATTAACTGATTTTAGATGTCGGTTTCTTGCCCTGCTTCTGAATAACGGGAAATGTACTACCAAAAAATCATTGTCATTTGTAACACTTTTTAAATAAATTGATCTGAATAAAATATGTAGGCATAGAGTTTTCTTTTTATGAAAACGCTTCTAAACTTTTTTTAATACAATCAAAAAGCAATAGATTTTTCAAATTAAAATCCTAATGCTATTTTTATAGCAACGATGAAATAATAACAAACAAAAAAGTTATCAGTAAAACAGGGACCCATTCAATTTCATTCAATACTTAGCTTATTTTATTTTTACGTTATGAAAGTACGGAAATTTTTCGGAGGTTCATATCATTTCTTCAAAGTTAAAGTAAATTACATTTATAGCCAGTTTAGCATAAAACAAACTTTTTGCATAAAAAACAATTTAAAACTTTTTAATTGCTTCATAAGCGATGTCGTCAACAAATTAACTTTTCATTGTCACAGTAAAGTAGTTACTGAATTAACAGGGACCTCTCGTATCTGCACTAGACAGTTGTTTTGAGGTGTTGTCAGCACTTAGTGCGAATAGAAGCGAATAGTGGACTTGACAGGTCGCGTCGTCTCCCAAGGGACATCGTCCGAAGGTTAACGGATACCCGAAATAAGGAACGAGTAGAACTTTTCAAGACATATTAAGTATCAGATCAGCGGTAATTAAATGGAAGTTTTCATGATAACGTTTAATTTTTGTCGAATATTATATACAAATGAATAGCTTGTAGAGGTTTAAAGTTTAAATAGAAATGCAGACGATCAATATATGTTGTCAATACTGTTAATATATATCGATAAATGCATTTACCTTATACAACCATTATGTATTGCCAATACATACAGTTTATGTTTGGCATTCAACAATGTCGTGTCAAATGAAAGCTGGTGTTGCTATTGTTATAGCAATATAAATGAAAAACTTTTTTTTTAAACAGCTTCTAAGGGCAACTGTTTGGCCTACAAAATTGTTCTTTTGCAATATTTTTTTTTAATAATTAACCCTAGTAGAGTTTATGACAATGCAATCTGGTCTTTGAGACCAATAAGCAGTTTAATTCTAACCTAAATTAATAAAATTTTAACTTAGTCTAAGGTTTACCCAATAGTAGTTTAGTTTGCTAATATATAAGTACACTAAATATTAACGTGCACACTACCGCACAGTCTCTGCTATAAACTTTTGCTTAAACTAACTCAAAAGATTTAACCCTTTTGTGTCTTCTTAGTAATCCTGTAGTGTCCAGGAGTTGGATCGCCTACATGTTGATGGTGGAGCCTTTCTTCCTGGCCCTTGGCCAATGGTTAATAGAATTAATGATCCGAATCCATATCCCATCCTTTTTCTATCTGCATGAACTTTGAAGAAATATTTTTGCCAATTAAGAAATCAATTAAATCGATTAGGTACGGTATCTTGTTTGGATCTGTAGGCCAATCACCGCTGTAGCTTGGAATTCTTCTATTTTATATCCTATCTCTTTATGATGAAGTATGTTTTCTTTTATTATAATTGCGCTACCTCCCCTTGTAGCATTTTCAGGATGTATGGTATGGCACACTGTAAACCCTTTGAATTTAATAAATGATTGTCTTGTAAAGTGTGTTTCTGATATGAAACACAAATCAATCTTGTCTATGTTTATGATTGCTTGAAGCTCTTGTTGGTGTTGCAATAAGCCATTGGCTTTCAACGTTATGACTCTGAGGTCACTGGCCATTGTTTTGCTTAGGAATAGCTCCTTTAGCACTATGTTCTAGTCTAGTTAGACGTTTATCAAATTTCAAGAACAGCTGTTCTTGTTTGTTTAATTTTTCCAAAATCAGTTGCAAGGTATGTTCAGCAGACGTGGTTTGCTGTTTTCTATTTTGGTAATTGGCATTTGGTATTGATGTGCCTACCAGTGCTTGAGCATATATCCCAGGTCTACTATTGTTTTCCTGTGGCTGGGTCTTAGTTGTCTTTTGTGATTTCTTAAAAATTTTGTTATGTAAGGGTATCAAAGTTTTAGTGCGTTGAAAAGAGAAAGAAAATGTCTTTCAATCTGTATAAAAGAATATGTATTGTGCCATTTAAAAAAAAACAAATATGGTGCCGTAACTCCTAAAAAACAAATGAAAACGAAATTTGACATGACAATATTTTGGCAAAAACTGTATCAAAACTTTTATTTTAAACTTTTTTTGATAATTATTTTTAATAACAAAATAGGTGGGGTGTCATAAGTGATGCCTCACCCTGTATTAAGAATTCAACGATTTCAATCAAACTTTCTACGCGATATCTGTAATGCAATATTTTCTGCATGTCCTTACCAAATTACAACTCTGTAATTCGAAAAATAACTTCAGGAGAATTTTTTAAATAAAAACTTAAAACCGTAAAAATTTTTAAATTTTTTTTTTTTTTCTAGTGACAACTCCACATAAAAACCTGTAGTATTTTATATTGATGCAAAGCTAAAATAAAGGTCATGAAATTATTATTTTATTATTATTTAATCAAAAATAGAGGGTGTGTACTTGAAATATAAAAGTTGCTATTAGTTCCAGAGAGGTAACTCACCCTGTATATTTGAAAACATTTTTATCGTGTTCGGAAGAAAAAACTGCATGAAATACCGTTTGAATCAACTTTCTATCTCAAACCGTTTAGCCACAATCGACCGATCCCGCACTAATGACTCACCCTGTATAGGTATACTATTTAAAAGTATATTAATTAATTTCCAGAAAGGATCAAAACGTAATGATAAACAAAAACTAAATTAAATAAATACAGAAAACTTTTTGCGTGCAATATAACTTGTAGTGCTTTCGGTTATTTTGCTTCAAACATTATCTTCAGCTGCTACTTGATCCTACCCTTTGGATGTCAAATAGCTAAGCGTATGAGGACAATGTCTTCCGTATTTAGCTAAAATGCTATTCAGCCAGCGATTCAATCGTTAAATTATAAATCAATATAGTTTTGTTAATGCTAATTGATTAACTGTAATTTTTCTTTAAGATTTATATTCCCAATTCATTTACAAAAACTGTGCTATTAGCTTTAGATTAGATCAGTGTTTCTCTATCTCTTTGTTTTTGTGTTATTTTTCTAATGTTTTCGTTTCTTATTCTGTCCCATTTAGTTTTCCCCGCAAATTTTCTGGGGTATTTCATTTCGATGGTGTTAATTTTAGCCTCGTTTTTTTTTCTTAGTGTCCAGTTTTTGGATGCGTATGTTATTGTTGGTAATGTTACCATATCATGTATATTGATTTTTACTTTTATGTCGATGCTTTGTGTCCTTCCTAGTATTGTTTTGTTTAAGGGGTAATATTTTTGTTGTTTCGTTTGCTCTATTTGTTAATTCGGCATCTATTTTCCCATCGTCTATTATTATGCTTCCCAAGTATTCGTATGTTGTTACTCTTTCCAGTATAAACTTTTTACATTTAATTTTGTTGTTGTTCTGATTGTCTTTTTGTTTTTAGTTTACGATCATGGTTTTTGTTTTATTTGTGTTCACTTCCATTTTCATGTCCTCGATTTCTTCGGTCCATGCATTTTATTTTTAGTATTTGCTATTAGTACCACGTCATCTGCTTATAATAGGCTATTCAGTGTAATTAGTTCTAGATTTTTGTACACAATTGCAGTGTTTAGTTGTTTGTTTTTCTTTAATTAGTTTTTCTATCTTGTCCATAAAAATTATACATAATAATGGGCTTAGGCTGTCTCCTTGTTTTATATATTCTGAGTTCATTTGATCGTTTTCCTGCAATTTGTACTTAAGCTCTAATTGTCTGATATGTTCTTCTAATTGCGTTTATTAAATTGGTAGGTAGGTATTTCCATTTCTCTCAGGGTTTTCTGTATTTCTCTTCTGTCCACCGTATCAAAGCTGCTTTTAAGTGTAAATGTTAAGTTCTTCACTTGTTTTTGTTTCTAATTTATTCCTTACAATATACAGGGTGAGTCACGACGGACGCATCGGAGTTTTATGGCGAAACGGTTTACATTTTCCAATTTCTGTCGCTGCTAGATTATGTAAGTCAATAAGGGCTACATTTTAAAAATATTTTTAAACATACAGGGTGCTCCAAAAAAGAGTGGCATATCAAAGTTATACTTTTTCTTATGGAACATCCTGTATATTTTTATATTTTTGGATTCCCCTTCAAATTTAATTTAAAAAATGTATTAGGTTATATGGGTCTAAAGTCAACCGTTCTCGTGAAAATCGTATTTTCATGAAAATACAGTATTTTCAAAAATTTTTAACATTTAAAAACTTTGAGAAGTCTGAAAAAATTCGCTAGGAGATAAGATTGGCAATAGATTATGTAACACTTTGCACCACCTACATTTTTAAAATATTATACAGGGCGTTTTTTACGCTTGGTCAAACTTGTGAAACTTTAAACATCGATAACTCATTTTTTTTAAACACAACACCCTATATTTTTTTACACCGTTTTGTAGAAAATTTAATTCTCTTTCGAAAACATAAATACTGTTTTATACCTAAAATTGATATTTTCCGAGATATCGCAATTTTATTGTTAATTATTAGGTCAAAGTAATATTTTCGAGTAGGCTATGAAGGTAGACAGCGGTAATTTGAAACAATTGAACGAAAGAACAAGAAAGGTTTAGTTTTATCTTTTGCCTACGCATTTTTGACAATTTTTTATAATGAAGAGCAATCTCACGTTTAAATCGAGATTTCTTAAAATTATTTATGCATTTATTTATTGGACCAGTATGATAAGATGATTAGTATATCATATAAACTATTTTTTTGTTTGATACGACTCTCGGTTCTACCAAAATGTCTTTGCTTAACTTCTGGTTCCGCGCATTTTCAAAAATTGTGTTTCATACATTGTGCACAATGTTTATTGAAGGTAAGTGTAATTTAAAGAGAAATCCAAAAATGTAAAAATATACAGGGTGTTCCATAAGAAAAGTATAACTTTGATATGGCACTTTTTTTGGAGCACCCTGTATGTTTGAAAATACTTTTAAAATGTAGCCCTTATTGACTTACATAACCTAACAGCGACAGAAATTGGAAAATATAAAGCGTTTCGCCATAAAACTCCGACGCGTCCGTCGTGACTCACCCTGTATATGTTATCACTTGTCTGTCTTACTGGTCTAAAAACTGCTTGTTCTTCTCCTTGCTTCCCTTACTGCTAACATAAACTTAAAAATACAGCGAAATCCGGAACGACTGCTGTCATTTTCGGTATGTGTTTTATGTTGTTATTTTCTTGTTGTTTCAACAAACAGTTTTGCCCGTAATTCCTACTTTTCTTCGCCCGTTCCCCTTTAGATATTTTGTGCTGCCTCCAAGGGGTCGCGCTCTATTGGTTGAGAATCGCTGGCTCAGATAGATTGAAAAGTCATTTTAGGTTTGCTATGGACACGCACGTATTTCTTAACAGAATTATTGATTTCAAAACCGGATATATGTGAGATGTGATATTTTAATAATAAATCGGGATCTTCAGTCCAGGCACGTCACGATGGCCCGTTGTGACGTGCGGTACGTGACAATGTCATACACCACGTAGGAGTTCATATATTCTGGCAATATCCCATATCACTGTAGAAAGTCTTTAGTAATGCAGTTACATGCGAAAAAAATGGGAGTTCTGATTAAATGTACCAGTGCTGTGTAGAAGGGAATATGAAAATATAAAACTTATATTCATAATAATTTTAGCTATATTCTGTATGTACCTACTTGGATAATAAGATTTAAAATTTGGTTTATTTGGCCCAGTATAGGTACTGATGTTGTTTTTTTTTGTTCGCAGGTGAGTTTCGTTTGTAGTGTACTATACTTTATCTTACATGAAATCGTTAGGTAAGTAAAAAACAGAATATACATCAATAAATAAAGGTTTTGGGATAATGTGAAGACATTTCAATTTTTGTGTTTCCTTTGAAAAACAATGGATGAGTTATTTGTAAAAAGTTTTGTTGTACAGAAAACGCATAATTCGTGTGATACACTGCAGGGTTAGTTCTGTAGCCAACCAAATCTTAGTCCGTGTTGACTTTAATAAGTTTTTAAGGTCAAGGTATGTAAAAATATTGTTCTAATGTTAAAAATTTTCCGATGAGTAATTTTGTTTTGTTTTTAACCCTACTAAATAAGAAATTGACAGTTACAAAGTCGATGTATAACGAGGGGTGTTTTGCGGATAAGTTTTGTAAATTGGCACTTATTAGCCTAGTTGTGGACGCTAACTTGTCCATAGTATTTTAATACTATTTTCGCTTTATAAGATAACCGAAAATCTCCCGTATATTGAGCAAAATTTTGCATATAATACGCAATTATAAAAAATACATCATTTTTTATTTCGAAAATAAACTACATCTGTCAAGTTGCTGTTAAATTTAAGTGTGAATATGGATCAAAATTAAAGGTGTTTTAATTTAATTATTGATTATTT
This sequence comes from Elmis aenea, assembly GCA_947652605.1. NCBI lineage: Eukaryota > Metazoa > Arthropoda > Insecta > Coleoptera > Elmidae > Elmis > Elmis aenea. Next base: position 11,291,919 of record OX393580.1, read on the forward strand.
TTGTTTGTATTCTTTCAGTTTAATAATTTAAGTTTCATAACAAATTTAAAAAAAGTTAGGGTGCGTATTATAAACAAATAACCGTTTTACCAGATAGTTTTGGGTTAATCAAGCATGTGTATTATACGCCAGATTTTTTGGGAAATACTTGTACAAGCAGAAATGTAATATATTACAAATATTTAGCTTTAACCCCTATTCTCCGGAATTAAGAAATATTTATCAAAATGTTTTGAAATTCAATCAGTTGTTTAAAAATGGCCATAGATACATGAAAAAAACACTTTTTATTAAATTACAGGACGCAGGTCCTGACTTAGGAGCTGTCGTTATATGACGACGCTAGGGGAATATGAGTACAAATAATAATAATCTTGGTATGTTTTATAATTTCAGATTTATTTGTGAAAGTATATTACAATGTAAATTAAATTTGAGACATAGGATAAACTATAAACTTATAAACTATGATAAGGTTGAAAGCAAGGTATATATAGGATATTGGTCTAGCAAGTAAAGCACTGTAGATGAACATTTACCAAATTTACTCTCCATTATTTCATTTCCTCAACAAGTTTTTCCTTGGTAAGGATAAAAGGCGATTAGATAACCAGATGGTGAATTTTGACACCAAACCTTGTATCCAAATCGTATTGGTTTATTTCTAATCGCTTGCTTACATCCGTGCCTACCGAAGTATTCAACCATTGCCTCATCATGCAATATTGCTGAGGTGGGTGTATAATTTCCATAAATTTTTTTTTTGAATATATGAAATTAATGGTCGTAATTTGGAAAACTTATCAAGCTTGTCTAAGTTTAAATTTGATTTAAAATGAAGTGATTTCATGATATTATCAAATCTATCCCTCCGCATAGATTCATATATCGCAATGTTGCGCAAATCACTACATGTACTCCAATACATTGCTTTTCCTGGCAATGGATTGTACCCAGAAACAATTAAAATGGCAAAAAATACTCGCAGTTCCTCTTTGGTTAATTTTATATCTGGCCAGTTTTTTGATAAGAAATATTCGGAACTGGCAGTAATAATTATTCGATTAAAGTATCATCAAAAAACCGTTCAAAATATTGAACAGCAGTGACTACATCAATATTTTCTTCTGCCATAAGATGAAATTGACTAGGTTGTATATGTATAGTTTTACCGCCACTGCTCCATATAATTTGATCTTTTTTTGATTTTTTGGTGATCTTTGGTATTTTGTTTAGGTTGGAAATAGTTGAAACTTCTTTTCTGGTCTGTTTTTTCTCTGCCGGTGCCATTAGTTGATTTCTGGATAAACAGTTTATATTCGTCCCTTCTTCTTCATCTGAATCTTCGTCTGTTAGCTCATTAACTGCAGGTGGTTCAATAAAAATATCTTGGTCACTATCATCATTTTCTAACAAATCCATCATTTCGGCTACACTCAAAAATCTAAGGACAAATAGGGTATGTTAGTACATGCATTCTCCTAGCGTCGTCATATGACGACAATCAAATTTATAGCGAAATAACTCCCTTATAAATGTTATAAATAATTACATTTTATATAAAAAACACTTGACTATTATATATTCAAAATATGTAAACAAATAAAATATTTTTACCGTAATTATATTATTTAGTACTTACTTTTTTGACGACGTCATGGTTTTCGTGTTCTCTCGTAAATTGGTCACTTTTAATAATTAAATATGTTCGAAGTCTGCAACTTACTGCGATGCAATGGCTACATTTATGAAAACAATTGTTTACCTGAGTAATTAAACTTAAGCTGACAGGTTTAAAAACATCAGGTACCTGACAATACACCGTTATAACAGGACAGGTAAACGTCGTCATTTGACGACGCTAGGAGAATAAGGGTTAATAACATATTTTTCACAATAAAATTTGGATGGTTACTATAAATTCATAATAAGTTCTTCTTTTACGTTTAATAGTCCTAGTATACGATAAGAGTATTATATTACTGGTAGTAAAATACCAAATACAATGGAAGTCGCTTATAACGCGGGTTGTAACCTCGCAAATCCGCGTTATATTAAAACCGCGAGATAACCGAATTATCTTTTTTTAGTTTTAAATCTTAGTTTTTACATTTTCTTCATTATTTAAAAAACATAAGAAAATAAACTCTGTTCACCATTATAAAATACACTGAGAAACCAGTGTTGCGGAGTCTATAAAAAAAATTCGACTCCGAACTGACTCCTGATAATTTTAGTGATTCGACTCCGACTCCGACAAAATTAAATACTAAGTCATTTTATGGTGTGTGTAACATAAAAAAGAAAAAGTAATATAAAGAATTGATTTAAAATTTGAGTTTAAATTTTGGGGCTAAGGACCACTCCGTAATTTTTGTGGTACTCGGAGTCGGAGTCGGTACATTTTTTTCGACTCCGATTCCACTAATTAGAAATTCCTTCTAAACTCCGACTCCGACTCCCCAGCCCTGTTAGGAAAAAAAAGCCGCTTTCACTGTTGTATAAACATAAATAAATAACGTTTTAAATGAAATGAGTCCGAGTCCGGAGTCAAAACCGGTTTAAAAAAATACCGACTCAGGAGTCGGGAGTCGTGAGTTTAAAACCGGTTTTAGAACCTACCTATTTCGTATTCGTTCTTAAACGAAAAATAATAATTTCTTTTTTGTTTTCGTTTTTGTTTCGTTCTCAGTCCCTGGTTCTAAATTTTCAATAGGGATCTTTTAACAATTATTTATTGATTTAGATTGAAAGTTCTTTAAATCAATAATTTAAGACAAATAAACTAAAATGTAACATCTCGAGCTAAAAGTTTAATCTTGATAAATTGTTAATGCATAAAACCGTGCTCTGAATAGTAACCACAACAAAAATGTTCTACACAAATGTTAGTTTATTTTGTATTGCATTAGAGTTGTTGATAAAAGAAGGCGTGTTCAGAAATAGTTGTATATAAATTATTAATAAATCTTAATGTAAAGTACATTGTGCGGTGTAGCAGCTGATTTTTTTATTAGGAAATTAATTTTATCAAATACAGTTTACATGTTCCAACATTGTTGCACGAGATTTTTAAAATTATTAGGAACGTTTATACAATATAATTTACAAGGAGAAACGAGAAATCAGCTAAGTTTGTTATTGCGTGCAACAAAACAATTTGAATGCTCTTTTATTAGGTACCATTAATATCAAAATAAACAATCGGAGCAACTTTCATCTGTTTATTATTCATAAATCATTAAAAACGAATGCGTGTTTATGTTTAATTTCAGTGTTAATTTGCCATAAATTTGTTAAATGTATTAAAAGCAGGGTTGAGCAGATTTAAATCAATTGATTTAAATCACGATTTAAATCATGATTTAAATCAAGCGATTTTTTAAAAAAAATCATCGATTTAAATCAAATGATTTTTTTTTTTAAATTATCAATTTAAGTCACAGATTATATGAGTACAATATAATATTTATAATAAAACAAAATTTTATTACTATGTATTAGTAATTAAATACACGAAATGGTGAATAAACCATATCAATTTGCTCTTGTAAAGTAATATTCATTGTGGAAATGCAATAATTCAAAAAATAAATGACAAGTTTTTGAGTTAGCGAAGTGAACAGTCAGTTTTTTCGATTTCCACGGCACTCTAATTGCTTCAATAACGATTAGAAGAAAAATGTCGAATATCTCGAAAAGTACGAGTTTTGGGTATAGGACATACTAAACAAAACATGAAGCTCTCTTAATAAATAAATACAGGGGTTTGCATTTGAAAAAATTGTGTTACGTGCTTTTGAAAATCATGGAAGTTGCCACCTATTTATAAACACCCCTGTGTGTGTAATTCAAATTTTTTCATATCGAGCGAACAGAGATTTTTTTTCTGCATGTCCATACCAAATTACAACTCTGTACTTCAAAAAAACTTCTTGAGAATTTTTTAAATAAAGACTTAAAACCTTGAAAAATTTAGAAAATTTTTTTTTTTTACGACGCCTTATAAAAACCTGTAGTATTTTATATTGATGCAAAGCTAAAATTAAGGCGGTCAAAAATATTAAATAAAAAATTGGGTGTTGTATTTGAAATATAAAAGTTGCTATTAGTTCCAGAGAGATGACTCACCCTGTATATTTGAAAATATTTTTATCGCGTTCAGAAGAAAAAACTGTATGAAATAGCGTTTTAATCAACTTTATATCTCAAGCCGTTTAGCCAAAATCGACCGATCCCGTACTAATGACTCACCCTGTATATAATTAATTAAACATCACTATTTAGCACTGATTTTTTCAAAATTCTTAATCATTATATTTAATTTTTCATTTTGACAAAAATTCACCACTGAATTAAATTTATTGGTTATTAAATATATTAGCACAAAACAGAAATAGCATGTGAATATGTCACTAAATTCGATAAAATAGTACATTTGATTTAAATCAAAAAAATCTGATTTAAATCAAATAAATCGATTTTTTTGATTTTTTTTAAAAAATCATGATTTTTATCAACCCTGATTAAAAGCATACACAATAAATTTATAAAACGAATACAGCAGTCGGATATAATAAATTTAGGTTTGGAATGGATATATTTTATCGAAAATGTCTTATTTTATCTGTTGTTAGAACTCACTACATATTTATTTTTCGATGACTGTCTCGGTGGTCGAGTTTTCCAGCAGTCGCTGGATTACTATGTTAAGAGAGCGGCTTCAACGGGGATGTTCCTTCATCCGTGAAATTAAAGTTAAGTGGGAGAAGTGCAGGTTAAAGGATGATTTAGAACAATATTTCACGTCCTCTGTTTCATGTGCTTTTTATTATTTTATTGCTATTGCATTTGCATATGCAAAATTGTTAAAATAAACAAAGACAATTATACAAGGTGGTCCACATAGAAGGGCCACTATTGGGATGTCGTAAACGGTAAGAGCTACAAAGAACTTAAATTAGACAAATTGTTCCATTTTCGGAGACCTATTCAATGATTCTTCAATGTTTTTAAAAATTTCCATGGCACGCTAGATATTAAACAATAATCAAAATAGGCATTTTTATTAAATCGTTAATAACTCGGTCATACTTGATGGTAGAAAAATATTTTTGGGGAAAAAGTTGTAGATTTTTTACGCACTATAAAATGAAAACATTCATTTGTTTCAACATTGTTTAAATTCTTAAAAAAATTACAAACTTACATTTTTTTAAATGGAAACCATAGTTGGCTATGACCTCATGAAAAAGCATTTTTTATCCTCTCGTCAATATTATAAGGTTTAATATATTTATTTGGATGTTTAAGCTCAAAACAAATAAAATTCCTTAAAAAGTCCCTAGGAAGCTAAAGAGTGCAATGAAACAAAAGACAATTTAGTTTTGTCATTAAGGTAAGACATTAAATCAAAAATTAACCAAAATTATTCTTATGTATGAGAGGAGCTACAATCAATTAAAAACAAAAAAATCCTCAGCAAAAAATATGAAAATGTTCTTTTTTCTCTCATAACATTTTTTGTCTTAATCATTAGATCAATTTTATTAGTACTTTCTTAAGGTACTTTTTAGTGGAGAATGTAACTGTTATTTTAGATTTTTTTTTATCACTTATCATTTTTGAGATATGACACCTAATTCCATTTTTCCCTATGGGCAGCGATAAAAGTGATAAAAAAACCTAAAATAACAGTTTCATTCTTCATAAAAAAAGTACTTTAAGAAAAGACTAATAAAATTGATCTAACGATTAAGACGAAAAAGTTACACGAGAAAAATTAAATGCAACATTTTCTTATTTTGGCTATAACATCAGAAGTAAGAGAAATTGGGTACTTTTAGAAATTGTTTGTAGCTCCTCTAATACTTGGGAATAGTTCATTTCATTTAAGCATATATCTCTTAATAGGCGAGATCCTCATGACGGAAATGTTAACTGGGACATCCTGTATACAGAGTAACAAACCGATTTTTGTACAAAAAAAGAATTAAATGACGATTGGTAATATGGTTGCTGTTAAAAAATTTGTTCAAGGGTTAAGATTAGAGTTCGCTTTTGCACAACTTAAACACGTTTTGGAGGTAAATCTGATTTTTGATTATTAAATTAATTGACCTTAATAATGCAAGGAAAATATATGCAACTAATACTTTTGTATTACACTTTTTGTAGCAGGACCTTAACAGTCGATACAAAAACTTTTTTTAAAGCGAATATTCCATATCAACATGGGTCCATAAACGCTTCGTTTTAAAGATACCGGGTGTTGACATTTTCAAAAAAATATCGATATTTTTTAACCGTTTCTCAACCGGTAGATATATTTAAACCAAATTTTGTAAATTTTGACTCACCCTGTATACTTGGACATTATAATAGTTATTTATGTATCAAGGCCAAAAAGTGTAACTTTTTCGGCCGCGTCTGGTTTGCTGGCCGAGACGTAGTCGAGGCCAGCAAACAGACAACGCCGAAAAAGTACGTTTTGGCCGAGGTGCATATTACATTTTTTGTGCGATAGAATTAAAAACAATTTAAATTTTTAGCATTTTTCAAAAATGTAGGTTAGAAACTACCTGACATTCTGTCACTGACAGATGACGGCGTATGCTGTTAGCTTTAACAAATGTATGCTGTAGCGGCCGTAAAAGTTACTTTTCAGGCCGTTACCCTTAGCAACGGCCGAAAAAGTAACTTTTACGACCGTTGCTGAGAGGGCCAGTAATGCAGTACATACGCCGTCATCTGTCAGTGACAGAATGTCACGTAGTTTCTAACCTATAATTTTGAAAATTACTAAAAATTTAAATTGTTTTTAATTTGATCGCACAAAAAATGTAATATGCACCTCGGCCAAAACGTACTTTTTGGCCTTGATACATAAATAACTATTACATTAGCTATAACACCGATTTTCAGGCACTCTTGGTTCAAGAGCCTTACCGGATTGATCATTTTGCCGGACCAACCGTAAAGCTTAACCTTTAAGAGCTAACGTGCGGTCTCAGAGACCGACGGAACCGAATTATTCCGATAAAAATGATAGATGGATTCGAATATCGTGCTCGGTCGTTCAGTAGCTTCATATTATATGTAGATGTTGCTTGTGCCAAAACGGCAGCAGAAATGCGTGTATAGTTTTTTAACTACATCAAATTTCGGTCTCAGAGACCGACGTTAGCCTTGGTGTAATTAAAGTAAAGGTAATGGAGCTGCTGGTTTAGTGTATTATTTTAAGTAATAATTATCCTAATAGTGTAAAAATTGATTACGAACAACAACAAAATTACTTGCAAAGACTTTTTGAAGAATTGTTTTAGAGACACTAGGTATGGAGTTACTTAAGCCACATGCAAGACGCAGAGCACTTGCAAAATATCTACCCAGGACGCCTTCAAGAAATTTTTCAAATAACACTGAATGTTTCAAATAATAAACAGGCACATGGACGTTGCTTTTACTGCAGTAGTAAAAAAAGTTGAAAAACCAAATATAAGTGCTGTATATGCAATAAGTTTAGGTGTATGGAACACATAAAAGGCATATTATGTGTAGAATGCTCTGCAAATATATAGTACTTTTTATAGTGAAAAGTTACGTTATACTATAAATACTTTTTTGTGCTAAACCTGAATTTTACTTAATTTATAATGTAAATAACCTATTTCAGATGTTTTTTCTTTATTTTTTAAATTTTATGTTTGTTTTTGTTTCATTTAAAAAATATGTATACGTTTTTGTAAGGGTTTTTTTACATAGTTTTTTTTTGTAAATAACCAGGGAATTAATTTTTTTTTTAAATTTGAATTGTTTTTATATACAGTCTACTACATGTCTTATAAATTTCAGATTAAAATTATTTAAAAAACATATTTTTCTGTTATATTTTATTTTCGGTCTGTGAGACCGACGTTAGCCTTTATGTTCAAATTAAAAACGTTAGCCCTGAAAGGTTAAGCTGCGTTCAATTAAGCAAAATAAGTTAAGAATCTTTAAAATGGCGGTATCACCACCAACAAATGCAGTTTGCTTGATTTTACGCATTCTCCGTTGGCAGTAGTAATTATTATCATTCTGTGCTTTAATATTTTCTATTCATTTTAGTTACGCAAAGCGTTTAATATTCCAAATTTGTTCTGGTGCAATAACTGAAGAATTCACGGAAATTGTTGCCGTGCTTGTCATATTAAGGTCCTTTCCGTTGCCTGCAGTTGTTTAGCAGGGGATAGGTCGACAAAAATCGAATATTGGTTATATTATAGGACCCTTGTCCAAACGATGTTATATTTACATTCAAATCATGGCTGTGTCGTAATATCGAAAGCCAGAGGGTTGGTCTATCTTAAACAACCCTTCAACAGACTTTTCAATGCAGTATTTGCTTTTGTTTTATTGTTTCGAAAACATGGTTGGTCTTTATAAAATGTGTTCTCTTTTACATGCTTATTCCGGTTTGAATTAATGTTGCGTAATAGTGGGTTATTTACGATCAACATAAATTTAGTTATTCAGAACAGAACGTGTTGGGCTAAACGAGAAATAATGTTACTTCATTTTATAATACGCTGAAACTAAAACACTAATTGTATAATTAGCAGGATTGTTCGGATTATACAAAATATACACGTTTTGTTGTTGCGTATTTGGTTTTAACCTCATTTTCGTTTGGTACCATTTATCTCAAGGCACGAATTGGTAACCAACGTGTACACACATATTAATTAGAATAATAAATTCGTATTAATTAGTCGCCCAATAAATAATTCTATTTGTAAGGTTGTGTAACATTCTAAAGTATTAACTTCAACGATCTTCGTTTAGCTGGCTATAAAATTTTCCCAAACTTGTACCGGTAATAATCTAATAACAACAAATGTTAAAACCAACAATTCCAATCATTGTCTTATCACACTAATACATCCAAAAATCTAATTTTATAAAAACTATTGAGTTGAATTAATAAAGATAATTGACTACAAATTATAGTTTATTCATACAAAATATAACTAATTTTAACTCTCATTTAAGTTTAGGTATTTAGTTAATTTTAATTAAAATGAAATTATCTTTGATTTCTTTATACCAGGTGTAGCCCTAACTGAAATCAGGCTCACCGCCTCTTTTTTTCTTTAGTTTTGATTTTAGACAAATGAAATTTCAAACATGTGATACGTGAAAAATCTGGATTTTCTGAACATATGTGCATTTTTGTTTCACTTCCGGTTTCCCAGGAAATGATCCTAATTTATTTCAAAGGAAACACCCTGTATATTTCTACATTTTTCGAAAGGGGAGTCGATTTTGAACACAATTGTACTATTTTAGTTAATTTTTATAACCTCAAATACTTTTTGGACAAAAATTAAATTTTTCGTTAAGTGCGCCGTGACTTGCATAAATTGAATTTTATTGTCAAGAAGTGTCCGAAAAACGTTTTTGTATACTTTAATTGACTTTTAGGTTACTTAAAGTAGATTTTAAAGGTTGCGAAATTGGTTTTTCGACAAAAAGTCAATTTTCTTAAATAGAACGATAGTGGCTCATCCGATTATTTAAAAAGAATATTTTCTGGCGAATTCAACAATACCAATAACTTGGTATTTTAACTAGGATTTATTTCTAAATATACAAAGAAAAATTAACTGTTTATTCAATAAATATTTGGATGTGTTAATTTTTTTTTGTTTTTGTTTTTCCTAAATATTTTAATTAATTTTTAGTTGTTGGTAATCGTCGTAAAAAGAGTCAACACAAAAAAAAACATTTGTTTTGTTGCTAGTTAGCATAGTCAACTATGATTATTAGGGTAGTTTTCCAAAACTTTAGAATAATTTAAAATTTTAATGCCTGCTCCTAATAAAAATACTTATTTATTGTTATTGTTAAATTAGTCAGTTAATACTCTATTTAAATAACCGCATGTGCCACTATCGTTCCATTTAAAAAAAAAAAAAACTTTTTGCAAAAACCGATTTCGCAACCTTTAAATCCGATTAAAGCAACCCAAATTTCAATTAAAATTAACAAAAACGTTTTTTGGACACTTCTCGATATAATATAATTCAATATATGCAGATCATGGCACACTTATCGAAAAATTAAATTTTTGTCCAAAAATTATTTGAGGTTATAAAAATTAACCAAAATGATGCTATTGTACTCAAAATCCATCATGCATGCGTAATATACACAAGTGCGTGTTATAAGTGAGAATTAACAGATAAATAAATACATAACTGTAAACAAGAATGAGTTACTTGAATAAATCAAGTGAATGCATAAAAATACTATATATAAATGGTAAATAATTAAAATTTGATAAACTAATGATTAAATATAATTATTTCGATTAAAACTGGATACTGATATGCAGTATGTTTGAATGCATTTATTCATTGGTTTGAAATGTAGAGCAACAGTTCTATTTTACTGTTACTTTAGTATGCCATGAATTTAAAAAAAAATTATAGGTACTGGATCATTGAAAAGAATACCCAATTTAACTTAGTCTAAAAATCTAATTAATGCTGGTTCTTATATGTATTAAGACACTTCTGTATTATTAGTTACACATTGTTATAATTGAATACTAATTTTATCTGCACGAAACAGTACACATTACAATTTTTAGGATGTATTTGACATGGTCGAAATATGTGATGTAACAATGTAACAATACACTTCTGCAAAGGCATTTAGACGATAAAAGCCTCTTTCTAAAGTAACTGACGTGTAAATCCCATTTCGTCTTTCCCTTGTTAAGCCCGAGCTTTTTATTTACATGTTAACGCTGAATCTACCTTAAATTACCTGCCACGTTTGACTAGATATTTAATTCATGCAAAACCATTTCGTATGCAGTCGCCAACTCGTGCTGGGAAAGGTCGAGTGTTTTTCCAGGCTACGCTGCGAGACTGGGAGAGTACGCGGGGCCTAGTCACGCACACGCACCCTCAAGGAAAGCTAAATGGAAGCGATAGAATTTCTGGTAGCAACCGCGGCCCCAACCATTGAATCGGTATTACATGGAAGAATACTGATGAACTGATTTTTTTCGAGACGTTTTCGAAAAGAATTTTATGTTTGTTATTACGGCCGCGTTATACGACATTTTATATCTTATATAAAATCAGCTCGTTCTGCGCGGGATTCGATTTTGCATGGGTTTAAAAATTAAACGTTTTCGATACCCGCATGCCGACATGAAAATTATTTATCTGCGTATTATATTTAACGCTGTCAGCTTGGGATATGACATTCTCTTACATAATTTAGAGTTATATCTGGTAAGTAGAATTGTTTAAAAAATGAATGATCAGTAAAATATCAAAATGCTTCTTTCTACAGACAATCTTTTTACATCATACCGCTATAGATGTGTAATGAATTAATAATTTTTTGTTGATATACTAAATATGTAGTTACAAAATAAACTACAAACTCAGCTTTAAAGTAAATTAAAACGTAATCTATTGTTGCAACTTTTGCCTAACGATATTAACCCTCATAATTAGTAATAGCGCGAGACGAGACGAGAAATAAGCAAGTCTCGTGTCGTCTTCAATTTTCGAGACGAGAAATATGTCTTGTCTTGTCTCGAGGATTCCTCGACTACCAAAATCTCGTCTCCAGGTCGAGAATCTCGTCTCGTCTCATATATTTTTTGTTTTTTTTTTAAGGTAATTTTATAAGATACCTACTGCATTTAAATAAATACCTTTTATACCTATTTCATCAATTGAGTAGGCACTTTTTAGGTAAGGTAATAAATAGTTTATTTAACTATACACTCGCTTATATTATTGTTATACAGGGTGTTCCACTTTTTAGCAGCAGGACTTTAACAGTCTATAGAAAAGCTTAAAGCGAATATTCCATTTCAACATGGGTTCAAAAACGCTTTATTTTAAAGATGCACGGTGTTGAAATTTTCGAAAAAATATCGAGAATGTTTAATTGTTTCTCAACCAGTAGATATATTTAAACCAAATTTGGTATACAGCACCACCTTACAGGTTACCACAATCAGTGAAAATTTCCCCACAAGCAACCAGTGGCGGAGTTGTGGAGGTTCAGTTTCAATACAGTTTATACAAAACTAGTACGGACCTGTTTAAAATCAAACTCGAACTGGTTTTTGGGTAGAACATTTTATTCTAAACAAAATGTGTTTGTTAAGTTTTCTTCGTATCTGCCACCGTTTGGCGCGGACTTTGATTGTTTTTACTATTTTCGCGAAAAATTTGCTTCCAAGTTCGATCTAAAAATATCGCGAAAAGCAGAAAATTGCAACTTGCAGAGTAAATGATCATTAATCGTTAATTTAGCGGAACTTCTTCCCTCATTATCAGTATAATTTGTTAAAAAAACTGCAAAAATCGGCCATTACTTCTTTATTACGAATATTAGCTATATAATAAAAATAATTACGACCAGTCGATGATAATAAAAAATTCTTTAAATTACCTCTTGACTATTATCCCGTCATTCTTTTTTATTAGCTATATATTTAAATCGAACTTTGGAGCAAATTTGTCGCGAAAATGGTAAAATAAATCAAATTTTGCGCCAAACGGTGGCAGATACCAAGAGAGGTAAAAAAAACTTTTTGTTTAGAATAAAATGCTCTACCCAAAAACAGTTCGACTTTGATTTTAAACAGAGCCATACTGGATTTTTATTTATTGAAACTGAACCCCCACAACTCCGCCACTGGTTGCTTGTGAGACTTAAAATTTTCACCGATTATGGTAATCTGTAAGGTGATACTGTTTACCAAATTTGGTTGATTTCCACAAATACGATTGAATGAATCAGCCTCCTCTGTATAGCGCAAAAGATGTTAGTATCTAGTACGAAAAAATCTACCCTTTATCAAAAATGCCTCGTGATTTTTTAAGCATACCAGCGACTAGTGTACCCACCTGCAGAGAGACCGTTTTCCAAGGCAGGTTTAATAATAAGGAAACACAAATCAATTGACAAGTGAGTCGTCAAAAGCACTAATGAGTCTAAATTCATGGCTGCCTTGCTCACTTGCTAATGTAATGTAATGTAAGAACATATATTAATGATGTAATTACTTATTCATAATATTTGTCGCTTTATATTTAAGTTTTTATCATAAAAATGTGAAGAATACATAATACCGTGTTTAGATTTCTTTTATTACTACCTAAAATAAAAACATTCCGTTCGTTGAACTGCGTGATTGATTTAAGGTATAGGTACTTAAAAAAGTTTTTGTAAGTACGTAATAAACTTTCTTGTGCAAACGCATGAGAAGTGAAAATAACTGGGACTTTTATATTTCAATTTATTAGGAACCGTAAAATTGCATAAGTGCAAAATTTGTCGTTTCCATATTGGACACTCCTGGCCACCAGGCCAGATCGATTTAAAATTTTTGAAAGTAAGTGATAATTTTTAATTGTAATTAGATCATTTTCACGGTTGCACAAAAAATAGTGCGTGCACATATATAATGGCCGCGAATCTTTTTGACGACCTCTATATTATCTTGTCTCTCGGTACGTTGAAAAGCAAATTTGCAGACCCAATATCCTTATCTTATAATGGTTTCCTAATTTTTTTCGCTGTGCTGTATTGCCAACAGCAGAATTTAAGTAAGTCCCAAAGTTATGTCAAACATTAATAAGATATTAGACATTATAGAAATCAATTTAAGCCAAAATTTAGTTGTACATATGTAAATACTCTGCTAACAGCCATTACAAAACGTTTGCAAATATCTTTTTTGAAAAAGGAGATTCGGAGCTCTCACGTTTGTAAGATTTTCCGTTTAATTTTGTTTGCCTGAACTTATGAAACACTTTTACAATAAGTGTGGATGTATCTTATATATTTTTTGAGAAATAAAGTACTTTTTTTTAATTCTCTAAAATATGCATTTTAAATTGGGGTTTGTTCCACCTCACTAGTTATAAGACTAAAGGGTTTTATAAGATGCTTTTAAGAGTTTACTTATTTGCTTTATATATGAGCTTTAACATTTATGACTCAATTTTTCTATAATATGTTACTCAAAGTCCTCAATGCTGTAGTTGTAGTTTCATTTACATTTCTCTTTTCATTTTCTCGGATATTTGCTTCGCAGGTAATCAAAGCTCATTGCTTCTTGTATGGTTCTTTGTCCATCATGAGATTGTACCGTGGTCGTTCAACGATCGTTATCGACATGGTTTTTGGTTATGATAGATCACATTGTATTCATCGGCTTTCGTGTATTGTAAAGATTGTAGATAATTTTTGTTTTGAGAAATGAAAAAGCTTGGATACAATAAATATATTTTAAAATTACTTTGCTTCCGTGAGACGTTGCCCAAAGCACAATACAGTCATGACCATATGCTTTAACGAATTATTGCCCTATTTTTTAGCTGTTTTTGCTTCAACTGGCTCAGCGCACTTGGTAATTAACTGCGATGTGCATTATAATTAAAGTGGAACTGTTAATTTAATAACACAAACAAAAATATGTCGACGATTTCCGTTCATAAAAGGTGCTACATTTAAATTGAAATAAAGTTGAATATTAAAATGGAACTGAGGGTATTTAACTTGTAACGGTTTAAAAGCCGTGTACAGATTTGGCAACCCAGCACCTGTATTTCAAATTATGATTTAGACGTGACAACGTCTCATCTTTAAATTAAAATTGTTGAGTTAGACGTGGCAACGTCGCTTTTGCAAATTTCTCAGTTTAGCGTGGGTAAAAAGAGCACTTCCTGTCGGGCCGTTGTCAGAAAAAGGACACGGGCTCTGGGATCTGCGTGAGTCAAGCACGTGGTGTGAATTTAAATGTAGTTAAATCTAGCAAGTGTACTGAATAGATTACTTACGATGTATCGACGTATTTGAGTGTTTGTACGGATATTTGCTAGTGATAAATGTAGTTAAATCTAGCCAGTGTACTGAATAGATTACTTACGATGTATCGACGTATTTGAGTGTTTGTACGGATATTTGCTAGTGATAAATGTAGTTAAATCTAGCAAGTGTACTGAAAAGATTACTTACGATGTATCAACGTATTTGAGTGTTTGTACGGATATTGGCGAGTGATAAATGTAGTTAAATCTCGCAAGTGATTATAAATGTTCAGCGAAGTGCCGCGTAAGCATTATCTAGTAGGTGGGAGTGTTCCTAACCGGTGGCACGTGCGTAATACGCAGTTCACCGAGCCGTCGAGTACGCAGCTGTAGCGTGTACTAGAACCACTCCGCTAGGAACGCCATCTGTCCGCCGTTAGCAACGGTCACGTTCGCAGAAGTAGCGTGTCCTCCAACCAACTGGAACGGCATCTTCCGCCAGGATCGCCTCAACTAAGTGCACCAACAATGGGGGTAGATATTAAGTTAAGGCCTGTATTGTAAGCGCGGTACAAATTTATTTTCAGTATTCAGAAAACTTCAATGCTAAAAAGTTCCTTGTTTTAGTTATTTGTTAAGGAGAATCAACCAAATAACTTGGCGCCCTTTTATTGATTTATTAAATTGTTTATTTAGATTAGTTTTTTTTTGTTTGTTTTGTTTGTGAACCCACGATCCTTGCCACCGACCAAGAGCCCGGTCATTTAACACTGAGAGGGTGTCAAAGTGTTACACGTGGCGCCCAACGTGGGGCCCAAAGTTTAGTATTTTTTTTTTGGATGAAAGGTTACAACAGCTGGTGGGTTGTCATTTTTCATTTAGTTTTTTTGATTTTTGGGGGGATCGTTGCCGTTAAGGTGTATGCTCCTTGAGTTTGATTATTTTATCTAGGTTCAGTATCGTTCTCTGGCTTGAGATAAGGTTTTGATAATTTTTTAAATTAAGGCTTTCTTGCTGTCTTGGTTGAAATGGAGGAGCCAAGGGTTTTCGTTAATTATTTGCTCAAGGACGAGTTGTCCTTCGAACTCTTGATTCGTGGTGTCGATTCCACAGGTTTAAAGGTGGACGACAGACGTAAGCTTCTGCGCAAGCAATTAAGGTTGGAAGGAAGCGATCCTTCATTGAGTAAAGGGTATGCTCGAGTAGAACTCGACACACCAAGCGAACTAGACATTTGTGGAAGTAAATTAGAAACTTTAGTGTCGTTAGTAGATGAATTTAGTTTGAAGCCGTTGACGAGCGAATACAATAAGTTATACACTCGTGTTATGCATGTCCTCACCCGAGTTAAGTATGTTCCCGTTGCGGAAAATATTAAAGAGACTATTTCTAAAATGGAAAGTTGCTGTTCAAATTTATTAGACTGTTTAACCTCAATATTCGAGAACCCCGAGATACATTATAATGATTTGGCGGTTGTGATGGAACGATCGATCCTGTCGGTTCAGGAAGTCGCTAGTATGCCGCCGGGAGATGGTGAGGACGTGGTGGTTCAAAATGATGGTGAGCATCAGGAGTCGACACGGGTTGATAACAAAGATACGGACGCTCAAGCATCAACTCCAGCTTCGCCTAGTAAAATGCAAGAGCCGGCTTTTGTTAGTCGGGTACGGAACTTAAATTTTAATCCTAGGCCGTCGGTTATTTTAGCGCATAATCAGCCGGTTTTGTCTGTTACGCCTGTCCCTTCGGTTCCGGTGGTTAAGTGGAATCTTAAGTTTTGTGGGGATGCCACTCGTATGGGGCTTAATTATTTTCTGGAACGAGTTGAAGAGCTACAAGTCGCTCGAAACGTGTCGGAATCTCAATTGTTCAGTAGTGCTATTGATCTATTCGAAGGTCAGGCTTTAATATGGTTTAGATCCATAAGAAATCGCGTTCATAGTTGGCCAGAGCTGGTAGCACAGTTGCGTTTAAACTTTTTACCTCTGGACTATGACGAGGAATTATGGTCTGAAATCCGCGCGCGCAAGCAAGGCCCCGATGAGAAGCCCAATTTATATATAGCCGTGATGATCAATATGTTTAATCGACTGACATGCTCTTATGCCGACCCGGATCGACTGAAGTATATTTTGAAGAACTTGCACCCATATTACGCTAGTCATTTATCGTTAGTTCCCGTTACGTCTATAGACGAACTAATTACGTACTGTCGACGTCTTGAAGAGACTAAGGTTCAAAATGCTAAATATAGGAGCGGTAATAACGTTGATAGTTCGCCCCTAGAGCCAGATTTAGCGTATAGACAACCTAACACGCCACAAAAAAGGAATGTACATTCCATTTCGCGTCGCGATTCTTCGGCGGGTGCCCAGTCAGATAGACAGGAGGTTGCGCATCAGAGCTCTCGAGAATCTCAACGTGGTTTTCGGAAGGAGTCGAGCTTGAGATGCTGGAATTGTCGTACGTCAGGTCACGGTTTTCGTAATTGTTCGGCGGATAGAACGTTGTTCTGCTATAATTGCGGTACGCCGGACGTAGTTTCTCCTTCTTGTCCCAAGTGTAGTGGTACAAAAAACCTGCAAACGAGGGCCTGTCCTTCCAGCGTACAGGACCCTCCTCCCAAGAATTAGACTCGGAACGTGAACATTGGAAGTCCTGGTTGACGACTGTTGGTAATTTTTGCAAAGCATCAGCTCGTACAGACGCCGTGTTTTGTCATCGTCAACAGGATAACCGACCTTTCTTATATGTATCTATTCTGGGTGAACAAATCCTTGCGTTGTTGGATTCAGGGGCTAACCAGTCAGTATTGGGAAAGCATGGTTTATTTTTGATCGATAAGCTAGGACTTAAGCTGACTAGGATGTTAAATGCGCCGTTGTTACAAACGGCCGATGGTGCTAATCAGTCTGTGCTAGGACATGTAGTAGTGCCTTTATGTGTGGATGGACAGGTTAAGGAAATTTCCCTTTTAGTGTCAGATTCCATATCTACTAATCTTACGTTAGGTGCAGACTGTTGTTACTTGTTTAGTTTGAAGGCTAACTTTGGTAGAAATTCTTTTGTAGTACCGACACATATCGATACTTTGAAAGTTATTCACTCGCAGGATGATCTGGACGATAGGCAGAAACGTCGCCTAAAGATAATAGTCAACCAGTTTAAGGTAATCAGTGGTCCAAAGTTAGGCCGTGTTAATTGTGTACAGCATCGCATAGATACTGGGGACGCAGAACCCGTAAAGCAGAGGTATTTTCCTTTGTCTCCAGCTATGTTAGAAGCTGTGAATAAGGAAGTAGACGAGATGATGGAGTTGGGGGTGATTAGGCCATCTTCATCTCCCTGGAATTCACCAGTGGTGATGGTTAAAAAGAAGGATGGCAGTTTAAGATTTTGCTTTGACGGCCGACGTCTTAATTCAGTGACCAGGAGGGACTCGTATCCGCTCCCTTTCGTTTCAGATATTTTAGATCGACTTCGAGACGCTCGTTTTCTGACTTCCATCGACTTGAAGAAAGCATTCTGGCAAATTCCTCTTTCTCCTGATTCGTGGGAGAAAACTGCTTTTACTATTCCTCGCAGGGGTTTATTTGAGTTTGTCGTTCTTCCGTTTGGGCTACATAATAGTCCACAGACGTTACAAAGGTTAATGGACAATCTTTTAGGCCCCAAATTTGACAATGTTTTTGTGTACTTGGACGATATTATTGTGGTGTCCCAGACTTTCGACGGCCACATGGAAACGTTATCTGAGGTTTTTAAACGGTTGAATTCTGCCGGTTTAACAGTCAATTTCGACAAATGTGAATTTTGTAAGCCGTCTTTATCGTATCTAGGATTTGTTGTGGATCAGCATGGGCTTCGTACCGATCCGGATAAAGTAAAGGCTATAGTGGAGTATCCTGCTCCAAGGACCACTACAGAAATCAAACGTTTTCTGGGCATGGCGGGCTGGTATCGCCGTTTCATCCCGGATTTTTCTTCGTTCGTTTCCCCGATATTAAACTTGCTGAAAGGTAAAGGTAAGAGGCAGTCGGTGAAGTGGAATCCTCACGCTGAAGAGAGTTTTCAGCACATTAAACAGTTGTTGGTGTCTGCTCCGATTTTGTCTAGTCCCGATTATAGTAAACCTTTTATTATTCAAACCGACGCGTCAGATGTCGGTCTCGCTGCCGTTTTGATCCAGGGTGAAGGTGACGACGAGAAGGTAATTGCCTATGCTAGCCGCTCAGTGAGCAGCGCGGAAAAGAATTATTCGGCTACCGAGAAAGAGTGTTTAGCAGTGTTATTTGGTATCGACAAGTATCGTCCTTATGTTGAGGGTTCTAAATTTACGGTGGTGACTGATCATTATTCGTTGTTATGGTTAGCTAAGTTACAGAATCCTAGTGGTCGACTTGCCCGATGGAGCTTGCGTCTTTCTCAACACGTATTCGATATAGTTCATCGCAAGGGGAGGTTCAATGTGGTCCCAGACGCCCTGTCCCGAGCCCCAGCTCAAATTAGTACTCTCAAAGTTGTAGATGCAGATAGGGAGCCGTGGTATTTACAGTTGTTAAACAAGATTGCTGCTCACGCTGAGTCGTATCCAAACTTCAAAGAGGAGGATGGTTTGATTTACAAGTACGTTGCGAACAAACATAATCTTGTGTCCAATCTGATCGAGTGGAAGTTGGTCGTTCCTAAGAAATATAGGTCGGAACTTTTAAGGGAATGTCACGATGATCCCACGTCGGCCCATTTAGGTTGTTTTAAGACTTTGCAGAAGTTGGGCGAGAAGTATTACTGGCCTAAGATGAAAAGAGACGTCTCTCGTTATGTACGTCGTTGTGAAGTTTGTCTTGGGAGTAAATCGCCTACTTTTGCTAGGTTTGGGTTGATGGGCAAGGAGAAGTCTGTTCGATATCCATTTCAATTGATCTCAGTAGATATCATGGGCCCTTTCCCTCGTTCAACTAAGGGAAATGCATTTTTGTTAGTCGTCTCAGATTGGTTCACGAAGTTTACGTTGTTGAAGCCAGTGAGCCAAGCTACTAGTTCCGCAGTTGTTAAGTTTTTGGAAAATGATGTTTTTCTCCTCTTTGGTGTGCCCCAAATAGTCATGTGTGACAATGGTGTCCAGTTTAAGAGCTCGGTGTTTAAGAAGTTAATCGATCATTACAAGGTGCAGAAGGTTTGGTACAATGCTAGTTACCATCCTCAGGTGAATCCTGTCGAGCGGGTTAATAAGGTCATTGGTACGGCGATTCGATCGTATGTTAAAGACAATCACCGGTTGTGGGATGTTGAGATTTATAGGGTTGGTCATGCCTTGCGG
Source organism: Elmis aenea (assembly GCA_947652605.1). Lineage (NCBI taxonomy): Eukaryota > Metazoa > Arthropoda > Insecta > Coleoptera > Elmidae > Elmis > Elmis aenea. Next base: position 11,312,079 of record OX393580.1, read on the forward strand.
AACGCAGTTCATGAGGTGACAGGACAAACACCCTCCTTTCTCAATTTTGGTCGTACGGTACCGGCCAATGGAGATTATTATGGGAAGTTGGAGAATCTTTCCCCAGAAGAGCTGACACTGGAAAAACGCGAACAACTAGTTCGAGATGTTAACCAACTGTCTGAGGTATATGAAGCGGTAGGTGTTCGATTGAAAGAGTCGTACGAACGGAATAAGGGACGCTATGATCTTCGGAGGCGCACCGTACAATTTGAACGTGGAGACACGGTTTGGAAGAAGAATGTAGTGCTGTCTAGCGCTGCTGACAAATTTGCTCAGAAGCTAGCACCCAAATACGTTCGTTGCACAGTCAAAGAAAGGACGGGGACGGCCACCTATAGACTAGTCAATGAACATGGCAAAGACGTAGGCGTGTGGCACGTCAAAGACCTAAGGGGTGACACTAGTGGTTTTAAGTAACCATCGGTCGTTTATGTCTACCGCCCTGTTGGCTGGGGTTTACGAATACACCATCGCTAGGAACTGGCAGGGGTAAAAGCCCCCTAAAAATCCCCACCTTTGAACCGTCTGGCATTAACATCCTTAGTCTGTTTGACTGTTTACGACTTGTCGTGTTGTGGATTTTATCAGGTGCTCGACCGTTGTCGGATTTTAAATGGACCTGTCGTCCGTTGGCCTCTGATCCCAAAGACATGTTGTCGTTCTACTTAGGATTTTATCAGGGCTCGACCGTAGTCGGATTTGAATGGACCTTTGTTAGTGCGTTGTAGGGTACTTTCCTAGCACTTAGGTCCGCTTGCCTCTGATCCTAAATTAGTTTACCTATTTTGTCGTTTCCTTTGTTTAATTTTGATTATTCAGTGCGCTTGGTGATGGATGAATGGATATGAAGACATGCGATCGTCTCGGCCTCTGACTCCCTAGGGACTTAAACCGCGCCGCCTCTGTCAGAGTGAATTGGTGCTAGGTTATATACATTTTTGGTTTCCTTTTCCTCGGCTATGTGGCTCCCGGCCTAACCGGAGGGACAACATAGACCGCCTTCGCACCGAACAAGACATTTTTCGATTCCTACCGGTTTTTTTTTTTATTTTTTGGTTTTCGTAGTTTCTGGCTCTATCGCGAGTAGCGGTAGTTTAACGTAGTTCTAGGTAGTTTAACTTAGATTTAGGTCGCGTAAGTTAGTTTTATAGGATCTGTGTTGGGGGTATAAATAAGCTTTTATCACCATTAACGTGATACAAAGGGAGAGCGTTTTGGGAAGTGGTTTAATTTTAATTTTTGGTCCGATTTTGGTAATTACCGCTGTCATGGCCCCGGTTACCAAAAGGCTAACCATGTTAGGGAGAGATTGGCTCGCTAATCGATATCATGATAACGCGCTTATAGTTAGAATTGCCATTTAGCTGCTGCATGTTGAGGCCGTAGGAAGTTGATAAGTTTCGATTACGCTCCGGCGGATTTGGCTAAAAAGTGGTTTTGGGCAGGAAACTTATCGTGGTGAAATTGTTCGATTTAGCGGTTATGTTAGGACTGCTAAGTCAGTTATTTTGTCTTATGAGGAAGACATGTTTTGCACGCATTGATAGGCGCGTTTTTATGTCTGATTAGTTTGGATGTTTTGCTCGGCGGTAATGGACTTAGATTATGCTGCGCGGATTTGAGTAGCCGTATGTGTTAACGTAAGGCGCGACGCAGGAATAATCGGTTTAGTATGGCGGAAATTTCGATCTCCTAATTAGCCAAGTGGTATTTTACCTGTACCGTGGATAGTTTTTTATTTTCATTTAGTAGCTTATCTTCTCAGATGTAGAGTCGGTTAGGTTGTTGTAAGTGAAAGGCGTTTTCGAGCCTCTTTCTTTGGGATTTTTTTTTTTGTTTGGTTATGTTTATCAAGGTAAGGGTATTTTGAGTCCTTTTTCCTGTGGGGATTTCGTCCTTTTTTTAGTAAGTAAGGGGGGAGTGTAACGGTTTAAAAGCCGTGTACAGATTTGGCAACCCAGCACCTGTATTTCAAATTATGATTTAGACGTGACAACGTCTCATCTTTAAATTAAAATTGTTGAGTTAGACGTGGCAACGTCGCTTTTGCAAATTTCTCAGTTTAGCGTGGGTAAAAAGAGCACTTCCTGTCGGGCCGTTGTCAGAAAAAGGACACGGGCTCTGGGATCTGCGTGAGTCAAGCACGTGGTGTGAATTTAAATGTAGTTAAATCTAGCAAGTGTACTGAATAGATTACTTACGATGTATCGACGTATTTGAGTGTTTGTACGGATATTTGCTAGTGATAAATGTAGTTAAATCTAGCCAGTGTACTGAATAGATTACTTACGATGTATCGACGTATTTGAGTGTTTGTACGGATATTTGCTAGTGATAAATGTAGTTAAATCTAGCAAGTGTACTGAAAAGATTACTTACGATGTATCAACGTATTTGAGTGTTTGTACGGATATTGGCGAGTGATAAATGTAGTTAAATCTCGCAAGTGATTATAAATGTTCAGCGAAGTGCCGCGTAAGCATTATCTAGTAGGTGGGAGTGTTCCTAACCGGTGGCACGTGCGTAATACGCAGTTCACCGAGCCGTCGAGTACGCAGCTGTAGCGTGTACTAGAACCACTCCGCTAGGAACGCCATCTGTCCGCCGTTAGCAACGGTCACGTTCGCAGAAGTAGCGTGTCCTCCAACCAACTGGAACGGCATCTTCCGCCAGGATCGCCTCAACTAAGTGCACCAACAATGGGGGTAGATATTAAGTTAAGGCCTGTATTGTAAGCGCGGTACAAATTTATTTTCAGTATTCAGAAAACTTCAATGCTAAAAAGTTCCTTGTTTTAGTTATTTGTTAAGGAGAATCAACCAAATAACTTGGCGCCCTTTTATTGATTTATTAAATTGTTTATTTAGATTAGTTTTTTTTTGTTTGTTTTGTTTGTGAACCCACGATCCTTGCCACCGACCAAGAGCCCGGTCATTTAACACTGAGAGGGTGTCAAAGTGTTACAAACTTTCTGTTATTATTAATCTTAGAGCAAAGACAGTCTTTAATGACTTCTTTTAAAAATTAATTACTTCGTTTTGAATTTGCAGCTTGAGTTAAAATTTAGGTTTATAAAATGCAAGTAGCAATTATTAAAATGTGCTGCTAATTATTAACGCTAAAAATACTCCGCAACAATTACATCCTGACAGTTGAAATTAGCTTCAGTGTTTTATATATGACGGAATAATTAAAAACCTGCTTTGTGTATATTACGCAACTCTTTTTAATCGATGGTAATCCTTTTTGTCCTTTATTTACTCGCAACTTCTATTTTTAATGCCATTCGTTAACACATTGTGTAACGAATATTTAAAATTTATGAATAACTTACGCATACACAGTTGATTGTTTTGTTATAATTGTTATGCTCCCGTAAATTACAAGAGTTTGTTGACTAATCAGTAAATTATGATTAACCACAGAGTAATTAATTTTTTCTTCATCCGGCCAGAAAATAAGTTGTTACCAATCAATTTTTAGACTGGAAAATACGTCTTTGCTGGCCTAGGCCAGAAAGTAAATGGTTGCCATGGTAATAACAACTCTTTGCCGGCCTAGGCCGGTAAAGTAGCTGGTTGCCATGGCGATGAGTTGTTTTGTTGATTTGCGCTGTCAAACAAGCGTCATTATACCACTAAGCGTGTTTTCACATGTAGTTTGGTTAGTTATTGTTTAATTATGGATGGTGACGATAGTAATTTTGGTGTCAGTAGCGGACGCAGTAAAAATATTGTACGTAACATACCCGTAAAGTGTCGTATCCTTTCAGGACTTCCAAGGCTCGTCCCAAAACTGTCTACTCGTGCAGTAAAGTACCACTTTCCGGTCTTGTTACTTAAGTAACTAATATTTTTCTCTCAGCTGGCGATCCTTAACTTTTAATGTTTTAAAATGCAAATAAAAAATGGAATTATTCTAGATTATGTTTTTATTTTTAGCTATAAACATTTAAATAAATGATAACGTTGGTAGATATGCTTGTGCATTTTGCAGCTGTAAGTGATCGCATTTAATATTAAATGGTTCTACCGAGGCGTAATAAGAAAATGGTGTGTACAGAATTCGTTTAAATTTTAACGATCTTGTTGTTTCTAGACTGGAATTTTGCAGTATTTTCTTTTCTTTAAATGTTTAATTTTGCAGGAACAAAGTATTTTTAGTTTGTTTTAATAATGCAGCCTTAGTCAAATATTTGTAGAAATCATATACAAAACTTCGTTTTCTGGGGGTGCTCAACAGTTTGATCGAGATGGGCTGTTGTAAGTTTTTCATTATCACTTTTTACATGGACTAAAAACAAAAAAAAAACAGTTTCATGCTTTAAGCCGACTTTAAGCTCCTTCAAAAAAAAAAAAAACGTTTTTTGGTGAATCAAAAGTAAATAACGTTTAATACTGGTTATTCGTGGTAATACTATAAAACATCGATTACGTCAACAAACACCAATATTAATAACTGTCAACCACTTTTATCGCCTTTGTCTGTAGTGTCCATGAAAATGGAAAATCAAGAGTATTCAAACACAGATATTTTGAATTTACTTTACATTCATGGACAATATCAGAAGATTGTTGAAAGTGCGAACGAAGAGTTGTGCATTTTTAACGTAGCTTGTACAGCATAGTGTGTTGAACCGAAGTCTTGCGCTGCCGATCGAAATGACCGCTGAAGATGGGCATTAAAATATCCCAGGATGTTAACTTCATTAGTTTCATTATTTGTCACACGCTTAGGTCGAATACTAGCAGATTTCACTCTTTTAAATTGCAAAAAATTTGATTCTATTCATTGAAATATCAGTCTGGTCATTACAGTCAAATGAGGATACCTCTCACTGAACAGACGTAAAGTTCTTTCAATAATCTTGTGACATTCTCCAAGAATATAAAATAAGTTTAAATTATTCGTGTTTGAATACTCTTGATTTTTCATTTTCAAGAACACTACAGACAAACGCTATGAAAGTGGTTAATAGTTATTATTATTGGCTTTTGTTATCATTTTCAAGGACTACTATTTAAAAATGTTGCAATTTCTCTCAACTTTATCAAAAATTCTTAATAACTCGAAAATTATTGTAGATAGGTATAGGAAACGCTAATACAGATTAATGCAGAATTTAATTTTGCATTATAAACTGGAAAAAAATGGTATTGTCTTTGAAATATACGAGTTTTACTGCTCTGAAGTTGTATTAAAAAGAAATTAAATTTTGGACACCCTGTAAGTAATGCATCGATTGGAAAAATTCCAGGATGTACTACAAGGTTTCTTCTAGACATGGTCCAAATTTAAGCGTTTTTTCTTTAAAAATGGCGGTGTTAGATAATATTAAGTATCACGATGAAAATCAAAAAAATTTCAAAAAAGTCCAAAAATCTAAAAAACGACTGCACTTAGGTATAGGGAATGCTAATAAAAGTTCCTTTAAAATAACGTTGTGAATCGAAAAATGCAATAAAAAATACACTATTGTATTTGAAATAAGAAAGTAGATGTCGACTTCCAGTATTTACGGAAGTGTCATCTTGAAAATATTTTCAATAAACAGATCAGATGCCATTATGGTCATAACCAAAATTTCAGATCCATACCCTTTTTCATATATTTTTACCCGGTCTCAATCAATCACCCTGTATATTAAAGCGTGTTAAAATTTATAACAATTTTTGTAAAAATTTATTTGGTTATTTCAAACTGCTTGCAGTTATTTTGTTACTGAGTTTCATATATAGTTTTGTAGGTCTAAGAAGAAATGAATATGGGTTTAGCTTGAATAAGGCACAATAAAAAGTCTCTTTGACAAGTTAATTAAATTTTTTTACATTAGGTTACATCTTTACCTTCTAATGCTATTTAAAGCATCATTTTACTTTCGTGGCAGGTATTTGTCTTTTACGTTTTCGTCTTTGTGGTTTTTCTTAATCGCTTTGTCCTTACTTCGACTTAGTTCACCCTTTCAGAGGATCTAATTTCACCCTTCTGCAATTAACAAACGGGAATAGCAATTCGTAGGTCAGAATTATCCTTCGGGTCATGTACAGCATCCTGTGGAATATATGTGCTGTCGTAACCGAGTTTCCTTTATCTTTTGGGTTTACTACCCACTAGATTATTTATTGGCGAATATGCAATAATCCAATGTTATTTGTCTAAACTCTAAAAGTATTATTTGTCCCTGAAACGCTTTCGTTAGTGGACATATCCTAAATTTAGCGCTTATAGATATTATAAACATATTACATTCTGCGTTTGCAAAGTATGAATAAAATTACCAGTGCCTATAGACAATCTTAATATGACATCGTGAAAATAGATTTTGTACCTAAATCCTATAAACCCATTAGATATACTAAACAACGTAAACGAACTATTTATAAATATGTGCCCCCACAATACAGATGGGACAATTTCTGAAACCAGCCACTTCAAACATAATAATACGTCTACTTATCTACGTTCCACTTCTGACGAGGAAGTCTATAAAACCATAATGTCAGTTAAAAACACAAAATCTACAGGAGAATATGAAATCCCAACAAACCTCTTAAAATATACTGCCGACTTAATATCTGGACCTCTAAGTCACATTAAAAATCTCTCATTGAAAAATGGCATATTTCCTAACAAACTTAAATGTGCAAAAATCAAACCAATCCACAAAAAAGGGGATTTAAGTGACATAGGAAACTATAGGCCCATAACCATCCTCACAAACATTAGCAAGATATTTGAAAAAATAAACTACAACAGAATTGAAAATTACGTAGAACACTTTGGCTTAATAAACAACGCCATGAATGGATTCAGGAAAGGCAAAACAACTACCCGCGCTATACACCCGAAATGTACTTCAATCCCTCAATAAAGATGAACACACCATGGTAATGTGTGTTGATCTCTCAAAAGCTTTCGATAGTGTTGATTACGAGATACTGCTAACGAAATTAGAACACTATGGTATACAAGGGACCGCCCATAACCTTATACAATCTTATCGCTCGGAAAGAAACCAATGTTGCCGGAAAAGCTCGCCAGGTAGATTTCTAAAATCCAACAAAAAGAAAATCAAAAAAGGAGTTCCGCAAGGATCAATCTTATACATAATGATCTTCCAGATTTTGCCAAAACTTCCCTTATACAATTTGCCGATTACATCTGCTATTATTAGTGACTCGGATTCCAAAAATTCTGAACAAAAACTCTTTGACTGCTTAGGCCAACTTCAACATTGGCTCACATTAAACAATTTAACCTTTTAAACGTCAATAAAACTTAAGTAATAAAATTTTCACAAAGTAAAAATAACCTCCGACTTAAAACTTCAAAATAATTCCACAACTATGTGTTGTTAATAAAATATCATTTCTTGGTTTAGGTATTGACTCTAGACTGGACTGGTCATACAACATCGAACGCCTATCACAAAGCCTGTCACGGTAGCCTTTCTCACTAAAAAAACCTTTAAAAAAAAGGTCAGTACAAACGCGGTCAAAACTGCATATTATGCATATGTTGAATCTAGGTTACGCTATGCTGTAATTTTTTGGGGTAACGCTAGTGACTCTGATGCCTCTTTACTATACAAAAGCGATGTATAAGAACTATTTTTGGTCTAAACTACCTAGATCACGGTAAAGACACTTTTCGTGACAAAGAAATATTAACGTTTTACGGTCTACTCATTGTCGAAGCTATCCTTTTAGTAAGAAATAATTTTGATCTGTTCGAAGTGAATATAAGAAACCATGCAGCCAATGCCCTACATAAAAAAATGTAAAGCCCGATTGCTTCAAATATAGGTACCTATCTCCATAATTATTGCAATATATAACAAATTTAACACATCACTTGAGAGTATAAAAAATCTACCCACCCACAACTTGAAAAAAAGATTAAGAAATGTTCTAATATCTAAAGCTTACTATGGACGCTTACTTTAAAAAATCGTTTAAGTAAATATAATTTTGTGTTGTATATGAGTAATCGTAAAACCAGCCTTAAGAGAACTTTAGGTTTAAGTCGAATTAAGCAATTCATAAAAAAACGGCTAGCAAGAATTTTACAAACAACTAAAGAAGTTTGTTACCGTTTTTTGTTGTTTATTTCTTACAATACAATTATTACTATTGACCTACGGTAAATATCAATCATTTAGTAACGCAGTTTCCTGCGCCATCCAGCTAATTAATAGCAGTAGTACAGAACTTTTTGAATAATATATTTATAAACTTGTAATTGAGATTTACAAGGGTTAGTTTTAGTCCCTATACGTTTCACACGAATAGGTAAGGATTCATTAAAGTTTAAATAGTTTTCATGGTCTAATGAAAATAGTTTGGACAAACTTTAGTAGAATGAAAGCATTAAAAAACCGAAATGTTTTTGTAGGAAACGAAAACTTTTATTTGAAGAGTACGTATGTTACATAATACATATGTCGTAGAGAATTATACAGAATGTCGATAAAGTATTTTGCACTAAAATTATACAATTTTTCTAGAACAATGAACCCTTTAACGAGATAAAACCCCAGATGCTGGAAATAGCCCTCCGTCCTAACTTATTTAATTACGACAAGACTTAAAATACCGTCTATCTCGGGCTAAATACAATTTATGTTTAGGATTTCTTTCTTTGCTTCCTACTTTCATAATTTTATTGTGCTGACTGCTCTTATTAAAACATATTTTTGCTTGAAATTACTCGTTTAAAAATTTTAGCTTATCCACTAGGTACCTATATGTTTAAAACGGACTAATATTAGAGGAAAGTCGCCTAATATTTCAATACTTTTTGTTGTATTGAAAAAAAAAAAGAAAAATTTGATTTGTTGTAATGTTTTTTAGAATAATATGTTTATTGATATTTCAAGAAGCTAATTTCAATAATAGATTATATGTATGATGACAGAATGTTTATTAAAAAATTAAAAAATAGAGAGGTGCTGAATCCCATATTAGGCAATGCAGATGCCTAATCTGGGATAGACAAGTTCTATTGTGGTAGCAAAAGAAAAAAGTACTAAAATCAGTAAAATAGATACTTTCATTTGAACATTATAAACATCAAAAAAAAAAAATGAGTACCTACTTTGGTATATGCCAAAAGTAGCGAAAATAAAGATATTCAGTTCACATTTTATTTACAAGCTGATATGGGGTGCCCTAAATAAAGCATTTTGTCTATACCCCATATTAAGACAATATAATAGGGTTTTAACAAATTATTTAAGTTTGTGTAAATAAAAAGTTACGCGAGAAATTTATAAGTTAGTATTGTGCTTAAAATGGACGTTTGGGCATTGGGGGTAAAATACAATTTATCTTGATTTTGTGATTTATTTATAAAAATAGGTATAGCAAGTAATATCTCATTAAAAAGAGAAAAAAAAGCACATTCCATAGCCAACTTCGCGGTTCTCAAGAAAAAATGAAATTAGGGTTAATATCTCAAAAAACATATTTGTTAAAAAAATTCTAAAACAATTATTACATTCTTCATAAAAAAGCACCTCCAGAAGGTTCAAATAAAATTGTTCTAATAATTAAAACAAAAAAGTTTTGAGAGAGAAAATAAATTCGACATTTTCATATTTTTTGCTATAGGTATCATCTGAAGTAAGAGGAATTTTGTAGTTTTGAAATTCTTAAGAATAAATCATCTAATTTAGACAAACCTGCATCTCTTATAATAAGCCAGATTCCCATGGTGTGCGTTCTTATCTTGAACACAGTTAGTGCTCGATTTACAAAAAAACGTCTCTCTGATTCGATAAACTAATGCGAAATTTAATAAAACTTTTAAACCACAACGCTGTTGGAAATAGAAGACTTGTTGTACAATCTGTGTATTTAACTGTTCAGCTTTTGCTTATATAAACACATGCTAGTTTGTTTTCCCGAGAGAGCGGACAGTTTAGGTTTTCCTGTTTAAAACAGTGGACTATTATAACGCAAACGTCTACACTTGTACTTCCTTGTTTGTTTAGGTAAAAGTAATGCTATCTACTCGGTAGCGTTAATGAATATTTAAGACAAATTTTTTACGCAACATCCAGTAAAAAAGTTACAAAAATAAATAAAAAATTTGGACAATTACAGCGTTCGATAATAAAAAGGCAAAGGAATGCACATTTTCACTTGTTCAGTGACGAATCAATTCTGACGAATCGTGCAAGTGAATCGTTCAGTTTAAAAGATTCATTCGCGAATTGCCCATAACCGGGTATGGAGTTTTTTCTTTCTCTATATTTGAACGATCTTGCACCACTTAAATTAGAGGGGAGACCGTGGATGAAAGTACATTTTTTTTTGTTTTTATTTAATTTCTCAAAGTATAACAAGTTTTTTACATCCAAATTGATTTAAGGATAGATTTGACGTTTGTCTTCCTTCCAAGATAATTATTTCATGTTTCGCGAAGCATATGGGAAAAAAAATTCTGTTGTAGTTGTAAGACAGCTGCTACTTCCAACCTAAACGTTGGGGCTAAAACTAACAATGATCGGGGTAAGTTGTAACGGCAACATAATTTACACAGCTCATAAGTAGTGGGTAAATATATTAGTGCCCATCAACAAAATTAATATTTGATTCCAAAATACACATTAGCAAAATGAAAAAATATTCAAAAATGTGAAACAAACAGATACAACAAATTGGAAAATTAATCCGACAAGTTTTGTGTGTTCTCATCTACGAAAAAAACCACCAATTATGTGCTAAGAGTGAACATTTGCAAGTGAAAACATTGATTGGGGTTGGTTGTAACACTGTTACTTTTGACCCCAATTGTATATATATATAATCAAATTCCCTTCTTCCCGTAGGTGTAGGGAGGTGTGCATATCTATGTATTGTACATGAATTTTCGCCATTGTTTTTTGTTCTGTGCCATTTCTTTCGCTTCGCACCACGATTTTCCCTTCTTTTCCAAGGTTTTTGCTACTGCCCTTTCCCATGTTTCTCTCGGTCTTCCTCTTTTCCTCCTTGTTTGTATTCTTGCTTCCCACACTCTCTTTACCTGTCTTCTTGTGTCCATTCTTTGTAGATGCCCCCACCAGCTCAGTTGCCTAGTTTCTATGAATTCCAGAATAGATTCTACTTCCAGTTCATTTCTAATCTGTTCATTTCGTATTTTGTCTTTTCTTGTTACGCCTCTTACTCTTCTTAAAAATTTCATTTCAGTCGCTTGTATTTTACTTTTTTGGCTCGATGTTAATGCCCATGACTCGCACCCAAATGTCAAAATTGGTCTATATATCGCACGGTACACGCTCATTTTTGTTTTTTTGGTGACTTCTTGTTTATTAATAAAGGTTTTGTCTATGGCGTAAAAGGTTTTTATTGCCTTTTCGATCCTCTTATTTATTTCTAATTCTTTTTGTCCTGAATTTTCAATCGTTACCCCGAGGTAGTCAAAATATTGTAAGGTTTCTATTTTTTCTCCTTCGATTTCTATGCTTATATTCTCATTTTCTTCGTTTATCGTCATCACTTTTGTTTTCTTGTGATTAATTTCCATTCCATTTTCTTCCAGTACGTCTTTCCAAATTTTTATATTGGTTTTTAGGTTCCTTTCATTCTTAGCCATAATCACTATATCGTCTGCGAACGCACATTTTGATACTTCGACTTTCTGTAAATTTTTGTTTCCTACTAATAAACTCTTAACATTTCGTTTGCATTTTTTAATTATACTGTCCATAAAAATCGTGAAAACATTGATTGGGGTTGGTTGTAACACTGTTACTTTTGACCCCAATTGTACACAAAACAAATTGGAGGGAATCGACAATTAACCACGATTCCAACGTCAAATTGTATTGCATCCACCAATAGCAAACAAAATTTAGAACATAATAATCTTTGTACTTTTTTGTTCCTCTTTTAGAGATCGCCTAAAAGTCACTCGCCAGGTGATACAACGCATTAACTTTTAGGCGAAAAATGGTGACTCTGGCTGGCAAAAACTTCTATGACAGATGAAAACTAGCAATGTAGGTAGGGAGGTGGATGTAAATGAACATTGCTCAAGCGCTTAGGACGGCATACAACAAAAATTAAAGACACTATAGGCACTGTTACAACCTACCCGTGGTACTTTCATCCTCGGTCTCCCCTATTAATCACCATATTTTTTTCTAAAAACCCAACTCGACCTGCCATATGATCTCCGCGAACTACGGTTAGCTCACGATCGACGCGTAGCCGACCCATGCCCTAGACCCCTAGAGCATCAAAATTTGTTTAAATGCATTTGTTATAAAGCATAAAAAACATATATTTTACATTTTCACGTTGTTTTTAACGTGTTTTAATTTGTTCAACATAAAGCACCACTTTAACATACACCAAAAATTAACTACTTAAATTTTTAAAAACTTTTTTAAATTGGTTAACTTTGATAACCCACTAACGTAAAAAATAAACATTTTTTTAAACAAGCATATGGTTAACTAGCGAGTCATTGGTAAATTGTATGAAGTATGGTAATATTTGATTAATATCTTTTGTTTGTGTAACTCTAATTACACATCACCGAATAGCAATTAAATGTAAAATGTCCGTGTATTGTCATTTGGTAATCATTTGTGAGTTGGCCGATTCAAATATCACATATATTCAACGATGCGTTAGTAATCTGCTAATCGATCGATACGTCAAACGTAATGAAACAATCCGCAATTCCCAAAACTAATTTGAAAACATTATTTTCATTCCTATTCGATACACCACCTACCTTGACACAAGTCGCGTTTTGTATATTTTTCTTGGAAAATATACGAGACATTTAAGTTGCCCTTGCAGTACACGTAGGGTGAAATTTTCAAGCGAAATATTTAGTTCATTTATCAACTTCTTTCCTCCTGTTGTGAAAAATAAGGCAATTATATAAAAAAAGCTTAGATTTAGCTTGTAGGTCCGTTAAGGAGAAAATCTGGCAGATGAAAGCAGTCTACGAGTGTTTGTTTACAAAACAAACTTTTGCGGTGATGGAAGCTTGTTTTTAGTAGGTACTCTGCGCAAAATAAAATAAAAAAGGGCTTGTAAAAACTTCCACAGAAACGTTTGAAAGAGTTTTTTTTTAATGTTATTTGTTTTTTCTAATTAAATTTTCGCCAACAGAAAACTGTAATTTTGTTTGTAAATATTAAAAATGCATTTTTAAAGTGTTACTTTCTATTGTTTTTTTAAAGTGTTCGTTGGTTCAAAACTTTTTTAACAATACTTTGTAAAACGTTTGCTGCTAATGGTAATTAAATTGCACTGCCTTTATTGGTAAATATTGTGAAACCCTTGGGATATTTATTAATGGTTTTTTGGTGTATGTTTGCGCATTTTTATTGCGGTTGGTACGACCTTTTGCTCTCTAAGCTTTGTTTTATCATTACAACCAAACCGTTAATTAAAGTAATTAGTATAACGTGCTTATTTTTAAAGATAAACCTGACAACCATGCATCAATGAAATGAAAAAAACATCTCTTTTTAATTGTGTCACAGCCAACTACGAGCCGTATTTGAAACAGGGCTCGAAACCGAAATAAAAATTGGTTAACGGTTAACCGAAATCGAGAACTTTGTTTTTATAATGGTTTAATGGTATAATGGAATAGTTGCTCTCAAATGATAGATCACTTTGACTCGTTTAACTAACTCTTACAGTTTACGAGATCTCCATGCTGTTCACGATAACTGGGAAACCCTGTAATTATATAAAATAAATAAATAAGGTCTAGTAAATAATTAATCGAATTCGTTTGAATGGTTATCATTTGATTATTTAACTGATTCGATTACAGTCCTCATGGTAGTCATGTGGACAGTGTCAAATAAAATTAAATATAAGATATGGTAACGTACCTTTGGGTTGGTTAGATAATTAAAAACAAATAATAAGCACGGAGTAGCATAGTTGTTACAGATTTAATTTTTATCAAGTAGGTATTTGGAATACACTTGGGGTTTCGTTGGGATCATGTAGCCCCGCCGAGCGAATAATCGCGTCTCACGCATGCACGCTAATAAAGGAAAAACGCACATATGCGTTAAATGTTTATATGTCACGCATGCTCAATAAAAAAAGGTTTATTACGATGGTAAAGTCTCGTGATTTCCTATACAGATGATTTTTACCGAATATATTTTTGCTAACGGATCAGCACTGTGCGGACTGTGCTCAAAGCAAACGGCTTATCACAAATACGTTTTGCACATTTCGTCTACTCCATTACTCCTTGGGTTTTATGTGTCTCTCATATTGGTGGTCGGATTTGGGAGTTAATTCCGACCTCTATTTTAATGGGCACATAAAGCTACCTATAAAGCATATTGCACTGCCACAAACAATACTGCATTCCGTTAATTGTAACTACCTATGTGATATATTTTACTTCTGAGCTGCGCTATTGGGAATTTGGCAGTATTAATGTTTCATAACTGTATAGCGTATATGCATATGGTGCATTCATTAAAAAGCATTCCAGGTGTACAATAGTATATTACATAACACGAGTTGTAAGAAGCATATTACGCACGAGTGGAAAAGTTGCGTATTTCCACGAGTGCGTAATTGCTTTTCAACTCGTGTTATGTAGCTTACTTTTTCTACGATCACATAATACATACGATTTTAACGGCTTTTTGGCTAATATACACATGTAATTAGGTTGTCTTGTCAATATTGACGTAAGTCTACTTTGCCATTTCTAGACAAGTGTGCGTTTTGCTTACCGTGCGTAAAGACTCACTTACTATGCATGCAGAAAGTGTTTGACGTGAGTCTACTTTGATCATTCCTTTAAGAAACTGTGCTGTTTGCTTACCGTGCGTAAGGACTCACTTACTATGCATGCAGGCTGTACTCTAAGAGTCCTTTACATTAGCGGTCGTAGAAAAATATATTTTCATTATCCTGAAGTATCAAAAAAGTTATTTTCTTACCACTGCAAGGGCTATCTTCAAGGTAATTTTTTATTGAAAGGGCTGTCATATCTAACTAAATTATAAGCTAAAGCAGCGGTTCTCAAACTGTCTCCACCCAAACTTTCCCTCGCCTGAAATTTTCCCTAGCCTAACCTAATCTTACCATATCAAACAATGACGTAACACTAACAGTTTGGACTTGTGCGTAATAAATCGAGTTTTTTAAAGATGTAAGGTTTAATGATAACTCGGTACAGAGGTAAAATTAAATTGTTTGCTTTAACTTAAATTTATAGTTTACATAATGGCATTCATAGCAAAATCCGAAGTACTTGGGGATATGGCTATGTTGTTGGATTGAGTATCCAATAAACAAGTTCTCTGAGGTGTCCCTTAGGAACGAAACGTCGGTCAAACAAACCTAAGGTAGCTTATTGAATTCTCGATCCAATGACTGGTGCACTTAATGTCAAACATAAAAAAAAACAATCCGGTTTAAAAAATAAAAAAGACACTGATTCAACCCGGAAACCTTCATTGTATAGCGTCGACTAGTGTTTTTAATTTTTGATCAACAAACGTATTAATTAGTTTTGAATCCCCAGTCACTGAACTCTACGAACCCTGAAAATTACTGTACATTAAATCATTTCGAACAGGCGATAGGTAACACGTTATAAACATATCTTAGTGGGTTTGTGGTAAACAAGGTTTCCACAGAGTCCGTCGTCGTGAAATCAAAGGCCACTAACATTATAATTTTATTGGTGAGACTGAGAACTACCCATACACAACTGTAATTCCCAAAGTTAAGCAATTACGGGTTGGTAATCCATTGAGAAATGCGTCACCTAATATCTAGAAAACATAAGGCATAAGCATCATATTTCCCTCGCTGATGAGAATCAGTGATTTGACACATCAATGGAATGGGCAAATTTACATTAAAGCAGAAATATTTCGAGGACTACAACTGGGGATAGATCAAAGTAAAGAGTATGTCATTACCCAAACATACAGTTTTCATCAAATCTTCGAACTTCGATTTCGAGTTAGTTTATCTCTTAATAACAGTTGATAAAACATTTGTTCTAATATATTGATTTAAACATCGATTGGTTTATTTAAAATGTAAAAAATACAGGGTGTTCCATTCCAAAAAATCGACATTCGTGTTTAAAATTCACCTGTGTATTATTTAAAAAGTTTAATTGTTCAGAAGGCACTATATACAGGGTGTCCCAGTCAAGACGAATTATTCGATAGCTCTGTTATTAGTGATAATAATAAAAAAAGTTAAATATAAAAGTTGTTTGTTATCATTTACTACATAACCTAAAATTATTTTTAACTATACACAGTGTTTTGTTTTTGCGCTCTGATACTAAACATTGTTTTTTTATATAGAACACCCTGTATATTTTGCAATTTTTGGATGTAAAATTAAATTCTCTTTTAAAAATATTATAGGTTGTTTATGTCTAAAATGAACCGTTTTTGAGTTATTAACGTTTTTTTGAAAATTTTGACAGATGCAGACCTTTATAAAAATATTTATACTTATTAACATAAGAACACCAGAGCAATTTACTCTGGTAATTTATTAGACAATAGTGTCGTAGTGATTGTTAACTAGTTACATTTTTAAAATAGTATACAGGGCGTTCGTTATACTCGGTCCATTTCACTAAACTTTAAACGCATGTAAGTCATTTTTTTTAAATGAACACCCTATATATTTTTACATTTTCTTGTAGAAAATTTATTTATCTTTCAAAGTTGTAAAGCATGTTTTATGTCTAAATATAATACTTTTGAAGTTTTTTCGTTTCTTATGATTTTTTGAGAGTATTTTACCTAAAATATCGGTATTAGCCTTTGAAAATTCAAAACAATTTGTTTGAACTGTCAACCAGAACAGTTAATCGGCATAATTTCCACTATTATGCCACTAAAAATCTATATTTTTTAAGAACTGTAGATACACAGCATTCTGGTGTTATTTGCTGCCATTTATGCTGTGTATCTACAGTTCTTAAAAAATACGGATTTTTGGTGGCATAATAGTAAAAATTTTGCCGATTAACTGTTTTGGTTGACAGTTCATACAAATTGTTTTGAATTTTCAAAGGCTAATACGGATATTTTAGGTAAAATACTCGCAAATAATCATAAGAAACGAAATAACTTCAAAAATATTATATTTAGACATAAAACATGCTTAACAACTTTGAAAGATAATTAAATTTTCTACGAGAAAATTTAAAAATATATAGGGTGTTCCATTAAAAAAAAATGACTTACATGCGTTTAAAGTTTATTGAAATGGACCGAGTATAACGAACGCCCTGTATATTATTTTAAAAATGTAACTAGTTAACAATCACTACGACACTATTGTCTAATAAATTACCAAAGTAAATTGCTCTGGTGTTCTTATGTTAATAAATATAAATATTTTTATAAAGGTCTGCATCTGTCAAAATTTTCAAAAAAACGTTAATAACTCAAAAACGGTTCATTTTAGACATAAACAACCTATAATATTTTTTAAAGAGAATTTAATTTTACATCCAAAAATTGCAAAATATACAGAGTGTTCCATGTAAAAAAGCAAAATTTGGTATCAGAGCGCAAAAACAAAACACTGTGTATAGCTGAAAATAATTTTAGGTTATGTAGTAAATGATAACAAACAACTTTTATATTTAACTTTTTTTAATATTATCGCTAATAACAGAGCTATCGAATAATTCGTCTTGGCTGGGACACCCGTATATGAGTATTGTTAATAAAAATACCAAACTATTTTACAGTGACGTTGTTAAATCGCTAAATATGAATATTTTGTTAAAGATCAGTAACCGCCAATAATTTCAAAAATACGTTAATAATTCAAAAACTATTGATTTTATTAAACCTTTTACATTTTTTAAAGAGAATTCATTTGGGGATCTAAAAAATATAAAGGTTTTTGTATTCAAACAAACACTCTGTATAGCTAAAAATAATTTTAGATTATGTATCCTCTGATCTCCAACAAATTGTGTCCTAAACTTTTTTCTGTTTTGAATAATAAAGCAGCTATGAAAGAAATACGCACTAGGTGGACACCCTGCATATGCTTCATTTCTAATTCTATCTTTTTTTGGTTTTTCTTTGGATAATTTTTGGAAATCTCATATCTGCTGCATTCACTCGGCTACTATTTTTATTTGTGAGTGCCCACGTTTCACTTCCGTATAAAATTGCCGGAGTTACTACCTTTTTGACCACTTCCACTTTTGTTCGTTTTGGGACTTCTCTATTTCCAAAAAAATTTGTTCTTAATCTGTTAAATATTCTTCCCACATTTCCTGTCCTTTCGCTTATTTCCTTGCCCATTTCTCCATTTTCTCTATGATCACTCCTAAATATTAAAACCTTCCTTCTTCTAGGCCCCTCCATACGTCTTTTCTTTTGATTTTATCAAATGCGTTTGCCAAGTCTATAAATGTATTTCCTTGTTTTTTTGTTAAGCTCTTTTCTATTGTTTGTTCTATTATAAAGAATGGGTCTTGTGTGCTCCTTTCTCTTCTGAAACCGTATTGGAATTCTTCTAGGGTGCTTTCTATTTTTGTTTAAATCTGCCTTCCATTACTCTTTCCAGTATTTTGCCTGGTTCACTCATTAATGTTATTCCTCTATGGTTAGAACAATCCCTTTTGTCCCCTTTCTTGTATAATGGTAGGATTATTCCAATGTTCCAATGTTTTGGTACTTTTTTTGATTCTATTAGGTACTTCGTTCAATAGAGCCCTTAGTGCTTCTCTAGCTAATTCTTCCATGTATCTAATCATTTCCGGTGTAATACCATATTTACCTGAGGCTTTTCCCATCTTTTATTTTGCTATTGATTTTTCTAATTCTTTTATTGTAATCTTCGTTATCTCCTGATATCCTCTGTCGCATCTTGCATTTGTTACTTTGTATGTTTCGTTAATAACTAAAACACTGATTTTATTCAATATATGCTTGAATTACTTATGTAACTGTTTATAATATACTAGGCGATGTGCCCGGCGTTGCACGGGTGATTACAATTCTCTTTTATCAATCACAGACTACTCGCGCTCGCGCCCGGCGGACGTTCCCAGATTATCAATCACAGACTACTCGCGCTGCGCGCTCGCGCTCGGCGGACGTTCACAGACGTTTCCGGCCGTTCCCGGCTGTTCCCGGCCGTCCTTTATACGACGTTTGATCCGTTGGGTCCTAAATAGTAACTGTGCAAAATTTGGACCCGATCGGTCAACGGACCTAGGATTCTATAGCGAACAAACAAACAAACAAACAAACAAGCTCTTTTATATATATAAGAAGAAGAAGATATATAAATAGGTTTGATTTAAAACTACTTGGACTATTTATGAATAATCTTTTACAGAAATTCTAGATCAATTTCTTGACCTTGATCTTTTCGTCAGAGCAATCTTTTTAAAACACTAAAGAAATTACATTACAACTGATTAATTAATCTGCAAGAGGTAAAATCACAAATCAATAAAGAATCTTCAATTTTTACGGCTATTCAAAATAATTAAATTAGGGGTAATATCTAAAAAATGGACAGTGATAAAAAATTCTAAAATAATAGTAACGTTCTACATAAAAGGACCTCAATAAAGTACAAATAAAATGTATCTAATTAATGAATAAGACAAAGAAGAGAGTACAAGGAATTTTGTACATTAAGAAATAGATTGTACCTTCTCTTATATTTAAGAATAATTAATCTTAGTTAAGCAAACTTATATCTCTTATGATAAGGGAGATCCTCATTCTGGAAATGTTAACTGGAACAGCCTGTTTAATTTATTTTGCAGAAAAAAAAGAAACGTCCTTACTGTTGTTTATACCTATTTATTGCCTTTGGTGTTCGATATAACTGCGAACTATACAACATGAAAACTTAATAAACAGCAATAGGTTCTAGAAATGAAATTATCGTATGTAATACCACTAGTGGTGAAGATTTTTTTGAAAATACTTTTGGGTTTCCATGGAAACTTGTTCCAGTTGAAATATCACGATAGCAAATTGCATCAAAAATACCCCGACAGCGCAGCTGGAGGGGTATTTTTCATTGAATAAAAAGATAAAGAAAGGAGCTATACTGCTATACTGCAGCGTTTAGGTGGCGACGGAAAATACGACATGAATGGCCTCTGATGGCGGCCGGTTTTGACAGGTCAAACAGTCAAGAATTTAGTGTGCTAAAATGGTTAGCTGCAGATCTTGTAGTCTTACTAGGTTAAAAAATGTTGAAGATTAAAAGATTACGTTTCATAGGTAAGTAGACATTAATATTTTGTAGTGTAATCATGTATTGAAAATTTGATGTGGTCTGTCAAATTGGTATGTCATATCAGTGGCGTGCATTTGTGTACAGCATATTTTTTAACTCTCATAATAAACAATCCAAATATTGAAATATGCTGTCGGTTTTTTAATTCCCTCAACCGCGAAACAAGAAATAAATAAGTAAATAACAGGCTCAATTCAAAACAAAGCAAATATTAACATTAATCAATATATATTTAAAAATGTTAGATACGCCACTGAGAAACGGAAACATGCATCCGCCATATTGAGAGGCTAACCTGGACGCCTTAGTATCGCTATAACGCTCCTTCCTTTATCTTTTTATTCAATGGTATTTTTAGATGAAATTTGCTCGAGTGATATTTTGGAACAAGTTTACATGGAAAACGGAAGTATTTTCTTAAAAAAATCTATACCACGAGTGGTATTCGAATGAATATTTCGCGAATTAAAAAAATATATATATTTGTTAATTAATTTATTAAATCACAGATAGGTAAATAAGTTAGGTATTATATTTATTTTAACAACATTATTTTTTAATTAAACGAAGAAAAACGACTGCTTGTAGTCATTTTGACAAATGTAATTGACATGTTTATGTGTAACTAAGCGTAACTAAGGAGGCCTACTGTGAAAAATAGACCTAGTCATGGTGTTTTCGCTGAGACACCTCAACTTGCGGTGTCTTCAGCGAGAGTCGTGTCTTATTGGCTGAATAGTATGTTTTGATTGGTTACTTATGATGAGTGGAATATTCTCTAAGATTGGAATTATAGCGACTGTCTCATCCGCTCCATGTTGGATCTAGGCCTTGTACATAAATATGGTTAGACATACGAATAAATCAATGCGTCAAGTAGGTTTTATTTGGTTGAGTCGTTGTTTGTTTAACGTAAGTACATAATGAGGGTGTTAACGGTTCATGCATAAATTCAGTAGGGTTAAAGGTAAACGAAACGAAAGTGTTCATAACTATGTGTCGGATTTTACCACGGAGCTTACTTTAAAGCTGCATATTTAAATATGTAAACTTCGGCTATAAAATAGCAATATTTCATCATGTGATCGAACATGAAAAAACTTTTAGCAGATTTGTTTTCACAGAACCAGAAAAACACCTATTATCGTAAAAACGACAAAATAGCGTGGAATAACCAAATGCCATGGTTTATTCAAACAATGCTGTTTAAATACGCAAATTTTACATATAAAGTTTTTGTAAGATTATGCGACTATGCAAAACAAACTACTTGAAATTAATTTAAACATATTTCATAATTTTTTCATCTACAGCAGAGGTACAATGAATAAATAAAAATTGTATAATAGGTAATATACATAAATAGTATAAATAACACAATAATCACTTTAAACTAAATAATATTTATAATAAATAAAATATAAAAAGATAGATAAATAATTTTCTTTCTTCTTAAATATTGCGAAAAAGTTTAGGAGGAAGTTCCCTACCGAAAATTAAGGGGGGGCTATCTAATTTTTTTCCCTTTGACGTCTCCTCTCAGAGTTACGCCCCCCTAAATAGGAGCGATAAAATTAGGTTTTTATTTTATTTCTCAAATTGGGATAAGTGTAGGAGAATGACGTTTGAAAGATGTTATGTACTATTAAAAGGTTTTCGATAGTTATATTGTTAATCATCTCCCACCTTCAAAGGGGGCTGAAAAGTGCGACCCCTGATGGTTTTTTAATCAGAATTTTTTGGTGGGTTGAAATTTTGCAATATAAAATGTTTTTTTGAAAGCTTGATTTATTTAAAAACTTTATTTTATCCTTAGTTTTTCCTGAAAAACCTACAGTTTTTGAATAAAAAATAAGTAAGCATGCATCATTAAAATATTCCAATATAAAACTATTCATTTTGGTGGTTACCGTGGTTTGTATATGTTTATATTGGGTAGAATTGACGGGCGTTTTCGAGTTGTCGCCGCATAAACGTCAAAATGAGTTACACCAGTGTTGAGATGTCCGATATGCATTTCGTTTTAATATATCTAATAATTAGGAATTTTTTTTATATGAAAGTCCCTACTTAATCTTCGATAAGGAATCACCTTCCGAATCTTTTAGCAATATTTAAGAAACACCCTGTATAAGGCATATCCAAAAGTAATGCCGTTTTTTGATACAAACAAAATTTTATTGTATTTAAGATTTATTCCAAATCAATCTATTTACAAAATAAATTCCATCATTATTGACAATCTATTTTCATCTCTCTGGTAGACTTTCAATTCTTTCTTGTAAAATGACTTTTTTTTTTAAATAAATAGAACAATCTAGAAGACATCAATGGATATACGCTAGTTCTTAAGTATTAAGTGTTAAGATTTATTAAAACAAAAATTGATGGTTGGCCTATTAGACCAGTATTAATAACTCAAACACCGTAGGTGTTTAAAAAAATTAATAAATAGAGCAAAAACTATTAATATTAGGTAATCTTTTTTTCACAGAATAGATGTTTTTAAACCATAAATCATTTTGGCACATTTAACCAAGACCGTATCTCTTACCGTTTACGTGATTCTTATGCTGTTGACGATAACTAGGACATGAAGGGAGACATGAAAATAATTATTCGGTAAAAACCAAAGACCCGAACCCCAAAGAATAATGGTTCACTTCCGATTACCGGTTCAATAAATTTAAATTTTTCGGTAACCGGTTTGGCGGAAACAGTTCGGTTCCGGTTCCCATTCAATGGAAAATATGATAACAAAGCATATTTATAAATTGAACAGTCTGAAATTTTTTCAGTTTTGGTAGTAAGTAATCAAAATTACGAAAATAAAAAAGGTACAGTGTCATTAAAAAAATAATTGTCCCGAATCGTTGTGTGAACCGGTTGAAGCGGTTTGAACCAGTCGGTTCGGTTCGATTTTGCGGTTTTGTGGTATTTTAAATAAAAGGTTCAGTTCCGGTTTACGGTTCATGTAAAAACACCGGTTCGTTTCGGTGTTTGTTCCAGATCCGGCTCGGTTCGAGTCCCTGGTAAAAACGTTTTATTTAGGTCCTAAACATTCGATTTATGCAAAAATTAGCAAAGGCATATCTTGTGGGAAACCCTGCATGTCTTAAACATATCTCAAAAAACACTCACCAGAAGCTGAAAAACCTTCACTTAAGGCCTCTACTCACCAACCAATTTGTCTGGACAACCGAACGACCATTCCGATAAATTATTTAATGTGTAGTCTGTCACCTGACCAACCCGACAGTTGGACAAGTTGGAACGGTCGGGTGGCCAGACCATCCAACAAGCCAACCGCCCCACCACATTCCTCTAGATAAGGACTATTAAACCGAAAATTTAACGCTATTTATAAATTTGTTATCCACAAAATTGCATCAGAGCTAACATAATAAAAAAAGCTATGATGTTTATGGTGTTGGTTGGACTGATCGGGAGGTGTGTAGACGACACCCAACTCGGAGTTTAACAAGTCAAATAAAAGTTATCAACTAATTTGTGTACCACATATTCTGTAGAAAAAAAAAATGATATGATTATTTTTGATAGAAATTAAATATAAAAACATAAAAAAGTGTTTTTTTAATTTCGTTTTCGACGTGATAATAACCTTAAATAAATGAAAAAGTATCCAAATAAAAAAAGAATATGCTACTAAGATTTTGATGGAGAAAGTAGTGAAGCTCCACCTTATTACCTGACTTTTAAATAATCCAAAAATTTTGTTTTACACAATAAAAAATTATCTATTTACTTGTAAAGCATTTATATCGGATTTTCAATAAGTGGACTGGTTATTAACGCTCTGAACCTCGAAAGGAGTATTTTAGCAATGCGTAAAAAACGCATTTTAAGCATCAAACACTATTGAAAATAAAATATGTTGTTCATATTTTAAATCCGAATTTTTTGCTTACATTTCCTTTGTTGGATAAGAGAAAATAATAAGAGTATTAGCAACAAACATTAATAAAAAATTATGGACAGTTCTCATTTCAACTTTGCAAATCTGTAACTTCATATTGTCTGTTACATAATTTGACCGTGCTCAACCGTCGTTCGATCATCCGATACGTGCAATAATGTTTTATGCATGTACTTTGTATGTATATCCTTGAGAAAATGATGTATGGTGATTTATGATGAAAAAATAATTCATCAATCAAAATAATCCCTTAAACTTCAAGGCTTTAGGGTTAGTTCCTGATAAGCCTCCCTGTTAACCGCTTTCTGCGCCTAATCGAAGTCATTCTTCACACACATAAAAAGTAGGTACATTTTTTAAATTAAAGTGTTGAGGCGATAAATATAAAATTTTGTATAGGATGCTTAAATAGTAATAATCTGCCGACATTTTAACAAAAATAACATCCTAATAACATGGGACTTTATTTTTAATAACTAATTAGTGCAAACATTTTCTTAACGAAAAGCTTTACTTTACAAGTATTGTTTAAGACATCTTTTCGAATAGGTACATGATACAGGTGTAACCTCTATTACATCTGTAACACGATTTACCTCTGTTTCTCGACTTTAGAAAGGGCCTGTTGAAAGCGGTGCACATGAACTGTAAAAGTGCTAATAAACCCATCAAGGTTAATGACCCTATGCCTTAACCCCTTACTGTATTTGCATAAAAATATTCCCGTACCCTGGATTACTATTCGGATGACCAGGTGACATTTTGTAACACTAGACCATGTGGGGTCAATTACTGACCCCACTTGTAAAAGTCTTAATTAAATTATTATATGAAATAAAACCCCAAAAGTATTAGTAAAGACATTTATTAATGCACTAAAAAGATATTTTTTCTTCAAGCGTCTTATAATGTCTATATTATTCTACTGAACGCCTCATGTAAAAATACGTCATTATTTTACTAGTACAATAATATCTCATTATATCACTAGTGCAATAATGGTCGCTAAGCAACCGTAAAATGCGCTACGCTCATTGGTTGAATTTAGTAAAAGTGGGCGTGATTTTGTTCAATACATGTTTGACAGGAGAATGAGAATCTGACAGATGAAGTAGGTAAAATGTTATGTATTTGCTTGATTTTCGCTATTTCTTTGACGCTTGAAGAAAAAATTTAATATGCACCTCGACAGGAAAGTTCCTTTTTATCACTCGTTTGGTTATTTGCCTCGACTTCTTCTCGGCAAATAATATCCACACTCGTGATAAAAAGTCGAACTTTACTGCCTTGGTACATAAATAACTTTTACAAATCATTGTATTAAATAAACCATTGAAAATTAATAATAGTGCAAAACAGAACAAGACATTGAAAAAAAAAATAGCCAGTGTTACATTTACAAGTATTGCATATTATTGTTTTTACCACAGTGGTTATTACTAACAAATCGATTCGAATTAAAGCACTTTTTGGGAGTTTTTTCACTTTTCTGAGTCTAATTGTAATCCTGTAGTGGCAACAGATGCATGGAAAAGCATTTGAAAAATTGTAACGTTAATGACCACGTGGGGTAAATTAGTGACCCCAATCCAAAGATTATTTTTTTAAGGGTACTTTTAATTTTTTGGGGAAAAAACAATTATTATTCAATGTGAAATAGTGTAAAACTCGGCTAGAAAAATAATGGAAGCACAAAAAAATGTCCCCCACTAAATATTCACAAAAAAGACGTTGAAGTCGTTTTGATCCCCCACCTGGTCATCCGAAGGTTAAATGGAATTAACTCTAATTTAATTATCTGAAAGTTAATTCAATTCAAAAATGAACAGGTAACACTCTGCAATTTTATAAATGTAAAAACAATGACACAAGTAGGTATAAAAAGCAGGGACTGAGAACGGAACGAAAACGAAAACGTTAAACGAAATTAACCGAAATTTTTTTAAGAA
Organism: Elmis aenea; assembly: GCA_947652605.1. Taxonomy (NCBI): domain Eukaryota; kingdom Metazoa; phylum Arthropoda; class Insecta; order Coleoptera; family Elmidae; genus Elmis; species Elmis aenea. The sequence goes on from OX393580.1 coordinate 11,338,286, forward strand.
CGAAAAAGAAATTATTATTTTTCGTTCAAGAACGAAAACGAAATAAATATTTTCCAAAACCGGTTTTAACCGGTTTTGTCACTATTTCAATTTTATTTGTTAAACATAAACGCGAATTTACCTTCTGTGCTGGGGAGACTCCATGGGCAGTAAAAAATTTCACGAAATAAGTGAGCTTCACTTTTCTCCATATATTTAGTACGTGAATATGTATTAACAACTTTATTGTTTATACTTGCAATTTCGTGTAACACAATTAACGGTACAGATATTCTCTATTTCTAATTTGTTTTTTAGATCATCAATATAGAATATACACTTGATTGGATATATATTATCAATGTGTATGTTTTATTTGCGTTTAGACATAATAATAGTAAAATTTATTCTTACTTCGAAAAGGACTAATGTAAAAGAAGATTTATTGGAAGATGTGTTGCTAGTAAGATGTAACGGAATGTGAAAATGTATATTGTATGGTATGTACAAACTATAAAGTTAAAGTATATTTCAAGTTTTTTTCAAATATCTTTTTTATTTATAACATTTAGTAAATTATCCACTTGAATTCATTCTTTTGTCTTTTTAAATAAATACAGCAGGATCTTATTTAATTCAAATTCATAGATTTTTAGTACTAAAACAAATTTAAAACAGCACTTGCTATATTTTCATATTTTTAGATAAAGACCGTGTGTCTAATTTAACCTAATCACGTTGTGTTTTTGCACCTTACGGGTGTTAAACCTATAAAATGGTTAAATGTTAATGTGTTTAACGATTTGCTAAATTTAATATGGCGATGGTTCGCCGGTCTAAAATATGATGTCCGTGAGCATCAAACCCCATCGTCATCGTTTATATTTTAGTTGAGACGCAAATATTGTTATCGTATTTACAGAGGGTTGTGGTGACTAGAAAAAAAAATTGAATTTTTGACGACAAAAAAATATTGTAAAACCGGTTTTAACCGTTATTATTTCGGTTCACGAAAACGAAAAAAGAATTTTTTCGGTTAGAACGAAAAGAACGAAAACGATATATTTCGTTTTCGTTCCGAACAGAAACGAACGGAATTTTTTTCGTTTTTAGTCCCTGATAAAAAGTGCACAGTATAATTTAAAAAATATTTGCAGTTCAAGTGCGCCTGTTAAAATATATACAGTTAATAAACAGACAAGAATTTATTGCGATGTTTCTATTCATCCCTTATTAAAATTAACGATGGAAAAAAATTAAGTATTTAACTTTCCTAAAACAATTGCAAGTGATTGGAAAGTAAGTACCGGAAAAAATATGTGAGGTTGCAAAAAAAGGGCATTCCAAGCAAAACTCTTTGGGAAATACATGAAAACAGAGTAGATATTAAAGCAAAAGTAGCGACAATTCTACACATTTGAAGCAGAAAAAAATGTTTTAATTAATTTTTTTTTGTTTTGTATAAAATTATAATCTAACAAACCTTATTAATTGATTTTACTGTAGTAATTATTTTTAGTTTATATTATACAGGGTGTGTATAAATTGGCGGAAGCGCTACACGTGGCGATGTACTTCGTAAAATTCCAAGTCGAAAATCTTACTACAAAAATGTTGTACCATCCTGCTGTGTCTGCAAGAGGTCCTTAAAGTTTTGACATTCAGTCCTTGAATAAGCGTTTTTATTTAATATTTGTTAATGAAAAAGCTGCGATTTGGAATAAGAATAAATTTCGAATAATATTTTTTCCTAGATATTGTGTTTTTCCTTTCAAAAATTGGTGTTGAAAATATGTTAAGCACTGATTTGAATGAAAATAATACATATGGCAACCTTGTCATTAGCTGTAATCTCTTGTTTTTCTAGTAATTATTCCTTGTTTGTATTAGAGAAGATACCTAAAAGATTGCAGCTATGTTTATGAACTGAAAGCCCTCAGTTCGAACAAATAGGTAGTCTATTATAAATATCTAAGTAAAAATTGCTAATAAAAAAATGTCTAAACGCAAATCGGTGGCTGGTTGGTATGCAACCTTCCGAGTTAATCGGGAGGTCGTGGGTTCGAATCCCACGTTCGTCTGTCATCGTAGAGGTTTCAGGTGGTTCCCTCTACCTGCTATATGCAAATGCTGTGACAATACTTCCACCTACCCTTACCTTACCCACCCTTTCCTTGTTTCCCGCCCCCTCCTACCGGACGCTAATGCCCAAAGTAGTTGAAACGTCCTTAAACCAACAATTTAAAAAAAAAAACGCAAATCAGTGGATGCAATGTTGCCAAATTTTTGTTTTTTTAAATGGTTCCTGAGGAAGCATGGTACAATATTTTTGTATTAAGATTTTCGACCTGGAACTTTACGAAGAACATCGCCACGTGTAGCGCTTCCGCCAATTTATAAACACCCTGTATAATTTTACTTTTGTTTTGTACAAAATTAAAATCCAATAAACTTTATTAGTGAATTATTTATATTGCAGTTATCATTTTAAATTTCAATGTTTTTTATGTGTGATGTATTATACGTTTTTTAATATGATTTTGACCCTACGAAGGCTTATGAATATAAATTTTTGATAGCAGGCATCGATTAACCTCCGTAACACGATTTTTTATCAGTTCCCCCCGAGACTCCAGTTAGAAAGGTTTCACCTGTGGTAGTGGTTGAATTAACTTAATGCTAACCAGGGAAGGTCACGATATGTTGTTACTAGAATCTAATCAAGAACATCAAAACTAAATGTTTTGCAGAGTTATACGTGCCACTGGCCATTTCCTTCGGAAAAATAGGGGAAAAACTGAAAAGTTGAATAATAAAGGTAATTTTTGCGATCGCGTTGGCCATGAAACCGTCAGAGATAAAATCGAAATTTTTCTATTTACCGATTTGCGCATCCTTTGCAAGGTAAATGGTGCAAAGTTTTTGAAAAACTCCTAAACGGTTCCGGAGAAAAACGTCAAAAACGAACCCCTGCAAAAGCGCACTGTATTAAGGCAATAAGTTTTAACTGATTATTGATCACATGTTAACAATATTAGGCCCGATTGCATAAAAGTTTAACCTGGGATTAACCCCCATGTTAAACCACGTTAATCCTAAAACTAGGCAAAATCGAAGCATAGTTTGGCGCAGGTGTTTTGTGAATCAACTCGCTTGTTGTCTCCAGCGCTACTTAGTGCAATCGGGCCTTAACCTTGTCTAGCTTTTGTGTAATAAAGTATTGAATTAATTAAATCATTGTGTATTCTGTAAGGATTCATATTTCGTTAGTTGCTAGGTGTGATATTATTAAGAATATTTAATATTACGTGGCTTCTTAGAAACACAAATAATCGCAGATCTAATAATATACGACAGTAGTATATTAGTGTTTGTTATTTATTTTATTTCGTGATAAAACAAAGTGTGTGCAAGCTTAAAAATAACCGTAAAGCAAAAGTGCTGTGGTTATTATGATTTACGATGAATTATGTTTATACGATCAATAAAAGTGGGTATTAAGAATCCGTAGCGTTTTATCTTGGCTAATCTCCTACTTCTGTCCGAAGTATTTTATAGGCAATCTCTTTCTTGGGTTCATTTCCGGAAAACCAGACGCCACTCTCCACCCCTTCCTGTCCCCGTTTACCGCAGGCACACCCTGTAGATGTCGCTGTCCGCCGCAGCCGCCTATGAATAATACGAACCCCGATAAGGTATCCTCATAAATTCCTTTTTATTGGCGATCAATTATATCGGTTATTTTGCGTATAACTTTGGGGTTACGGGCATTTTAGTCTGATTTTGAAAGGTTTATTGTTGAGATCTTCTATAAAGGGATGTATTTTAAGATTATCTATTCTTGAATTTTTCTTATTATCTCTTTACAAACCCTAATTTATGTTTTACAATATCTTTAAGGTATTAGCTTCATCCATTTAGTGATTTCTGTTAAGTCGCATTTAATATGAGAAATGTGAGTTTGGTGATTTATGCGAGCATTTCTTTGGTGTAAAAGTTTATAAGGATTATAATGCTGAAGGGTAAACTTATTTGGCCATCGCATTCACCTGCACTAACTACTAACTGATAAAAGTGGGAATCAAAGGGTGAGAGACTGGTTGCGGCGTAAAGTGCTTCTCAGATTTCAAGTTGTTTGGCTTTCCGTCCGTTTCGTATAAAGTGGAAATTGCTAAATGCTTTAGGTTAAAAATCCAATTTCATGTATACTTTCACAACTCACAAAATTCATTAACTTTAACAACCTACGAAAGTGGAGGTGTATGTATGGTAAAATTAAATCGCAATGCAGAGCACATCAAAATCCTTAAATAAAGTGTGCTGAATAATACATTATCGCATAATATTTCAACATACGTTAGAATAAATAAAAATACGTCAAAAATTCCGTAGTGTTTGTTATTATTAAGGATAGAAACATGCAGATTTGAAAATGTAAAAATAACTATATACGTGGGTAAGTCAAAAATTATTTGCACTCCGGTTGTATCAAAACTTCTGTTGGCTGCACTGTCTTATTAGCGCCTTTTGTTGAAAGTCCCGCACTTATTAAATGTAAATATCTCGGCATTGGCGTTATTTACATTGTCTTACTCCAAATTAACTGCATTTGAATGTTTGTGAAACTGAAAGTAGTATTTCTTAGGCATTATTGTGAATAAAATACAGGGTGTGTATAAATTGGGAAATTCTTCGTAAAATTCTAAGTCGAAAATCTTAATACAAAAATGTTGTACCATGCTTCCTATGGCCTCAGGAACCATTTAAAGAAAAAAAATAATTTGGCAACATTGCATACATTGATTTGCGTTTGGACATTTTTTTATCAGCAATAATTTTTACATAGATATTTACAATTTTTGTTCGAACTAAAAGCCTTCAGTTTGTAAACATAGCTGCAAAGTTTTAGGTATCGTCTAACACAAACTAGAAATAGTTACGAGAAAAACAGAGATGACAGCTAATGACAAGGTTGCCATATGTATTATTTTCATTCAAATCGGTGATTTACATATTTTCAACACCAATTTTTGAAAGGAAGAACACAATGTCTAGGAAAAAATACTATTCGAAATTTATTTTTATTCCAAATTGCAGCTTTTTCATTTGCAAGTATTAAATAATACGCTTATTAAAGAACTAAATGTTAAAACTTTGAGTACCTCTTACAGACACAGCAAGCATGGTACAACATTTTCGTATTAAGATTTTCGACTTAGAATTTTACGAAGAACATCGCCACGTGTAGCGCTTCTGCCAATGTTTACACACCCTATATAGGGTTGTGATTTATACCCCTCCACTTCGTTGTATTATAATATTGTTCTTGTTAGTATACATTAGAAACATATAGTAGACGTGTCACTTCTGAGAAGAATCAAAGAATATACTAGAATGGGCAAAATAACAAATCTAGATTTAAAAGACGAGCTAGAATTATATGATTTTGACGAAAAAATAAAAGAATACCAAGAGAAACATGAAAGAATACATTAACAGAATGGAACAACAAATATTACCACACATGATAAAACAGCTTATGACTAAGGAAAGAAAATAAGTGGGAAGACCATGAAGAGATGGGAACAACCCCTAGTAGCACAAAATATTGGGCCAACCTTGGCTAAAAACGGACATAAAATACTGGGAAAATATAGAGATGTCAACATTTTTAAATATTGGTGAAATATTCCTGTATTATTTTTTTTTTATAAAGGATCTATATTATTAAATGATATTAGATTAATATACCGTATCGATTTTGGTGAAATGTATACTATACAAAATAAAAAATATATTCAACCAATATTATTCACCCTGATTGGTACAATGTTATATATGCATAAATCTCCTTTATATGTTTTTATGGTTTATAAATGTTAATATCCAATAATAGTCCAATAAGGCTGTATAAATGGTTTATTCAAATTCAAACAAAAAATATAAAAAAATTACAGAAAACCAAGCATAATTTTCTTACAAGTCTGTATTTGGCCGACAATTTCATACTTTAATACTAATCTGAAAGATTTCCAACAACAACTAGGAGCATGGTAATATCTTCCTTCCACTTCATGAGTGTTTTCCACTATTGATATCCGACTAAACCACATATCGATGTCCGACTCAGGACTTCCATCGAAATTTGGTATAAAAGCCGCCACTTTTTTTGATTTCATTCTAGCATTCTCACTTACTATCATAGCTTTAACTGCATTGGCTATTATATCAACCGACATGCTAATGCTTTCGTGTTCACTCATTTTTAAAATTGAAAACACGTGGTAAAACTTAATATTTTTCGACCCTCTCAATATGCCAAGCGACCCAATTTTAAGTCGGGACCCATAGGTTAAAAAACACTCGTTTGATAGCCATATTTACGTTGTTGACGCAAATTGAACATCGGACATTTCTAATTTAACATTAAAATTACAGATGGGGAAAAAAGTAATTTGGTAATGTTACCTCAGCTGTTGTGTGCATTTCAACTATTATACCAATAAAACCAAGAGTCGTTATGCGCCAATTTGTTTTAAAGCTAGTGTGTTAGCAAGCGGTAAATATGAAATCCCAAAACTACGTGACTCAAATATTTGTTACTAAATTGCCCCTTACAGCTTTATATTATTAAGGTGTTGGGTCATAATGTATAGTTAAGTAAATAGATAATAGATCAACCAGGAACTAACAGTGGCGTAGCTAGAGTTTGTGCCGACCAAAACGGTCCCTGCATTTGTCGCCCATCTAAATAAGGGTTGCCTATTCTTTAAAATTGACACAAAAAAGTGGAGGGGAGATAAAATGCGCCACAGGCGGTTTTCTAAGTTTTAGATGTACAAACGTGTTTTAATGCGAAGTTAGATAATGTAGATGTAGAGTACTTTAGCATCATCCAAAATTACAGTTTTACGGCAGACCCTTTTATGATTTTTATTTTTTTTTAAATCATATCACCTCCCACACCCGCGATTTTTTACTACAGGTTTTTATGCGGTCTTGTCACTAAAGAAAATAATTTTCAAAAATTTTCAAGGTCGTAAGTCTTTATTTAAAAAATTCTCCTGAAGTTATTTTTTGAAGTACAGCGTTGTAATTTGGTTAAGGACATGCAGAAAACATTGCTCTATTCGCTTGATATGAAAACGTTTGAATCACGCATTCATAAATAGGTGGCAACTTCCATGATTTTCAAAAGCTCGTAACTTGATTTTTTTAAATGCAAACCCCTGTATTTTCTTATGTCATCGAATTAATCTTCAAGAGAGCTTTATATTTTGTTACATATGTCCTATACCCAAAACTCATACTTTTCGAGATATTCGGCTTTTTTTTCCTAATCGTTATTAAAGCAAATAGAGTGCCGTGGAAATCGAAAAAACTGACTGTTCACTTCAATAACGTCAAAAACTATTTCTTGGATTATTGCATTTTCACTATGAATTTTACTTTACAGGACACCATGTATATTATTTAAAAATGTAAAGATTATGTGGACCTAAAGCTAACCGTTTTTGTGAAATTTACATTTTCATGAAAATCTTGACTGATACAGCACTTTCAAAAATTTTTAACATTCTAAAACTTTGAAAAGGCTGTAAAGATTCGTTTAAAAGTGAAATTAAAAATTATATATGTATATTGACACTTTGCTGCACTAGCTACATTTTAAAAATATTAAGCAGGACGTGTTTTCCTCTAGGTCAAACTTGTAAAATTTTAAACATCGATAACTCATTTTTCAAATAGGCTAGGACGATAGACAATAGTAATTTTAAAACAACTGAAAGAAAAAACAAGAAGGTTATTATTTTATTTTATTATATAATGAATATATATTAGATATTATATTATGAACTTTTGACTTATTTTTAATTAAATTTTACAACATTATATTGTTACCAAGGCACGTGCTAGACCCTTTCTTTTAAATTATTATATTATATTACTGGTTATGTGGTATATGACATTTTTGACAACTTACGGTGTAAATTCCAGAATTAGCATAATGCTGAAAGCTATGTTGAGAAATAAGAACAAAAGATAAATTCAAATTTTCAATATTTATTAATTTACAATACAATTTTACATTTTTATACTTGTTATGTACTCAAGAAAATGTATTAAAAACAGGGGTTTGGAGCGGAGCACGGAGAAGCGGTGCAATGGGTTTTTACCCGGAGCTAGAGCAAATAATTTTGATTGCTCCACTGCTCCAGTTTATTTAAAATTTAAAAAATAACAATTTTTTTTTCTTCTTTCCAATCTTTGAAGATCAATAATTTGTACTTACAAACAGTTATTTAACTATACTTGTTTGTTAGGGTCAAATATTGTTATTTTTGACGACTTCCACATATTCGATAAAATTAAAACTTTGCTTTTAAAAACAAAGCATTTAGTTAAAAAACTGGTTTTAAAAATGTTAACACTATTTGGAGCATGCAGTGGAACAGGAGCAGGCATTTAGCCGGAGCGGAGCAATTAAAAAATTGGACTGCTCCAAACCTCTGATAAATTTAAAATATTTCTCACAAACATCACATTTATATGGGTTTTTCACCTGTGTGTTCTCATACAAAACTGTAAACTGTTACTGTGGTTAAAACATTTTATACAAACGTCACATTTATATGGTTTTTCACCAGTGTGTGTTCTCATATGAATACTTAAATGACTATGTTGTTTAAAATATTTCTCACAAACGTCACATTTCTATGGGTTTTCACCTGTGTGTTCTCATATGAAACCGTAAACCGTTACTGTGCTTAAAACATTTTATACAAACGTCACATTTATATGGTTTTTCACCAGTGTGTGTTCTCATATGAATACTTAAATGACTATGCTGTTTAAAATATTTCTCACAAACGTCACATTTATATGGTTTTTCACCAGTGTGTGTTTTCATATGAGTACTCAAAGCACTACTATGAATAAAACATTTCTCACAAACGTCACATTTATATGTTTTTTTACCTGTGTGTGTTCTCATATGAACCTGTAAACTATAACTGCGGTTAAAACATTTTTTACAAACATCACATTCATATGATTTTTCACCAGTGTGTGTTTTCATATGACTACTTAAACTTTGTTTAAAATATTTATCACAAACGTCACATTTATATGGTTTTTCACCAGTGTGTGTTTTCATATGATTACTTAAATGACCACTTTGTTTAAAATATTTCTGACAAACATCACATTTATATGGTTTTTCACCAGTGTGTGTTTTCATATGATCACTTAAACTACCATGTCGTTGAAAAAATTTCTCACAAATGTCACATTTATATGGTTTTTCACCAGTGTGTGTTTTCATATGTGTGCTTAAAGTACTTCTGTGACTAAAACATTTCTCACAAACGTCACATTTATACGGCTTTTCACCTGTGTGTGTTCTCATATGAACATTTTGGTTGTATTTATGTTTAAAATGTTTATTACAAATGGTACATGCATATGTTTTGTTCTTACTGTTGTGTTCCTTCCTTTTCAGCTGCCGTTTCAAATCTTTCACTTTACATAAATTTTTATCGTCGTTATCATCTTTTGTCTCTATAATTTCACTTGTTTGCGTCAATTCCAAATCGCATACTGCTGTACCTGACATGGATACATCTGACACTATATTGAGATCATTAATATCATTTATAATTACTGTTTCGTCTTCCAGTATACAATCTGATTTATTTAAGTATTTTCTTTCTGCATTGTTATCAATCATTTTTATTGCCTTATTATCTCTAACCTCATTTTTATCAGCATCTGTAATAATATTATTCAGGTTTTGTAGATTATCATTAGATTCTAATGGTTCTTCTTTTATTTCAATCTCATCTAAGTTTTCAATTTCAGCGCCTAAAAACCCTTCTTTTAGTTGAAAAATGTTACTACTCGAATGTCCATATTCGTGATTTATTAAATTAATTTGTAAATTACATTCTTCTAGCTTCAACTTTATTGTTTCTTCTTTGACACACATTTTATGTTGTATTGGTTCTTCAGATTTATAGTAATCTGTGGTATTCAAAGATGACTCCATTTTTTTTTCTACTAACACAAAAATTACTTAGACGTGTAATAAACAACGTTTGTTGTTTGTACACTAATATTTACCAAACACTGGAGATAATTATGCACACTTAGGTTATGTCGCACAAAAAGCACGAATTAGTTAGTTCATCCGCACGTGTATGTTGAACTACGGCGATTGATTTAAGCTAAAATTAACCAACATTTATGGATACAGTGATGGTATAAGTACACTGCTTGGCAGTTCAAGTGTACTTCGTGTGGAAAATGATTGTTAAGTTCACTACTACCTACCACAGAACATACTACCTACTTTTGGCGTGACGTACGAAATTCTATACTTGTTCACCAAATCCTCTTTCTACATTACTTCGTTTACAACATCTCAGAGTACTGTTACGCAACAGATTAATAAAAGGTCAGGTTAAAGGTTGTTTGGTTGTTTATAGCTTTTTTTTTAAATATAACATTTAAAAAAAGGTTATTGATTATTTTCATTTAAAAAAAAGGCTTTCACCAACATTAAATCTGTTTCTGGTTTGATGTTTTTAAACCTAGCACTCGTAGTCAACACGAAATATCCGAAGTACACTTGACCTACCAAACTGCCATGACTGTACTGTGTATGTCGTAGGCATAATGTGAAATCCGGCATTTTACAAAACGCCTAGGCACAAAACTATTAGCTTCATTTTTATTATTTATTTAAAAAAAAAAACTTTAACCAACCTTTAACCTGACCCTCTACTACTGACCAAATGAATGAGGGTCAGGTTAAAGGTTGGTTAAAGCCCTTTTTTTTTTGTATGAATACAAATGTATGGGTCTAAGAAAAAGTCATAATTTGCTCGTTTTGCCGGCTTTTTATAAAATGCCTAGGCGTTTTATAAAATGCCGGATTTCACATTATGCCTATTGCCTACGACATGTACACCATCTGAAGTTTACCAGATGCTTTTGTTTAGCATAGTTCACCTGGTGGTAGTTAAGGATAATGTGGTTTTGTGTTGAACTCCTGTTAGGTGTTTACAAATACAAACACGGTTGCCACCTCTTGAACAATGCTAACTCAGAGTTTTGATTACCAACAACAAAAAAACGCATGTGCATTTTGCCGAGAAAAAGAAGTACTATTTTTTTTTTAAATTTTAAATACATAGACAGAGTTGAAAAAATTTAAAAGTTTTACCACAATGGTACCACAAATATCAGTTTTCCGATTAATTTTTTTGGAGATAAACACGCCTGCATTATGAGATTTTTTTACCTTTTTATTTTGACACTATAAATTTTATTACTTGGACTTTCCGTCGTTACAAGGGGGCGGGTTTTCAGAATAGCTAGGTCGACTAGCCCGTTTTATCCTCCTAACTTCGATAAGAATTCCCTTTTTTTAAATGAACTGTTATGAATCTAATAGCGCTAGTGGAGTGCCGGTACTGATTATTATCTCTACTGATCCTTCATTACCCAGAAATTTTCATTTATACCCTATTTTTGGGTAGACTTAAACTGCCGCCCCCTCGCCCTCCCTTCGCCACTGGAAACTAAACACCCGTTTATAATTTATGCAAAAGTACACAGCACACTGGCATGTATTTATTCATTAAGTATCCTATACTTTATTTAGCAAATTCGTTTTTTTAACACGCCAGCAAAATCAGGCTCATCGCGTTCTTAAACTTTTATTTTATACAAATGAAATTTTAGACATTTAATGTGGACATACAACCAATTTTCTAGACCAATGCACACTATTATATCAGTTTCGGTCTCGATGGAAACATGTTATTTTAAATAGAACACTCGGTATATTTTCACATTTTTGAGAAGATAATGTAATTTTTAAAATAACTGCTTTCTTTTAAAAACTCATTTGAAGCTAAAATAAATTTTTGTGCAAAATTTAATGTTTAATCAAATGTGCCGTGACCTGCGCGTAAATTAAATTTTATTGACTCAACAAGAGTCCGAATTTGCTTTTGTAAATTTTAATAGACGTCTTGATAACTTAAAACGGCTTTAGGTAAATGTGGCCAAATTCGTTTTTTAACGAAAAGCCAATTTATTTACATGGAACGGTAGTAGCTCAAGCAATTAACATACAACATTTTCGGTAAGCTATTAATATCTGGAATATTCAAATATGAAAATAGAGGGCAGCAAAAATTCTCAATTTTTGGATTCCAGATTTGAGCGTTCCAGCGATGAACGATTCCCGTGTTGCGTGGTTCCATCGTTGCATGATTCCTGCGTTGAACGATTCAAGATTTAAATGATTCTACCGGTGCATTTTCCAGATTTGAACATTCCATATTTAAATGTTCCAATTTTTCATGCAGCTCCACATTTTGTAACAAATCCGTCAATACCAATAATTTGTATTTTTATTAAGCGACTGCTACAATAACTTAAAAGTTATATGAAGACTAAGCAAGCTATGCTACTGATTAATTAATAAACATTCTAATCCCGTTTATTTAGTTACGCTTTTTTGTGGAAAGTTCCATTTAATCAAAAAGTTTTACACTGCAGTTTTATACTAGCTTAAGTCATTAGTGTAACAGTTTTCAGTACATCAATGAAAATATATATTTTGTACGTTTTATATTTTACTTTTAAATAATATCCTAAAATTAATGAAATGAAAAAGTTTGAACTTGTAATACTTGTAACCAGGGTTAAGCAGATTTAAATCAATTGATTTAAATCACGATTTAAATCATGATTTAAATCAAGTGATTTTTAAAAAAAAAAACATTGATTTAAATCAAGTGATTTTTTTAAAAAAATTATCAATTTAAATCAAAGATTATATGAGTAGATACAGTATAATATTTATAATAAAACAAAATTGTATTACTATTAATAATTAAATACACGAAATGGTGAATAAACCATATCAATTTGCTCTTGTAAAGTAATATTCATTGTGGAAATGCAATAATTCAAAAAATAAATGACAACTTTTTGACGTTAGCAAACTGAACAGTCAGTTTTTTTCAATTTCCACGGCACTATTGCTCAATAACGATTTGAAGAAAAATGTCGAATATCTCAAAAAGTTTTGGGTATAGGACATACTTAACAAAATATGAAGCTCTTTTAAAGACGAATTCGATGACATAAAAAAAATACAGGGGTTTGCATTTGTAAAAATCGAGTTACGAGCTTTTGAAGATAATGTTGCCACCTATTTATAAACACCCCTGTATGTGTGATTCAAATTTTTTCATATCGAGCGAACAGAGAATTTTTTTCTGCATGTCCATACCAAATTACAACTCTGTACTTCAAAATAACTTTAGGAGAATTTTTTAAATAAAGACTTAAAACCTTGAATAATTTAGAATTTTTTTTTACAACGCCGTATAAAAACCTTTAGTATTTTATATTGATGCAAAGCTAAAATTAAGGCGGTCAAAAATATTAAATAAATTGTGTGTTGTATTTGAAATATAAAAGTTGCTATTAGTTCCAGAGAGGTGACTCACCCTGTATATTTGAAAATATTTTTATTGTATTGTTTAGAAAAAACTGTATAAAATAGCATTTATTTGAATCAACTTCATATCTCAAACCGTTTAGCCACAATCGACCGATCCCGCACTAATGACTCAACCTCTATATAATTAATTAAACATCACCATTTAGCACTGATTTTTTCAAAATTCTTAATCATTATATTTCATTTTTGATTTTGACAACAATTCACCAATGAATTAAATATATTGGTTATTAAATATATTAGCACAAAACAGAAATAGCATGTAAATATGTCACTAAATTCGATAATAGGTATGGTACATTTGATTTAAATAAAAAAAATCTGATTTAAATCAAAAAAATCTGATTTAAATTAAATAAATCGATTTTTTTGATTTTTTTAAAAAAATCATGATTTTTATCCACCCTGCTTGTAACACAACGACATTCATTGATTTTTAAATGCAAATAGGGTTTGTTCAAATGAACAAAGAGCCGAGATATTCAAAGCAATAAGAGAGATTCTGTTGTTTTTTTTTAAGAAATTCTATTACAATACTGGCTCCATACGTAATGTTTGCGCATTTCTACAATATCCTTCTCCTCAGAATAATTCTCTTAACCATCCAATATCTCCGTTACACTTACGAGATAGACGTCGTTGCCGACTGCAATGTTCTAGAAGTATTGAAAATTTTCTCTGTTGCAGATTGCTGTTCTTGGAAACTTCAAAAGCACTCTAAAGGTAAATTAACTTTAGTAATTTTGTATTTAAAATTGAAGGGTAGTTTATGTATTGATGCTACTAACCATTTAAAAGTTTTTGCTTTATGGTCATTACTTATAATCCTGAGAAGAGCTTCATTTTTTGTTAAGTATGTCCTATACCCAAAACTCATACTACATTATTGCATTTCCACGATGAATTATAATTAGTTGCTCCGTATATTTTGATTAATATGCACTTATAGGCTTAGTTTATTCAATGCAGTGGATTTCATATAGCAATGATTTTTTTATGTTCTATTATTTTATTTACCAAATTTATTTAAAGTTTTTTGTGGTTCCAACAAATAATTATTTCTTCATTTTCCATTTTTCTTCGCGCTCCCTTTGATGTATGGCGCGCCCTACAGGTTTAGGAACACTATCAAAGTTCATAACAATATTAAAATTTACTTGTTTGCCAATTCATTTATTGCTTACTAATGTTATAAGCCAAATATCTACCTAGTATTAGTAATTAAATACACGAAATGGTGAATAAACCATATCAATTTGCTCTTGTAAAGTAAAATTCATCGTGGAAATGCAATAATTTAAGATATAAATGGCAAGTTTTTGTCGTTGGTGAAAACAGTTTTTTCGATTTCCACGGCACTCTATTTGCTTCAATAACGATTAGAAGAAAAAATGTCGAAATAGGACATACTTAAAAAAAATGAAGCCTATTAGAAGCGAAGTCGATGACATAAAAAAATACAGGGGTTTGCATTTGAAAAAATTGAGTTACGAGCTTTTGAAAACCATGGAAGTTTCCACCTATTTATGAACCCCCTGTATGCGTGATTTAAACTTTTTCGTATCGAGCTAATAGAGAGCAATGTTTTCTGCATGTCCTTACCAAATTACAACTCTGTGCTTCGAAAAATGACTTGAATTTTTTAAATAAAGACTTAAAACCTTGAAAAATTATGAAAATTATTTTTTTTTTAGTGACAAGGCCGCATAAAAACTCATAGTATTTTGTATCGATGTAAAGCTAAAATGAAGGCGGTCAAGAATATTAGATAAATAAAAAACGGGGTGTTGTATTTGAAATATAAACGTTGCTATTGGTTCCAGAGAGGTGACTCACCCTGTATATTTAAAAATATTTTTATCGTGTTCGGAAAAAAAAACTGTATGAAATACCGTTTAGCCACAATCGACCGATCCCCCACTAATGACTCACCCTGTAGAAGTAAAATTTAGCTTCAGATCAATCTTATTTTCGTAGATATACATGCATGAGTTTTAAAATTGGAACACAAAACACCAATTTTCTTTTGAAAGTTAAACTTGGCGTTTTTAAATAACAGTTGACATAACACGATTATAAACTTCTACGAACAATTTTTTGTAACGCTATTTTGTGTCGACATTGCGAATATGTTTAAGAATATTTTTTATTATTCTTATTTTTTTACTGTTTGCCAAAGGCTAAATTGAAGAAGTGCTGCATGATTTAATTATAGGTTACTCGAACAAACTTGAAGCTAATTAGAGCCACTTTGTAGCGGAGCGAATAAAATATGTGCTTGGGAAAGTTTCTTAAAATTTTGAAATTAATATTCGCGCTCCATTCATTAAGGTCGTGTTTGGGTGTTTCGCCCAAGCTGTTGATGTGTATGGGCTTATACATTTTAGGTTTTTGTTGTTCATTTTGTGCGATTGCATCTGTACGTGGTCGGCTTGAAGGGTTTTAATAGGTCGTTTTGCTACGTGATTCGGTGAGCAATATTTGCTGCACCCTTAGATCGAATGACCACTATCGGTGTCTGCAACGGCGTTAATTGCATTTTTTTTATCGTTATTTATGTAGTAATTTAATTAATTTCTGTACCCAACATATTGTTATGGCTGTTGCACATATTAAAATTGCAGTTTTGTGATACATAACGGCTATAATTGAATCATTTAAGTAACCCAACTGTACGCACTTTTAAAATTTGTGAAGATACTGCATATTGGACAAAAGTGTTCGAATGAAAAAGTCATCAAGTTGGCTTTGACCTTTCAGCAACAATTTTTAGTAGGTCTCAAAGGAAGGGTCACGATATGTTGTCGCTAGAATCTGACCAAGGGGCTGTGTTTATTGCATCAAGAACATCATAAAGGTAATGTTTGCTATCGCGTTGGCCTTGAAACAGAGAAAAATCGAAATTCTTCTGTTTTAAAAATTCGGGCATTTTTTGCAAGTTAAATGGTGCAAAAGTTTTTGATATCCTAAACGGTTCTGGAAAAAAAACGTCAAAAACGACGAAATCCCAGCAAAAGTTTTATGATTTGAGAAGTTTTATAACTAAATCTATGTGACTTGCATAGGCGTTTAACATGAGTAAAACCGTTTTTACAATGGCCTCGTTTTTCTCCCGGAACCATTTTAGATATTTTCAGAAACTTTGCACCATTTCACTTGCAAAGGATGTGACAAGGCCGCATAAAAACTCATAGTATTTTATATCGATGTAAAGCTAAAATGAAGGCGGTCAAGAATATTAGATAAATAAAAAATGGGATGTTGTATTTGAAATATAAACGTTGCTATTGGTTCCAGAGAGGTGACTCACCCTGTATATTTAAAAATATTTTTATCGTGTTCGGAAGAAAAAACTGTATGAAATACCGTTTGAATCAACTTTCTAAAGTAACCGTTTTTACAATGGCCTCGTTTTTCTCCCGGAACCGTTTTAGATATTTTCAAAAACTTTGCACCATTTCACTTGCAAAGGATGCACAAATTGGTAAATGGATGAATTTCGATTATATCTCTGACGGGTTCATGGCCAACGCGATCGCAAAAATTACCTTTGTTATTTAACTTTTTAGTTGTTCCCCTATTTTTCCGAAGGAAATGGTCTGTGGCACGCATAACACTGCAAGACATATTTAGTTTTGATGTTCTTGATGCAATAAACAGCCTTGATCAGATTCTAACGACAACATATCGTGACCATTTCTTGTTAGATAATTTTATGACATTCACCTATGAGTTCAAAAATGAAAACACGTTTAAGAAAACCATTATTATGAAAAAAACAGATAGTTAAGATTTTTCAGATGTCATCTGTCTATCTTCACATCACGCATTTCAATACGTGCCGACTAAGCTATCACATCCCTTTACGTCAGGTCCTCCTTCAGTTAAAATCAAAGCCAACTTGATGGCTTTTTCATTTAAACACGTTATTAGTTACTTTACAAATTTGATGAGGAATATTTTTGTGACTAAATGCTAAGAGCCAAATAATTGGCGACATATTTGCTGGGAATGTTATTTCGCACGCAGTCCTAAATTAATGAACTCGTGTTATTTTAAAAGAACACTGGCAAGTGAACAACGGCAGTCAAATCTAATATATACTAAAATACTATAAAGATTAAAGATAAAATGATCGTCAATAGGTTTATTCCGGCAAGACTATGTACGATCCGATGAACGATCAGTAGTTGCGCAGGTCGATATAGCGTTCCGTTACTCTCTGACAGTTTATCGGACGGTTAATCGGCTATCCAATGGTTAACGGATCAATTCATGAACTAGTTTGTGGACAGTAAAAACAGTACATGAACGCAGGCAAGAACTATCGTTGTTGTTGTTAACAACTCTGGTAGCTTCGCATTGCCCGCTCAGTCCTATACATTCTTAGTACTGCTTTCTTAAAATGTTTTAAGACTGTTTTATACTATACTATTTTTTCGTTTAAGAAAATCGTATACGATTTTTGATACAAAAATTTCGTTTAAGAATTTAGCATGGAAAATATGAACCTCTTACACTGTACTATTTTTTGGTACGAAAATGTTAAATTAGATCACAACAGAAAGCGAATCATTTTCAAATTTAACGTATATTTAACGCTTGTTCCCTTCTACATATTTATTCCTACAAAATAAACTGTGAGGGATATAACGGTAATAAGTAGTATTTAACATCGTTTGATTGTTTCAGTTAACCTAACCCACAAATGACATGCGGTCAGATACAGTTACAGTAGAATACGCATGCGCCCATGCTAAAGAACACGCCCGTGCTAAAATTGGACCCATTTAGGACAGGTTCTAATTTCATACGAATTTTTCGTTCAAGATTTGTAATTTCTGATTGACACAGTACTAGAAAATCGTATACGATTTTCTTAAACGAAAAAATAGTGTAGTATAAAACAGACTTTACACTAACTTACGATGTTTAAATTTCTATGAACCCAATATACACGAATGTCTTTTCCACTTAGATATGTCGTTAAAGCGTCTTAGCAGCGGCTAACATAAATTAATACATTTATTAGTTCATAAACCAGTTTATGTATCAGTACACAAAAATGCACTGCTGGAACAAACCTAATAAATTTCCTGTAGTAAGTTATCTGTATCGCATTATAATAATTTGTAGAAACGAAATATCTATGTTGCATGAAAAATGATAAAAGATTCTCGGGTTTGATAACGCGTAGAAAGGTTGTCTCAAGGAGGCCTGTTTTTTAAGCCCATTGCAGGAGGAATCACAAAAATGTTACATGCATAAATCCCATCACTCAAGATGACAACAGTTTCCATCACAACTGTTGCTGGATCAGTACTAATAAAAAAAAAACGCAATAAACTTTCGTTACCTGAAATGACGTTCCGTTGTCAAATAAGATCTAGACTCGTTCAAGTAATGCAAGGAAAATGATAAATGAGGCCTGGATATTGTAAGAGAGTCTCCACCAATCTACTCGGTATCAAATCCGAGGGACCTACTTCCACATATTACAACCGCGAAATTTACGAAAAAAGTTTCGGTTAAATAAAAAGTGTAACTTTATTTATGTCCCTACCTACTGATTTTTTAATCATATATTTTTCGACTAGTTTTACGGCTTTCTGAGGCTTTGTTACTGGGAGCGATATGTTTAGAAGGATAAGATGATAGGGGCCAAAAAAGTGTTAGATGGCTTACATTTCATAAGACATAACTATTACAATAAAATGCATAAATCATCAAACATTTACAAAAAATATTGCATAACACTTACATGAGTAGGTATGTACTTAGCCTATCAACCCTACACTTACAATAGATACAAATTTTCTTAGCAATATTATTAACTAAGAAACTTGGGAACTTCCGACTTTTCCATATTTCGTAATGGTTTTCTGCTCTCATTTTCTTAACTTGCTGAACGCCCGGGGCATTAATTCAACGACAAGTGACTTATGCAACTAGAATTTGACTTTGATTAAAAGTTTGTTGTTTACTTACCACTTTCCATGTTGTTGAAAGTCAAGGCAATGATGTATTGAAAGCATTAATGTTCTACTTCATAACTTTACAAAGCTTAAAAATCATAAATGGCCATGAAATGTGAAATTTTTGATAATGCAACGTATTGCAACATTCATAGTGACGGTTTACAACTTTAACAGCAATAAAAATTCAAAGTATTTGCTTGTTTTTAAACTGTACCAGTAACTCATAAAATTTATGCCATAAAACAACATCAACCTAAAAGTTTTTCGAGTATTGAAAACATCGCTGGTTCCATTTGTGGGATGTGTAGTAAAAGAAAAATATAATGTTTGCTAGGAGCCTTAAAACAGCTAGCATTCTGAGAATATAAAACGAAATGGGCTAAAATATAAACGGTTTAACTGTTGGGGTTTATTTTTAAAACAATACAGCGTGTACATATACAACAATTTTAAATAATTGCATCAACTCTATAAAAGTGAAGTTAGATATTACTTTACTGTAGCGAACAAACTAACATAAAATAGAGAGGAAGTACTTTAACTATAGAATGTTTGCGGAACAGTGTATTACATTATTTTCCGACTTGCATCTCTTAATTTCTTTTATCTGCGACAAATTTATTTTCATTGCTGTGGTAAAACGACGGTGCAGTTGAACCTCATATACACACGAATGTGGTACATTTGTACCGCCGCATACTGGAGACAACTTAATTCATAACTAAATTGGATATCGAGATTTATTGGAATAATCAACAGTAAATATGGTAACGATTGTGTTTTAGATAACATGGTATTGGGAAAATTCAGTAAATGTGTTAACCGAAAATAGCCTTGTAAAACAGTCAGACTTGTAGCATTTACCCGCAAAGCTTTTGTTGGGGTAACAATTAATTACACTCAAATCCAAGCTATGAAGTCTCTCTGAGATTTATTATTGCATATTGTGTCGCAATTCCGCATCTTTTGTCAATGGCTTATTTATGTAGAAAAAAGGTGGTAGATTTGTACATGAAATTTGAAATTTAAGACCCACAAAAATTTAAAATCTATTAGATTAAACAAATATAGTTTTAGTTGTAAATATTATCCCTCTGTCGCATAATAATAGTAGCAAGTGAACATTTAAACGGGAACTATTGGCGAATGCAGCTGTTAAGTTATGTTGTAGCGCAAGATTGCGAAGCCTTCAATCAAAATCAATGAAAATAAATGTTGCGTTCTATATTTAGTTTCATTTGCTACTATTATTATGGGACAAATTAAATTAATCAACTGCTACTATTATTATGGGACAGAGTAAGTATCTTAAACATAAAAATTATTTTGTAATTTACTTATTTGATTATAAAACACTATCCCGGTTATAAAACCCTATGGTAAGCTTAAATTTTTATTTACTGTAAAGTTACTATTTATTTAAAATTTGATCACAACCTTAAATTAGGCTTTAATGTATTCACATTCCAAACACAGTTGTCCTCTATTTGTAACTGCTTGATTAAATTAGAGTCTAAGTTTTTTATGTCAACGTTTATTATTTGTTTTTATTTTTATTAAAAATTAATTTTTAATACATTTCCATTGATAGTTATTGTATAATTTTTATGATTTAATCGTTTTTTGTTTTGCTAAATAGACCGTTTGCTATGATTTGAATAAACTTTGAACTGATTTTTTTCGAAAAATTTCTTATGTATGCATATTTTTTAATACATGGTCAGATTTAGAATTAAATTCTCTATCCGAATCAACAAAAAAATGTATGTTATGTAATTTAAATAACAAAACAGTTGCCTATCGCGGATTTGACATACGTCATCGTAAAGACAACAAATGCACATCATTTAATAGAAAATTTGTCGCCGTTTCCAAAAATGTAAGGTTTGTTGGGGTTATTTTCAATAATTAAAAAGTTATAGGGGTGCGACAGTCATAATGAATCACCCGGTATATAGGCATTTGTATATTTGTTTATAAAAATGTATTTTTGTTGCTTTTTTTTAATATTTCATAGTATACTAGCTGATTTACCCGGCGTTGCACGGGTGATAACAATTATTCTCTTTATCAATCACAGACTACTAGCGCTCCGCGGACGCTCCCAGATTATCAATCACAGACTACTCGCGCTGCGGGCTCGCGCTCGGCGGACGTTCCCAGACGTTCCCGGCTGTTCTTTGTACGACGTTTGATCCGTTAGGTCCCAAACAGTAACTGTGCCAAATTTGGTCCCGATCGGTCAACGGACCAAGGATTTTATAGCGAACAAACACACAAACAAACAAATAAGCTCTTTTATGTATATAAGATTATTATATTTATTGATGGTTTTGATCTTGGACGGTTTATAAGAATCTGTGATTAAACAGAAAATTTCCATATATTAGGTAATCACTAATAAAATAATTTTAAATTAAATACTGAATGTAGTAAATTTCAGGTTTTTTTCTTAAGATAACGAACTAATTAGCAAACCTCATGAATTAGAGTTTATTCTGTTTCACATTAGGTAACTCGAAATTCAGGACCAGTCGAGGGTGCCAAGATTTATCGCCTGAAATAAATTTGTATAGATTCCCTTTCTTTTTACTGGAAAAACTGGGGCAATTGTGTAATCTTTGATTGCATTGCGTGGTTTAAGAACCCCGTAATAAGAGCTGTTAAAGAATTGTACAAAAAAACTTTTAGCGCCATCAAACCTAACTTAAATGGTTGATTTTTTAAATGTACAAGAAACATTAATTTAGCTTCAAAAATTAATCTTCTTGCAAGATGCACGGCTTTTATTTAAGATTTATTACATTAAAAACACGAAATGGGTAAAGAATATATGAAGAGTGTTGGGTGAAAACAAGGAATGTCAATTTGTATTAGATCTTTACAATTCGATTTTAAAGATTTTAAATCTACTATTTTTTGTTGTTAGAGCTACATAAACTAAAGTTTATTTTACTATGGATCATCTTATTATAAATGAGTATTAATCAATTAATGTGAAAAGTACCCAAGTAGCACAATAATATTGGCCTAATATTAGCCAAATATGGTTACGCGGGCCCAATATTGGCAACATTCAGCCAATATAGGCTTTTTCTAGTTTTTTAATGAATCACCAATATCAGACAACTCAATGTTAATAAATGTTATTGGTCCAATATGTTTATCTTATATGATGATTATTTCCAGTTTATTTTTATTGGCTAGACATAAACAAAATATATTTACCCTATATTGTCTGGCAACATTTAGCCAATATAGGCCTTTTTAAGTTTGTTAATGAACAGCCAATATCGGAAAACTCAATGTTAACCCGCCATCGGTCGCGTGGGGCGAATGAACGCCCAGCGATATTAAAAATTGTCAATATTTTTTAAATTAATAAATATTAAGATACGCCGCTTCGTCTACCTTCATACATCGATAGGCGCCACTGTTTACGCACAACACCCCTCAGTTCGCACTTTGCGTTTGATGCACAGTGGACATTTGTCACACGAAGAGGCGTCAATTGACCCCACGCGACCGTTTGCGTTAGAAAATAGTTTATGTTTGTGTTTTTGAAAAATGGTTTTTCGACTAGAATTACGTCTATTGAAGTGGTAAGAAGAGGTTAGTGATGAAGAAAAAATAGTTGGGGGTGAAGAAGACGAGAAGGATGGCGGTGATGAAGAAATAACGCAAAATAACTCACATGATGCCGAGAACATGATACGGAGACAGAAAAAGAGTACATTTCGGAACATGAAGATCTGTCTAGTAGTCAGGAAGACATTCCATTATCACAATTTAATTCAATTTCTGTAAAAAAAAATGTGTGCCCGAGACACAGTAAAATAATTTGTAACAATTGCACTGATAACTACACTCATATGTTAAATTCTCCATAATGACGTCACGATTTGTCGTTATGACAGCAGATAAAAAGGTACCTAACTAAATATCGACTTGCATTTTTGCATGTAACTTTGTTACCATGCAACCGACTTATTTGGTTGTAACTAAGTAAAAGATTTGACGTTTTGTCAGTTACTATTTGAAGGTTATAATTTATTCGTGCAGTTATCGTACCGAATTACACTCGAGCTTTGTTTTTATCCTGGACAAACTTGTTTTTACTAAACTCAAGTTTAGTTGCTATTAGGCAAATCTTGACTCGACAACTGTCTGACAGTTTTGTCTCGTCGATTTTCCTAGCAACCAAACTTTCGTAGCAACGCAACTTTGTCCGGCTATAAAAAAAGCTCTAGTGTAATTACCCCCGATAATTTGTAGTGAATTTTTAAGGCTGATTAGATCTACCTAATTTTTTGATATTTGTTTTTATTGTTTTTGAGTATAACTTTGTTATTTATTTCTGTTATTAAAAAGAGTTTAGTTTTGTTATTTTGAAGAGTTTTTATGTTATGTTTTTCTAAAGAAAGACCAAAAACAAAAAACATGTTCCTATTTCAGTTATATACATTTTTAAAGACTTTAATAAAGATATTTTTAGTAAGGTTTATGTTTTATTGTTAAGAACAGTCTTTTAGACCAAAGCAACTAAAAATAAACATAAATATTTAAAAAAATTGCAATATTTGGATTGAAGGCGTTGACTGACCCCACGCGACCGACGGCGTTATAAAAATGTAGCGCGACCGATGGCGGGTTAATAATGTTATTGGTCCAATATGTTTATATTGTTTGATAATTATTTTCAATTTATTTTTATTGGCTAGACATAAACAAAATATATTTACCCTATATTCTTTGGCAACATTTAGTCAATATAGGTCTTTTCAAGTTTTTTAATGAACAACCAATATCAAAAAACTCAATGTTAATATGTTATTGGTCCAATATGTTTATATTGTTTGATAGTTATTTTCAATTTTTTTTATTGGCCAGAAATAAACAAAATATGTTTACCCTATATTGTCTGGCAACATTTATCCAATATAGGTCTTTTCAAGTTTTTTAATGAACAACCAATATCAAAAAACTCAATGTTAATATGTTATTGGTCCAATATGTTTATATTGTTTGATAGTTATTTTCAATTTTTTTTATTGGCCAGAAATAAACAAAATATGTTTACCCTATATTGTCTGGCAACATTTATCCAATATAGGTCTTTTCAAGTTTTTTAATGAACAACCAATATCAGAAAACTCAATGTTAATATGTTATTGGTCCAATATGTTTATATTGTTTTGTAGTAGATTATAAGTTAAAAATTTGAATTTGGCGCTCCGGGATGTAGATGGAGTTAGTGTATAGCGTATGTTAGGTTAACTTTGGCAGAATTGTATTGTAATTGGCAGAATGAGAGTGCGAATAAATTTGCCCTCTTAGAAAGTTTAGAATAATTTATGTGGATTTATATGAGCCATCACCACAGTGTTCAGAAGAGGGATCAGGAACTGATGAAGCGATTAGTTTATAGTGTTGAACTAACAGGTTATTTTATAGTATTTAAACATTCGCACTGTAAACGTAAAACACATTTTTGAGGTTAAGTTTTACTACGTGTTTTCAATTTTTAAAATGAGTGAACACGAAAGCATTAGCATGTCGGTTGATGATATAATAGCCAATGCAGTAAAAACTATGATAGTTAGTGAGAGTGCTAGAACGAAATCAAAAAAAGTGGCGGCTTTTATACCAAATTTCGATGGAAGTCCTGAGTCGGACATCGATATGTGGTTTAGTCGGATATCAATAGTGAAAAACACTTATCAAGTGGAAGGAAGATGCTCCTGATTGTTGTTAGAAAACTTTCAGATTAGTCTTGAAGTATTACAGTTATGATATGAAATTGTCGGCCAAATACAGACTTGTAAGAAAATTATGCTTGGTTTTCTGTAATTTTTTTATATTTTTTGTTTGAATAAACCATTTATACAGCCGTATTCGACTATTGTTGGATATTAAAATTTCTAGACCATAAAAACATATGAAGAAGATTTATGCATATATAACATTGCACCAATCAGGGTGAATAATATTGGTTGAATATATTTTTAATTGTGTATAGTATACATTTCACCAATATCGATACGGTATATTAATCTAATATTATTTAATAATATAGATCCTTTATGAAATAATGTTATTGGATTAATATTAACTTTAAATATTTCTCCAATATTAAAAAATGTTAACATATCTATATCTTTCCAGTAGTTATTGTATGTCAATTTTTAGCCAATGTTGGCCCAATATTTTGTGCTACTGGGGTAATTGTCATTTAAACTATAATAATTAGTTATTCTAAATGACCTGGCAATAATTTTTTTTTGTAAAACTTGGAAAAATAATTTAAGCAAAAGTTAGTTACTTTTTATTTCAACATCGCAAGGGTTTTCATACTAAAAACAGTTATACATAGACAATAATAACAATAGGAATTACAGTAAATTGTATATTTTATTCCTAAATTAACCGGATGGATGTTTGTATTAACATCAGTTTTAAAATTACTTTGTTGTTTTTTGTATAGTTATGTAATAACATGACTTGTGGTATTTTTGAGATGATTTTGTCTCGAAAACTAACATAATCAGTTTTACCAAGTCAACCATAATAAAAAAAAATACACAAAAACGATTGGTGTATTGTTTTTACGGGATATCACTGGAAAAACGAAAACAATTTGATTAGCTCTCCTGAGTGACCGGGTTCGGCTGACGAGTTCTGCAATAAACCAGTTTCAATTTCCCAGCATGATTTTCCTTCATTCTTTTATATATAGGTGTACATTTATCGTGATATGAACGTATTGCAACATTCATAGTGACGGTTTACAACTTTAACAGCAATAAAAATTCAAAGTATTTGCTTGTTTTTAAACTGTACCAGTAACTCATAAAATTTATGCCATAAAACAACATCAACCTAAAAGTTTTTCGAGTATTGAAAACATCGCTGGTTCCATTTGTGGGATGTGTAGTAAAAGAAAAATATAATGTTTGCTAGGAGCCTTAAAACAGCTAGCATTCTGAGAATATAAAACGAAATGGGCTAAAATATAAACGGTTTAACTGTTGGGGTTTATTTTTAAAACAATACAGCGTGTACATATACAACAATTTTAAATAATTGCATCAACTCTATAAAAGTGAAGTTAGATATTACTTTACTGTAGCGAACAAACTAACATAAAATAGAGAGGAAGTACTTTAACTATAGAATGTTTGCGGAACAGTGTATTACATTATTTTCCGACTTGCATCTCTTAATTTCTTTTATCTGCGACAAATTTATTTTCATTGCTGTGGTAAAACGACGGTGCAGTTGAACCTCATATACACACGAATGTGGTACATTTGTACCGCCGCATACTGGAGACAACTTAATTCATAACTAAATTGGATATCGAGATTTATTGGAATAATCAACAGTAAATATGGTAACGATTGTGTTTTAGATAACATGGTATTGGGAAAATTCAGTAAATGTGTTAACCGAAAATAGCCTTGTAAAACAGTCAGACTTGTAGCATTTACCCGCAAAGCTTTTGTTGGGGTAACAATTAATTACACTCAAATCCAAGCTATGAAGTCTCTCTGAGATTTATTATTGCATATTGTGTCGCAATTCCGCATCTTTTGTCAATGGCTTATTTATGTAGAAAAAAGGTGGTAGATTTGTACATGAAATTTGAAATTTAAGACCCACAAAAATTTAAAATCTATTAGATTAAACAAATATAGTTTTAGTTGTAAATATTATCCCTCTGTCGCATAATAATAGTAGCAAGTGAACATTTAAACGGGAACTATTGGCGAATGCAGCTGTTAAGTTATGTTGTAGCGCAAGATTGCGAAGCCTTCAATCAAAATCAATGAAAATAAATGTTGCGTTCTATATTTAGTTTCATTTGCTACTATTATTATGGGACAAATTAAATTAATCAACTGCTACTATTATTATGGGACAGAGTAAGTATCTTAAACATAAAAATTATTTTGTAATTTACTTATTTGATTATAAAACACTATCCCGGTTATAAAACCCTATGGTAAGCTTAAATTTTTATTTACTGTAAAGTTACTATTTATTTAAAATTTGATCACAACCTTAAATTAGGCTTTAATGTATTCACATTCCAAACACAGTTGTCCTCTATTTGTAACTGCTTGATTAAATTAGAGTCTAAGTTTTTTATGTCAACGTTTATTATTTGTTTTTATTTTTATTAAAAATTAATTTTTAATACATTTCCATTGATAGTTATTGTATAATTTTTATGATTTAATCGTTTTTTGTTTTGCTAAATAGACCGTTTGCTATGATTTGAATAAACTTTGAACTGATTTTTTTCGAAAAATTTCTTATGTATGCATATTTTTTAATACATGGTCAGATTTAGAATTAAATTCTCTATCCGAATCAACAAAAAAATGTATGTTATGTAATTTAAATAACAAAACAGTTGCCTATCGCGGATTTGACATACGTCATCGTAAAGACAACAAATGCACATCATTTAATAGAAAATTTGTCGCCGTTTCCAAAAATGTAAGGTTTGTTGGGGTTATTTTCAATAATTAAAAAGTTATAGGGGTGCGACAGTCATAATGAATCACCCGGTATATAGGCATTTGTATATTTGTTTATAAAAATGTATTTTTGTTGCTTTTTTTTAATATTTCATAGTATACTAGCTGATTTACCCGGCGTTGCACGGGTGATAACAATTATTCTCTTTATCAATCACAGACTACTAGCGCTCCGCGGACGCTCCCAGATTATCAATCACAGACTACTCGCGCTGCGGGCTCGCGCTCGGCGGACGTTCCCAGACGTTCCCGGCTGTTCTTTGTACGACGTTTGATCCGTTAGGTCCCAAACAGTAACTGTGCCAAATTTGGTCCCGATCGGTCAACGGACCAAGGATTTTATAGCGAACAAACACACAAACAAACAAATAAGCTCTTTTATGTATATAAGATTATTATATTTATTGATGGTTTTGATCTTGGACGGTTTATAAGAATCTGTGATTAAACAGAAAATTTCCATATATTAGGTAATCACTAATAAAATAATTTTAAATTAAATACTGAATGTAGTAAATTTCAGGTTTTTTTCTTAAGATAACGAACTAATTAGCAAACCTCATGAATTAGAGTTTATTCTGTTTCACATTAGGTAACTCGAAATTCAGGACCAGTCGAGGGTGCCAAGATTTATCGCCTGAAATAAATTTGTATAGATTCCCTTTCTTTTTACTGGAAAAACTGGGGCAATTGTGTAATCTTTGATTGCATTGCGTGGTTTAAGAACCCCGTAATAAGAGCTGTTAAAGAATTGTACAAAAAAACTTTTAGCGCCATCAAACCTAACTTAAATGGTTGATTTTTTAAATGTACAAGAAACATTAATTTAGCTTCAAAAATTAATCTTCTTGCAAGATGCACGGCTTTTATTTAAGATTTATTACATTAAAAACACGAAATGGGTAAAGAATATATGAAGAGTGTTGGGTGAAAACAAGGAATGTCAATTTGTATTAGATCTTTACAATTCGATTTTAAAGATTTTAAATCTACTATTTTTTGTTGTTAGAGCTACATAAACTAAAGTTTATTTTACTATGGATCATCTTATTATAAATGAGTATTAATCAATTAATGTGAAAAGTACCCAAGTAGCACAATAATATTGGCCTAATATTAGCCAAATATGGTTACGCGGGCCCAATATTGGCAACATTCAGCCAATATAGGCTTTTTCTAGTTTTTTAATGAATCACCAATATCAGACAACTCAATGTTAATAAATGTTATTGGTCCAATATGTTTATCTTATATGATGATTATTTCCAGTTTATTTTTATTGGCTAGACATAAACAAAATATATTTACCCTATATTGTCTGGCAACATTTAGCCAATATAGGCCTTTTTAAGTTTGTTAATGAACAGCCAATATCGGAAAACTCAATGTTAACCCGCCATCGGTCGCGTGGGGCGAATGAACGCCCAGCGATATTAAAAATTGTCAATATTTTTTAAATTAATAAATATTAAGATACGCCGCTTCGTCTACCTTCATACATCGATAGGCGCCACTGTTTACGCACAACACCCCTCAGTTCGCACTTTGCGTTTGATGCACAGTGGACATTTGTCACACGAAGAGGCGTCAATTGACCCCACGCGACCGTTTGCGTTAGAAAATAGTTTATGTTTGTGTTTTTGAAAAATGGTTTTTCGACTAGAATTACGTCTATTGAAGTGGTAAGAAGAGGTTAGTGATGAAGAAAAAATAGTTGGGGGTGAAGAAGACGAGAAGGATGGCGGTGATGAAGAAATAACGCAAAATAACTCACATGATGCCGAGAACATGATACGGAGACAGAAAAAGAGTACATTTCGGAACATGAAGATCTGTCTAGTAGTCAGGAAGACATTCCATTATCACAATTTAATTCAATTTCTGTAAAAAAAAATGTGTGCCCGAGACACAGTAAAATAATTTGTAACAATTGCACTGATAACTACACTCATATGTTAAATTCTCCATAATGACGTCACGATTTGTCGTTATGACAGCAGATAAAAAGGTACCTAACTAAATATCGACTTGCATTTTTGCATGTAACTTTGTTACCATGCAACCGACTTATTTGGTTGTAACTAAGTAAAAGATTTGACGTTTTGTCAGTTACTATTTGAAGGTTATAATTTATTCGTGCAGTTATCGTACCGAATTACACTCGAGCTTTGTTTTTATCCTGGACAAACTTGTTTTTACTAAACTCAAGTTTAGTTGCTATTAGGCAAATCTTGACTCGACAACTGTCTGACAGTTTTGTCTCGTCGATTTTCCTAGCAACCAAACTTTCGTAGCAA
The DNA here is from genome assembly GCA_947652605.1 of Elmis aenea. Taxonomy (NCBI): domain Eukaryota; kingdom Metazoa; phylum Arthropoda; class Insecta; order Coleoptera; family Elmidae; genus Elmis; species Elmis aenea. The sequence continues at coordinate 11,368,632 of OX393580.1, forward strand.
CGCAACTTTGTCCGGCTATAAAAAAAGCTCTAGTGTAATTACCCCCGATAATTTGTAGTGAATTTTTAAGGCTGATTAGATCTACCTAATTTTTTGATATTTGTTTTTATTGTTTTTGAGTATAACTTTGTTATTTATTTCTGTTATTAAAAAGAGTTTAGTTTTGTTATTTTGAAGAGTTTTTATGTTATGTTTTTCTAAAGAAAGACCAAAAACAAAAAACATGTTCCTATTTCAGTTATATACATTTTTAAAGACTTTAATAAAGATATTTTTAGTAAGGTTTATGTTTTATTGTTAAGAACAGTCTTTTAGACCAAAGCAACTAAAAATAAACATAAATATTTAAAAAAATTGCAATATTTGGATTGAAGGCGTTGACTGACCCCACGCGACCGACGGCGTTATAAAAATGTAGCGCGACCGATGGCGGGTTAATAATGTTATTGGTCCAATATGTTTATATTGTTTGATAATTATTTTCAATTTATTTTTATTGGCTAGACATAAACAAAATATATTTACCCTATATTCTTTGGCAACATTTAGTCAATATAGGTCTTTTCAAGTTTTTTAATGAACAACCAATATCAAAAAACTCAATGTTAATATGTTATTGGTCCAATATGTTTATATTGTTTGATAGTTATTTTCAATTTTTTTTATTGGCCAGAAATAAACAAAATATGTTTACCCTATATTGTCTGGCAACATTTATCCAATATAGGTCTTTTCAAGTTTTTTAATGAACAACCAATATCAAAAAACTCAATGTTAATATGTTATTGGTCCAATATGTTTATATTGTTTGATAGTTATTTTCAATTTTTTTTATTGGCCAGAAATAAACAAAATATGTTTACCCTATATTGTCTGGCAACATTTATCCAATATAGGTCTTTTCAAGTTTTTTAATGAACAACCAATATCAGAAAACTCAATGTTAATATGTTATTGGTCCAATATGTTTATATTGTTTTGTAGTAGATTATAAGTTAAAAATTTGAATTTGGCGCTCCGGGATGTAGATGGAGTTAGTGTATAGCGTATGTTAGGTTAACTTTGGCAGAATTGTATTGTAATTGGCAGAATGAGAGTGCGAATAAATTTGCCCTCTTAGAAAGTTTAGAATAATTTATGTGGATTTATATGAGCCATCACCACAGTGTTCAGAAGAGGGATCAGGAACTGATGAAGCGATTAGTTTATAGTGTTGAACTAACAGGTTATTTTATAGTATTTAAACATTCGCACTGTAAACGTAAAACACATTTTTGAGGTTAAGTTTTACTACGTGTTTTCAATTTTTAAAATGAGTGAACACGAAAGCATTAGCATGTCGGTTGATGATATAATAGCCAATGCAGTAAAAACTATGATAGTTAGTGAGAGTGCTAGAACGAAATCAAAAAAAGTGGCGGCTTTTATACCAAATTTCGATGGAAGTCCTGAGTCGGACATCGATATGTGGTTTAGTCGGATATCAATAGTGAAAAACACTTATCAAGTGGAAGGAAGATGCTCCTGATTGTTGTTAGAAAACTTTCAGATTAGTCTTGAAGTATTACAGTTATGATATGAAATTGTCGGCCAAATACAGACTTGTAAGAAAATTATGCTTGGTTTTCTGTAATTTTTTTATATTTTTTGTTTGAATAAACCATTTATACAGCCGTATTCGACTATTGTTGGATATTAAAATTTCTAGACCATAAAAACATATGAAGAAGATTTATGCATATATAACATTGCACCAATCAGGGTGAATAATATTGGTTGAATATATTTTTAATTGTGTATAGTATACATTTCACCAATATCGATACGGTATATTAATCTAATATTATTTAATAATATAGATCCTTTATGAAATAATGTTATTGGATTAATATTAACTTTAAATATTTCTCCAATATTAAAAAATGTTAACATATCTATATCTTTCCAGTAGTTATTGTATGTCAATTTTTAGCCAATGTTGGCCCAATATTTTGTGCTACTGGGGTAATTGTCATTTAAACTATAATAATTAGTTATTCTAAATGACCTGGCAATAATTTTTTTTTGTAAAACTTGGAAAAATAATTTAAGCAAAAGTTAGTTACTTTTTATTTCAACATCGCAAGGGTTTTCATACTAAAAACAGTTATACATAGACAATAATAACAATAGGAATTACAGTAAATTGTATATTTTATTCCTAAATTAACCGGATGGATGTTTGTATTAACATCAGTTTTAAAATTACTTTGTTGTTTTTTGTATAGTTATGTAATAACATGACTTGTGGTATTTTTGAGATGATTTTGTCTCGAAAACTAACATAATCAGTTTTACCAAGTCAACCATAATAAAAAAAAATACACAAAAACGATTGGTGTATTGTTTTTACGGGATATCACTGGAAAAACGAAAACAATTTGATTAGCTCTCCTGAGTGACCGGGTTCGGCTGACGAGTTCTGCAATAAACCAGTTTCAATTTCCCAGCATGATTTTCCTTCATTCTTTTATATATAGGTGTACATTTATCGTGATATGAACTCGGCTTGGTTACTGGTAATGAGAAACCATCTTAAAGCAGTGTGCTTTGGGAATAATCAAGTTTTAAATAAATATTTTTTTGATCCTCTGCTCATTCCATTTGAAAAAAAAATACATTCAAATTACTTAAAAAACAATTTTAATAAGTTATTGACATGTTTTTATTCATAAAACTTTGGTATTTTACCATCCTTCTTCTTCAACTAAGTCTTTTGAGCTGTTTATTTATTGTTTCGCTTGCGGCACGTTAAAATTGCTGCAAATTTAATTTAATTATGATTCGAATAATTGGAATTTTGTTAGTATAAAAGTCCTTTTTTTGTTTTATTGAAGTATTTATTTTACTCACCCCAGAAATTTTGGTTTTGTTTAAAGTCACTAATAAATAATATTTATTTGTTTTGGTCAGTGTATTTGATGTATACAGGGTGCCCATTTTTCTAACCTGTTGTATGGGTAACTCCGTTAATATTAAAGATACAGACACGTTTAAATTAGCAAATTTGTGCAGAATTTAAAGAAAAATCTGATGCCATTTTCAAATTTGACCTACGTCATCAACTTTTTGAAATATTTTGAAAAATATGAAAAAGGTCGATTTTTTCAAAGTTGAATAATTCCGTAACCATATGAGTTAAAACCAAAATAAAAATTGGCTTTTATAGATGTTTTTACGTAGATTTCAAATATGTTAACGAAATTTTCATAGCACTCTCGATTTCCGAGTTATAGCACAAACTTGCATTTTTTTAAACGGAAGTCATAGTTGGCTATGATCTTATTAAAAAGGTTATTTTTTTCTCGTTTCAATGATATAAGAGTTGTTATGCTTTACTGCTGTAGTTTTTCTTTAAATAAGCAAAAATCATTTTATATGTTCACTGCCTACTAATAGATGGGAGTTATCCTGTGTTGATCTTCTTTTTTTTTCGATGTGACATTTAAGAGTTGTCTCTTATCGTTAGTGTAGCAGTTATTAGCCAGTTACAAATTTTAAAAACAAAACCTCATAATTTGTCAAATAACATTTATTGTTTATTATACGTATAAATCTCTCTCACGTGTTGATCACAATTTTTGATTGACTTTATTGTAAATTTCAAAAACAATGTTTTTTAATGAAGAAAGAAACGACATGCTTTTTTATTACTAGGCTTGTAATAGGTAGAAATAGTAGAAATTCAAGTGATATATATTTGCAAAGATTTATGGAAAGGAGGCAACCAAGAAAGAAATTATTTTCGTTATTAGAAACCAATTTAAAAAAATACAGGTCATTTACAAAAACCAAAGGTTTGAAAATTAAATTTAAGCAAGAAGATGAAGAGAGAGTCCTGGAATACGTAAATTATAAACCAACATCATCTACCCGGGAGTTGTCCCTTGAATGTGGTGTCAACTGAAAAGGCTGTAACTGCATAATAATTGCTACACTAACGATAAGAGACAACTCTTAAATGTCACATCGAAAAAAAAAGAACAACAACACAGGATATTTCCCATCTATTAGTAGGCAGTGAACATGTAAAATGATTTTTGCTTATTTAAAGAAAAACTACAAAAATAAATCATAACAACCCTTATATCATTGAAACGAGAAAAAAATAAACTTTTTAATAAGACCACAGCTAACTATGACTTCCATTTAAAAAAATTCAAGTTTGTGCTATAACTCGGAAATCGAGAGTGCTATGAAAATTTCGTTAACATATTTAAAATCTACGTAAAAATATCTATAAAAGTCAATTTTTATTTTTGTTCTAACTCATATGGTTACGGAATTATTCAAGTATGAAAAAATCGACCTTTTTCAGTTTTTTTAAAATATTTCAAAAACTTGATGACGTAGGTCAAATTTGAAAATGGCATCAGATTTTTCTTTAAGTTCTGCACAAATTTGCTAATTTAAACGTTTCTGTATCTCTAATATTAACGGAGTTACCCATACAACAGGTTAGAAAAATGGGCACCCTGTATAGGAAATTAATATTAATACCGTTATAAATCACATTCGATATTTTTTATCGTGTTATACTCTTTTTTTTTATAGATCTTTTTAAAGCTGATTTTATTGTTGTAAATCAATTAAATAAATCTAACAATTATTTACTTAGTATCCAAGCACCTTGTGTTTTTTGCGTATTTTTAATATTAATTAATGATATTTTCAAATAATATTGTAAAGAAGAAAATCATTTTAACACCATTTCTAGGTTTATTTTCCAATACCCCAAAATTGGGGTATCAAAACTGTGTCATTAGCAATTTTAAATTCTTGGTAATTAATTACTGACCCTATCTTTAAAGAGGACGCCCTTTAAAGCAACAATATACTTTTAAGTTTTGTAAAACAATAATTTAATTAATTCTTCTAAAGTTAAACATATCTTAAGGTTTTTACAAGAAAAAACTTGCCAAGAAAAGAGTCAAAGACATGTCTTAATCATGTAAAATTGAGTTATTCGCTTGGTGAAATATTGTTTAGATTCTAAGGCAAATAATTGTTTTTATTTTTGAAACAAAAACCCTAGTTAATTTTTACGTTATCGCGTTACAAATATTTCCTTTTTTTGCTTAAAGGTGCGTACCTATTTGCTCCGATATTTTGTCTCAATGAAAAAATGAAAAAGCTGTGTGAAAAAAGTTTAGTTTTGCGATTTAATAGTACGTATATTAGGTAGGTATATTACAGAACAAGAGATGCTAAGAAGCATATCACGCACGAGTGGAAAATTGCGCATGAAGCTGCGTAGCGGCGAGTGGGTTATTGCCTTACAGCTTGTGTTATGTAGCTTACTTTTTCTACGATCACATAATACCTACGATTTTAACGGATTTTTGACTAATATGCACATGTAATTACGTTGTCATTTTCGACGTAAGTCTACTTTGACATTTCTTGACAAGTGTGCGTTTTGCATACCGTGCGATATAACTCACTTACTATAAGCATGCAGGGAGTGTTTGACGTGAGTCTAGTTTCATCATTTCTTTAAAAAACTGTGCTTTTTGCTTACCGTGCGTAAGAACCCTCTAACTATGCATGCAAGCTGTATGGTAAGAGTAATTTACATTAGTGGTTGTAGAAAAAAATAATTTCAATTGATGTCCAAATTTATTACAGCTTTTTTCGAAACGATACAAATACTCAATTTAAAATAAATATTAATATTATTGCAACAAATACCATGAAATCTCGCGTATCATACGCACCATTTTCGCTTAATTTGCCCGCTAAACTGTACCTATCTCCTATAATAAGCGAGATCATCATGCTGAAAATATTATCTGGGACACCCTGTTTAGTTTATTTCATTCAATATCTGATTATTGCAATAAATTTTACAGTCTAATCTTAAAGAAAAAGTTACATGTAGAACGCTCTTGTGGAAATATATATAGAACACCTGCTTCTCGCCTATCAAAAGATTTTTGTTAAATTATAATGATGTCAATGAACAGCTTGTACATTTTGTAAATCCTTATTTATTTTCAGAATTATTAATTAAAGAGTAAAATTAATATTTAAGCCTCAAAAGACAAATTTTAAAAACTAAATTTTTTGCGGCATTCAAATATTTTGTTGTTATTGACAACTGTAAAATAATTTATAAGGTTAAAAAAAATATCAATTTTTGTTTTTTTTTTGTACCAAAAATATTATCAAAGTTAAAAATGGATCCATCAAGAGTACTTTGAGTAAAGCACCAAATTAGAATTTATACTAATTTGTGAAATAAGGACTAATTTACTGTTAGTTTTGTAATGCAAATATCTTGACTGTACTTTGGTGTGTTTGACAACGATAATGCAAGAGAACCACAAAGTCGTTAGCATCTGCCAGTTGCAGTACTTGGTCAGCGCCGGCTACGTTAATTATTGTAATTTGGGTTGACATCGTTGCGTCGACTGGACTGCATTGCACGTCTTAGCCAAAGACAGATTTTCAGCATTGTTCTATTTATTCCCTTTTGCACTTTAGAAATTACAGCGCAGCGAACTCCAGAGACCGCAATAATTTACGACCAGATGTATTTCTTGATTTCTCTCAATTACTTTACTAACATCTATATTAAATATCGAGCAAAATGTGTCGGGGAAAAATAAAATCTGTATAGAAGCATTTATGTTACCTCCTCCTCTTTCAACCGGGCTTGGGACCGGCTTTGGCGGAGTTACTGGACTTTAGATTCATTCTGTGTTTTCGTTTAATTCGTTTAATTAATTAATTTCGTTAATTAATGTCACAAATAACAGATTCAATTTTTTTCGCAGAATCAATCGAAAGTCCCTTACATCGACCTACAATATTTTTCTTACTGACTATAACATCTTATCTTAGAACAGTGGAGATCATGGTACCATGTGAGAAATAAACTAAGGCAGAATATAAATAGCCGTACCCTGAAATTAATTTTTGGTAAAATTGTACTTACCTATAATTTTAATAATTATACACAGCACTAATTTCACGTCACGTACTTTTAAAGCCCCACCCCACGTATCTACCGTACACATGGCAAGAACATAATTTGTTTTGCACTGTGTGGGACACGTCTTTAAACCCTCCCAAAAACCCTTTACTTCTTTTTCTTCCTCATCTGCTTTTTCGAATGCAAATATGCGGCTATAAAACATCAAACAATACCGAAGGAGGTATTATGATATTACGGAAATCTGTAAACATGGATTTATGATGAAGAATATTTGATGAAAATTGTGAAAACTGCTAAAATCATATACATTTTTTTTGTATCGTACAAGAGGAAGTGATGTAAATGTAAGTTTTATGTGTAAGTGTTCATAAATTCATCTGGCATTTATCCATCAAAGCATCGCACACTGGTCCTGATCCTACCGGTTGGATAAACCGCTTCACATCGTACGATAGGATTAACCTGGGGGTTACTTAAAATACGATGTGAAGCGGCTTATGCAATCGGGTAATGGGCATCGGAAATAGTCTGATCACATACCTGAAAAATTCCTGAAAAAGATTTACTTACCTATAAATTTAATAATTATACACAGCACTTATTTCACGTCACGTACTTTTAAAGCCCCACCCGAAGTATCTACAGTACACCTGGCGAAAACATGATCTGTTTTGCACTGTGTGGGACACGTCATTAAACCCTCCCAAAAACCCTTTGCTTCTTTTTCTTCTTCTCCTGCTTCCTCATATTAACGTAAAACGCAAATATGCTGCTATGAACCATCAAACAGTATCGAAGGAAATATTGAGGTACCTATATGATATTACGGAAATCTGTAAATATTTATTTACTATGGAGAATAGTTGATGCAAATTGTGAAAACTGCTCAAAGATGCGATTGTAATAATTTGAAAACACTGGAATCGATAAATTTAATCTTCTTTCAAATGTTCACCCGTCGTTTACTTGGCTTTTGGAACATTCCCCATTTGTACTAGTCTACGGCATTAAAATCAGCAACGCAATACAAATTTCGATGTGTCATAGAAAAATGCTACAAATGTGTATCGGTGTAATAAAAATCAAAGTTGGCGTGCCCAAATTAAGGACACGCCTTAATACCATAACGTGGAATACGATTAACCATACAACAACCATAGAAAATGAAAAAGTCCCCTCGCATATGCGATTATGCAGTGAACAATAACGAGTACATAGCTCATGAACATTCTGGAGATACTGGACGCGATAAAATTATTTCTTCTTTTATAGGACGTGCCATGTACTGATTTCCAGCTTAAACACGAACTATAATCAACAAGCGAGGGTCACTTCGTAGTGTTAATTAAGAGGAACCTATATAAATGGGTGTCTGTCAAAAAATAAGATAAATGTCCTAAAATCATTTACATTTTTTTTGTATCGTACAAGAGGAAGTGATCTGAATGTAAGTGTATGTGTAAGTGTTCATAAATTCATCTGGCATTCATCCATCATGGCATCGTACACTTGTCCTGATCCTACCGGTTGGATAAACCGCTTCACATCGTACGTTAAGATTAACCTGAAGGTTACTTAAAATAATATGTGAAGCGGCTTATGCAATCGAGTAATGAGCATCGGAAATAGCCTGATCACATACCTGAAAAATTCCTGAAAAGAGTTTTACCTTGCACTTGGGCCTGTTCAATAGAAATTATGAAGAAACATTTGCTGTCATATCTGATGTTTTCGACTACTCCATATTCGTCAAACTCGGCTACATTTACTAATATCCACTACAATGTTATTAAAGTATGAATCCAATTATTAAACCAGATCGCACAAATTATTTATTTGATGTAATTTTTACGCTAAAATACAAAATGCTGAAAAAATTTATGTTAAAGTCACAATACATGTAATACAGCGACTCGCACAAATTATTTGTTTGATGTAATTTTTACGCTAAAATACAAAATGCTGAAAAAATTTATGTTAAAGTCACAATACATGTAATACAGCGACTCGCACAAATTATTTGTTTGATGTAATTTTTACGCTAAAATACAAAATGCTGAAAAAAATGTATGTTAAAGTCACAATACATGTAATACAGCGACTAAAACTAAATTATTTATTTGATGTAATTTTTACGCTAAAATACAAAATGCTGAAAAAAATTTATGTTAAAGTCACAATACATGTATGTAATACAGCGACTAAAACTAAGTACGCAAATCTGTTTAAATTGTTAAATTATCACCTTAAAAAATGAACTATACTTTCTTTAATAGATTGTTTGTAAAAAAGCTTCTAATGTAGCTTCAATTTGCCTGATAAATTTGTAAATTTATTCAAACAATTTTAATCCTTCGAAATAGAAAAAGACCTCTGAAATTATTAAGTTGTCCTAAAATATAAAAGTATGTAACGTTCAACGTATTAACACCTGTATTTTACAAATTGATTGACTCTTTCTTCCCTAATGTGATGTTGTGGAAATGACGTCCTAGTTGTACAAAAGTATTCGAAGATTCTCTTCAAGGAAATTTGAGAAGACCTTCCCGAATATTTGGTGCAAAAATTGTAACCAAATAAGCAGCAGATTATGTAACAAATAGGCGGAATTGTACATATGTGTCTAGATGTATATGTGTGTCCAGGTCTATAAGGCATTATATTTAAAAATTTCGATGAAGGTATATAATGCAAGTAGTTTAGGGCAGATCCATTATGTAGTTTATGTCGAAACAACAGATACTTCCGTTTTATTTGCATACATTTTCTAAGTTTTCTGTTGGAATCATGCAATATAAAACCGTTTTCAATATTAGGAAATAATATATGACCCCCAAGCTCTTTCTTTTTCTGGTAGGATATTACCAAACATTCGGTGCATCCAGGTGTTTCGTCAGTTTGCATCATCTTTGAGTTATTGATACAAAAATACTTAAAAGTCTCTTTGCTGTTAAGATTTCCCAAGTATTCGGTTTAAATAACAACAGCTTAACGTTTCATTTATAAGTACCAGATCATATGTAGCGAATACCTAAGTGGGATGGAAGTTTGTGTGTAGTAGATCAGCTGTCGAATTGTAACATCAAGTATGAAGTTATCACAGACCATAGTAATTCCATGTATGAAGTTATTTTGCACGTACAATTTTTTCTTCTTGGTTAAAGTTTTGAACAACCAACAACGAAGAAGGCAAATTAAAAGGAGTGACTTTTTAAGGGTCGGCAAATTGAAAATTGTCGCCTGTAACCCCAGGTGGGGACCCTTTGCTGGGTGCTATCAGCCGGGTCAGCTGAACCCAGGATTTTTAACGAGGTTACCTCCTCGAACCCTCCTCCTTTTTTAACCGGGCTTGGGACCGGCTTTGGCGGAGTTACTGGACTTTAGATTCATTCTGTTCTTCCGTTTAATTAGTTTGTCAACTTTTAAATCTCACAAATAAGAGATTCAATTTTTTCGCGGAATTAATCGAAAGTCCCTTACATCGATCTACAATATTTTTCTTACTGACTATAACATCTTATCTTAGAACAATGGAGATCATGGTACCATGTGAGAAATAAACTAAGGCAGAATATTAATAGCCGCACCCTAAAATTAGTTTTTGGTAGAATTGTACTTACCCATAATTTTAATAATTATACACAGCACTAATTTCACGTCACGTACTTTTAAAGCCCCACCCGACGTATCTACCGTATGAGTTTTTTTCTCCTAATTATATGTTGTATTATACTTTATTCCACCTAAAATCATGGCCGCCGAGTGGACATGACATCTGACACTGGCCACAGAGCCGGCCGCGAAGTTTTTTATAAAATCTCGTTAAAATGTTTTCTTTATTATAAATCAGACTTTGCGATAGTTAATTATGGTTTAAAATTGCACAGTAGGCATCCTTTTTAATTTATTCTGTTAAGGCACCTAATTTATAATCCACGGTATACACAACTTTAAAGAAATATTAATATTTCACAGCTCAACAATACCAGTGAAAATTATTTTAAAAGCTCCCTTAACAACACAGTCGAGGTTTTAAAATGATACACAAAATAACTTATTTCCTTAGCATACACGATTAAGCTGTTATTTGTAAAACATCCATATTTTATACATTTGATTATGGATAAATCAATTGTCTTCAAATATCGTAAAAGTTTTTATTTATAAATTAAAATTTTGGTGTTATTGCTGTTTTCATGATAATAAATAGGTAATAATGCAAAATTTGAAAGTAGCAGGCGTTGGAAAAATATAATATAATCGATTACCTGTAACAACCTCCTGTACAGGGAGGGCAAATTTCGATGTTTTCGTGGGGAATCTGGGTAAATATAAGAGGTATCAAAAAACGGACCGCGCATTCTCGATTTCTTTTTTCGAGGAAACGTTAATGGTGAAAACCAAAATTTGTTATCGTCTTTTCGTTATCGCCGATAACTCGATCTTACGACTTTTCAATTTATGACTATATCTCACTTGTTTATGAAAATAGACAAAAATTATTTTGACGTTCTACAGGCACATTTTTGATAAAAATGCAGTGGCGTAGACAATTAAAAAAAAAAACAACCGAAATTCGAGTTGTGACAAAGTTATTTTTTTGAATTGAACCCATAGTTGGCTATGACTTATTTAAATTCCTTAGTTTTGACATTGCGAATATATAAGGGTTAATGCAGTTATTTTTAATAATATGTAAGTTGCGAAAGTTTTTTAGTTTTATTTTTTAAATAAAATCATAGTGGGCTGTGAAAACAAAGTGTAAAACCTTTTAAAACTCATTTGGTACAAGTTACGAAGGTTTTGTAATTTGTTGTTCTGATAAGCATTGTAAATATTTGAACATAAGATAAACAACTATAAACTACGTAATCGCTGATTCGCACTATACAGGGTGGTCCAAATTCGATGGGATTGCATGGATATCTCGGTTAATATTTAAGATAGAGAAACGGTTAAATTAACAAAAATGTGCAGTTTTTTGAGACGAACTCAGAACCGTTTTCAAATATATTCTATCATTTCCGGTTTTCGAGTTAATGAATAAAAAGTGTTTTTTGTCATATTAATAATGTGTCATAACTCCGTTATTGTTGTAAATATCAAAATTATTCATGAGGATTATTTTTAGATATTTTTACGTTTAATTTGATTATACTTAAAAAAGAAAATTTACGCTCGCCGTTAAAAAGTTATGACACAAACTTACCTTTTTTTAAATGGGAGCGATAGTTGGCTATGGCCTTTTTAAACCCCTTGTTTTTTTCTCATTCCAAATATATAAGAGTTCATCCATTTATTTTTAATAATACGCAAGTTACGAAGGTTTTTTAGTTTTTTTAAAAATAAAATCATAGTAGGCTGTGCAAACAAAAAAAACAAGATGTAAAACCTTATAAAACTCATGTGGTACAAGTATATTAAGGTACTTACAAACAGAACTTATCTAGCTCTTTTAGTTTTTGAGATATAGGGGAAAAAGCAAAAAAGTGGATTTTTGTTTTTTGCCCGTAACTTTTTCATTTGATGTTGAATTTCATAGCTGTAAAAACTTTTATGTGGCCACTTTTTGCAAGGAATCAAAATCTCCAATTATATTTTCTGTCCGACGTTTCGTTTTTTTTAAACCATCATCAGGTCAATTTTTTCTTATGAACGCAATATCTGATTATAACGCCAATTTGTAGAGCATTTTTTTCTGAATTCGACAATGTATAACACTTGGGACTTTTTTAAAACAATTCTTGTTACGAATGGCAAAAACAAATATTTAATTTAAAACAAATCCTAATCGGCATTGTAAATAATTGTCTTTGTCCCTTTTTTCTTGGAAGCACGTAAGTAAACCGCATGAAATTACTATTAAAGGGATTTAATTAGAAAAATAGGTAATTATTAATATGAAAAAAAAAAACACATTTTATTCAATAACTCAAAAACCGGAAATGAATATTTTTGAAAACTGTCTCAAAAAACTGGTAAGTTAGCCGTTTCTCTATCTTGACTATTAAGATACCCATGTAATCCCATCGAATTTGGATAACCCTGTATGTACAGAGAGAGGAAATAAAATATTACAATAAACTTTTTAACAGCTGCCCAACAGTACATACGAAATCGTAAAAAGCCGATAATAAATCAAAATGTTTTGGGCTACAAAAAGAAATTTATCAAACAAACTCAACCCAGGTCTTACAATCTATTTAAAAAAATATATACTGGGTGTCCCCGTTATCACCGCGAATATTTTAAGTGGTGATAAAGGACCTTTTTCTAAGAAAAAAATTCAGCTGAAGTTTTTTCCTAAAATCATATGCTTAGCAGATTTCAACACTCGCTTGATTTTTTTACACTTCTGCATTTATAAGACTGTATGTAGCATTTGGTTCAAAAATGTCATCTTCATGAGGTCCTTTACAAATGCACGAAGCGGTGTAAAAATGTACCAGCGGAGCCAAAGTATTATCTCAAAATAGTGTATATCAACCAAAATCGAAAAAGTAACCAAAAAAACCGGTTTAAACTTTATTTTTGCACATACCTATAATCATAAATTATTTTTTTTCATAATTCGTAAACAAAAACATATTGCTAACGCTTATACTTTTAAGCACTTTTGAGTACAGTAAATAAAAATAAAATATTTCAATAAACTTATAAACAGTTGAACATCGGGTGGGAAACCCGGCCAACTTTAAATTTACACCGATTGTAGCTAATATAATTCATAAAAGAGTCCATTAGTCAAAATCAATTTTGGCGGTTATTTTAGGCAGTGGCGGCGGTCACAAAATTAATACAAATATTTATTGTTAGTCTGAATGCAAGATCATACCACCTTTAATTTTCACCTATTGTAGTCAATATAGTTAGTAGAAAATCCCATGTTAAAAAAATATTTAGGACGCGTTTAGGTACATAATGAAATGTAAAATTGTTGATATACATTTGGTTCAAAAATGTCATCTTCATGAAGTCCTTTACAATTACACGAAGCCGTGCAAAAATGTACCAGTATTCTCTCAAAATAGTGTATATCAACCAAAATCGAAAAAGTAACCAAAAAACGGGTTTAATTTTATTTTTGCACATACCCATAATCATAAATTATTTTTTTTCATAATTCGTAAACAAAAACATATTGCTAACGCTTATACCTTTAAGCACTTTTGAGTACAGTGAATAAAAATAAAATATTTCAATAAACTTATAAACAGTTGAACATCGGTTCCTTTCGATTTGTAAAAAGCGATGAAAAATCAAAAAGTTTAACGCCATAAAAAGAAATTTATTAAAAAAACCAACACGGCCGGGCCTTATTTCCTATAACTTTTTTGTATATATTTTAATTGATTATTAGTCAAGAATTTAACAAATTTTAAACAAAATCTCATCGCTGAATTTCAAATCATCAACAGTGTGTGCAAAATAAAATCAACCGAACAAAATATATTACAGAAACATAGCAATTGTACCTATTTATTTAAAATTGTTAGAATCAGAATAACAAATTTTTAATACACAGCTAAGCAAACCGCGATCAAAAACCCGAAGTTTTTGTGTTTTAAAAGAAAATATAACGCACATTAACAAAAGCACAAGTTACACGCAAATTTTATTAACACACTGTAATAATAATTTATTTAAAATAGTAAAATAAAATATAACGAAGATAGTACAAACCAATAACGAGAAAAATTGTAAACTTGCAAGGAAATACACATCAGTAAATAATTACAAACACCTGAAATTGTTGGAAAACCTTGTATTTTATTTATTTAAATCAAGTATGTGACAATTTTTTACACACCACGAATAAAAAACCATTAGCAGAGCTTAAATCACAACAGCAACTTAAAAACTACAAATCGTAGCTTAAAAAATGAAGAATTAACTAAAAACGCAAACAAATACCGAAAATTTGTTAAAATAATTGTTATTCGTACCAGTTTTATGTAGCAAAAACAAATTAGGCAAATTATAATAAGAAAAAGATTGAATCAAAATGCATTTATTTAATTGAAATCGCCATAATTTGCCAAACCAACTTTTTTTTTTAAATAATTTGTCAAGTATTTGTATTTTTTCTCGAAATATTGCGAAACTTGTAAAATATTTTTAATACTAAACTGTGCCTATCTAATAAAAAATACCTTATTTGTTTATTTCGCTCCTCAGGACTCCAGCCGCTTCCAAAAATCCGCCTCCCAGAATCTGTGCCACTAAACACACGTTTTATCTTATTTTTAATTAAATTTAAAATCAAAATATTTAGTAACATTCAACGAATCAAACAATAATAAATTACTGTCAGATAAACTTTACACTAATATTTATAATAACACTTATTTAATTCATTCCACCATACACCATACACCACCAGAGCTGGATAAGCTCTAATGCAAAAGGCTATTAACCCTAACGTATGATCATTCCTGATTGGTTGATTTAAAATCCAAGCCTGCCATTGGCTTAAAACACATAACTGTTAACCTTGAAATTTAAGCAGAATTCTTGGAAGTGGGCTTTTGGGTTTTCGCATTTTTATGCATTAACGCGTTGGAAAATTGTTATAAAATCGGTTTTAAACAATTTTAAATGTTAATACCACAGCTAAAATTATTAATAGGCCGTATTATATTTGTTTTTACTTTACAAATGTTGGAAAAGTTATTATAATGCTATAAAATTACTGTAAAAATTACAATACATTGAATAAAAATCGTTTACAACGAGTAAATGTTCAAATATAGCCTAATAAATGAAATATGAAATAAAATAATTTGTAATTTGGTTTATTAATATTTAAAATAGCATTAACATATTAAATTAGAGCACAATTTATACTATTTACCATTTGTTTAATTTGAAAAAAATACTAATTAACCTGTTATTTAAGCAATAAAAAATTGTGAAAACAGATTTTATAAAAAATTAGATGAATGTTTAAAATTTACCGATTAGTCATAAACTAGTGGCCTTTTTATGATAATGTTGTTAAATTTATATTTGCCACCTCCGAAGGCGAAAGGTCACAATCAATTTTTAACGCACAACAGTGCGACCGTTAAATTTACACCTATTTTAGATGGTATAGTAAGGCCGAAAAATCCCTTATTTAAAAATAGTTTAAGCAACTTTTTCTAGGCAGTGGCGGAGGTTTCGACATTAAGACCTTTAATTATTGTAATTTCGAATAGAAAACCCGGCCACCTTCGAATTTACACCAATTGTAGCTGATATAATTAATAGAAGAATCCAGTAGAAAAAAAAAATTGGCGGCTTTGGGTATGCAGTGGCGGCGGTTTCAAAATTAATACAAATTTTTATTGTTTGTTGGAATGGAAAATCCCGCCACCATCAAATTTACATCAATTGTAGCTGATATCATTAATAGAAGTTTCCAGTGGTCAAAAAAATATTGGCGGTTTTGTGTATGCAGTAAATATTTATTGTTTGTTCGAATGGAAAATCCCGCCACGTTCAAATCTACACCAATTGTATAGCTGATATAAATAATAGAAGTTTCCAGTGGTCAAAAAAAAACTAGGCGGCTTTGTTTATGCGGCGGTTCTAAAATTAAGCGATGATAAATCAAAAAGTTTAACGCCATAAAAATAAATTTATTACAGAAACTAAAACGACCGGGCCTTATTTCCTGTAATTTTTTTGTATACAGGGTTCTTGTTTTTCGCGGGCCACTATGGGGATCTCGTAAACGGTAAGAGTTACAACTTCGGTTAACTTATGGCAAAGTTGTATATTCAGGTGCTTAATAATTTGTCGCAAACAGAACTTATCTAGCTTTTTTAGTGTTTAAGATATAGGGAAAAAAGTAAAAAAGTGGATTTTTGTTTTTTACCCGTAACTTTTTCATTTAATGTCAAATTTCATTTTTGTAAAAACATTTTCATGGCCACTTTTTGCAAGGAATAAAATTCCCCAATTATATTTTCCTTGGGAGGTTTCGTTTTTTTAAAACCATCATCAGGTCAATTTTTTCTTATGGACGCTATATCTGATTTTAATGCTAATTTGTAGAGCATTTTATTCTGAATTCGACAATGTATGTCAGTTGGTACTTTTTTGAAACAATTGTTGTTAAAAATGGCACAAACAAATATTTTATTGAAAACAAATCTTAATCGGCATGGTAAATAATTGTCTTTGTCCCTTTTTCCTTGGAAACAGGTAAGTAAACCGCATAAAATTACTAATTAAAAAAATTAGTAGGTACTAATAAATATCTTAGGAGTGCATTAACATTGTTCACTTATTAACAAATATTTTTAGAATGTTTTCTTTGGTTAAGTAATAAATTTCTCTAAAATATGTATTTAATTCTTATTTGGCATACAATTATTTGTAACAAAAGAGTTATGCCTTTTATCTGCGTTAATGACTTCTAATAAGCAAAAAGCGTAAACAGATTTCTAGACGTTTTTTGTAAACTATGACCACATATTATGTTATTGCGAACATTGTGTTACAAATAATTGTATGTCAAATAAGAGATTAAATACACATTTTAGAGAAATTTATTACTTAACCGAAGAAAACATTCTAAAAATATTTGCTAATAAGTGAACAATGTTAATGCATTCCTAAGATATTTATTAATAACGATTTTTTTACTTAAATCCGTTTAATAGTAATTTCATACGGTTTACTCACCTTCTTCCAAGGAAAAAGGGACAAAGACAATTATTTATCATGCCGATTAGGTTTGTTTTAAATAAAATATTTGTTTTTTTGCCATTTTTAACAACAATTGTTTCAAAAAAGTGCCAATTGTTATACATTGTCGAACTCAGAATAAAATGCTCTACAAATTGGCGTTAAAATCAGATATAGCGTGCATAAGAAAAAATTGATCTGATGATGGTTTTAAGAAAACGAAACTTCACAAGGAAAATATAATTGAGGAATTTAATTCCTTGCAAAAAGTGGTCATGAAAATATTTTTACAAAAATGAAATTTGACGTCAAATGAAAAAGTTACGGGTAAAAAACAAAAATCCACTTTTTCACTTTTTCTCCTATATCTCAAAAACTAGAAAAGCTATACAAGTTCTGTTTGCGTCAAATTATTAAGCATCTGAATATACAACTTTGCCCCAATTTAACCGAAGTCGTAACTCTTACCGTTTACGAGATCCCCATAGTGGCCCGCGAAAAACGAGAACCCTGTATATTGTAATTAATTATTAATCAAGAATTTAACAAATTTTAAACAAAATCCCATCGCCGAATTTCAAATCATCAAAATTGTGTGCAAAATAAAATCAACCGATCAAAATATATTACAGAAACATATCAATTCTATCTATTTAAAATTGTTAGAATCAGATGAACAAATTTTTAATAAACGATGAAGCAAGTTTTTGTGTTTTAAGAGAAAATAAAACGCACATTAACCAAACCAAATGTTACACACCAGGTTTATTAACACACTGTAATAATAATTTATTTAAAATAGTAAATAAAATATAACGAATTTAGTAGGTACAAACCAATAACGAGAAAAATGAAATGAGCGCACAATTTATGCTATTTACCATTTCTTTTATTTGAAAAAAAAAACTAATTAACCTGTTATTTTAAGCAATAAAAAATTGTGAAATAACATAGATTTTATAAAAAATTAGACAAACGTTTAAACTTTACAGATTAGTCATAAACTGATAGCATTTTTATGATAATGTTGTTAAAATTATATTTGCCACCTCCGGTGGAAGGTCACAATCAATTATTAACGCACAACAGTGCGACCGTTAAATTTATACCAATTTTAGATGGTATAGTAAGGAAGAAAAATCCCTTATATAAAAATAATGTAAGCAACTTTTTCTGGGCAGTGGCGGAGGTATCGAAATTAAGACCTTTATTTATTGTAATTTCAAGTGGAAAACCCGGCCAACTTCAAATTTACACCGATTGTAGCTAATATAATTCATAAAAGAGTCCATTAGTCAAAATCAATTTTGGCGGTTATTTTAGGCAGTGGCGGCGGTCACAAAATTAATACAAATATTTATTGTTAGTCTGAATGCAAGATCATACCACCTTTAATTTTCACCTATTGTAGTCAATATAGTTAGTAGAAAATCCCATGTTAAAAAAATATTTAGGACGCGTTTAGGTACATAATGAAATGTAAAATTGTTGATATACATTTGGTTCAAAAATGTCATCTTCATGAAGTCCTTTACAATTACACGAAGCCGTGCAAAAATGTACCAGTATTCTCTCAAAATAGTGTATATCAACCAAAATCGAAAAAGTAACCAAAGAAACGGGTTTAATTTTATTTTTGCACATACCCATAATCATAAACTTTTTTTTTTTCATAATTCGTAAACAAAAACATATTGCTAACGCTTATACCTTTAAGCACTTTTGAGTACAGTGAATAAAAATAAAATATTTCAATAAACTTATAAACAGTTGAACATCGGTTCCTTTCGATTTGTAAAAAGCGATGAAAAATCAAAAAGTTTAACGCCATAAAAAGAAATTTATTAAAAAAACCAACACGGCCGGGCCTTATTTCCTATAACTTTTTTGTATATATTTTAATTGATTATTAGTCAAGAATTTAACAAATTTTAAACAAAATCTCATCGCTGAATTTCAAATCATCAACATTGTGTGCAAAATAAAATCAACCGAACAAAATATATTACAGAAACATAGCAATTGTACCTATTTATTTAAAATTGTTAGAATCAGAATAACAAATTTTTAATACACAGCTAAGCAAACCGCGATCAAAAACCCGAAGTTTTTGTGTTTTAAAAGAAAATATAACGCACATTAACAAAAGCACAAGTTACACGCAAATTTTATTAACACACTGTAATAATAATTTATTTAAAATAGTGAAATAAAATATAACGAAGATAGTACAAACCAATAACGAGAAAAATTGTAAACTTGCAAGGAAATACACATCAGTAAATAATTACAAACACCTGAAATTGTTGGAAAACCTTGTATTTTATTTATTTAAATCAAGTATGTGACAATTTTTTACACACCACGAATTAAAAACCATTAGCAGAGCTTAAATCACAACAGCAACTTAAAAACTACAAATCGTAGCTTAAAAAATGAAGAATTAACTAAAAACGCAAACAAATACCGAAAATTTGTTAAAATAATTGTTATTCGTACCAGTTTTATGTAGCAAAAACAAATTAGGCAAATTATAATAAGAAAAAGATTGAATCAAAATGCATTTATTTAATTGAAATCGCCATAATTTGCCAAACCAACTTTTTTTTTTAAATAATTTGTCAAGTATTTGTATTTTTTCTCGAAATATTGCGAAACTTGTAAAATATTTTTAATACTAAACTGTGCCTATCTAATAAAAAATACCTTATTTGTTTATTTCGCTCCTCAGGACTCCAGCCGCTTCCAAAAATCCGCCTCCCAGAATCTGTGCCACTAAACACACGTTTTATCTTATTTTTAATTAAATTTAAAATCAAAATATTTAGTAACATTCAACGAATCAAACAATAATAAATTACTGTCAGATAAACTTTACACTAATATTTATAATAACACTTATTTAATTCATTCCACCATACACCATACACCACCAGAGCTGGATAAGCTCTAATGAAAAAGGCTATTAACCCTAACGTATGATCATTCCTGATTGGTTGATTTAAAATCCAAGCCTGCCATTGGCTTAAAACACATAACTGTTAACCTTGAAATTTAAGCAGAATTCTTGGAAGTGGGCTTTTCGGTTTTCGCATTTTTATGCATTAACGCGTTGGAAAATTGTTATAAAATCGGTTTTAAACAATTTTAAATGTTAATACCACAGCTAAAATTGTTAATAGGCCGTATTATTATTGTTTTTACTTTACAAATGTTAGAAAAGTAATTATAATGCAATAAAATTGCTGTAAAAATTACAATACATTGAATAAAAATCGTTTACAACGAGTAAATGTTCAAATATAGCCTAATAAATGAAATATGAAATAAAATAATTTGTAATTTGGTTTATTAATATTTAAAATAGCATTAACATATTAAATTAGAGCACAATTTATACTATGTACCATTTGTTTAATTTGAAAAAAATACTAATTAACCTGTTATTTACGCAATAAAAAATTGTGAAAACAGATTTTATAAAAAATTAGATGAATGTTTAAAATTTACTGATTAGTCATAAACTAGTGGCCTTTTTATGATAATGTTGTTAAAGTTATATTTGCCACCTCCGAAGGCGAAAGGTCACAATCAATTTTTAACGCACAACAGTGCGACCGTTAAATTTACACCTATTTTAGATGGTATAGTAAGGCCGAAAAATCCCTTATTTAAAAATAGTTTAAGCAACTTTTTCTAGGCAGTGGCGGAGGTTTCGACATTAAGACCTTTAATTATTGTAATTTCGAATAGAAAACCCGGCCACCTTCGAATTTACACCAATTGTAGCTGATATAATTAATAGAAGAATCCAGTAGGAAAAAAAAATTGGCGGCTTTGGGTATGCAGTGGCGGCGGTTTCAAAATTAATACAAATTTTTATTGTTTGTTGGAATGGAAAATCCCGCCACCATCAAATTTACATCAATTGTAGCTGATATCATTAATAGAAGTTTCCAGTGGTCAAAAAAATATTGGCGGTTTTGTGTATGCAGTAAATATTTATTGTTTGTTCGAATGGAAAATCCCGCCACGTTCAAATCTACACCAATTGTATAGCTGATATAAATAATAAAAGTTTCCAGTAGTCAAAAAAAAAAAAGAGGCGGCTTTGTTATTTAATAGTAGATAATGTTCAATTCAATGATTCTACTATATTAATTTACACTTATAAGTTTTGAATGTTATCAGTTTTATGCTTAGATCATATAAAAAAAAGTATATGGCTTTTTGTAAAACAAGCACTGTTAGTTCAGTATAAATATAATACAAATTTCATAAACGAAGCAACAGTGCTCTAACACTAATCAGCATTTTTAATCAAACAAACATGCACCAAATAGCATAGGTAGGTACTACAAATAAGTATTGTTTAAAACTGCAGATTTTTTTGTTGGAAAGTAATAGGCTGCTTCATATTACATATTATTGCCATATGATTAATGCTTAATGCTAATGATAATGCTTAATGATAATGTTTTTCACTTTATTGTTTTTTTTTTTTTGCATAAATACTATTTAATATATTTTTTAGTTTATTCAAATTTTAAATGGTCTTCGCAACAATATAATTTAGTTTTTTCGCTTACGTCGGAAATACAACGTCTTGCTGCATCAAACCATTTTTTTCTTTTGGTGGAATTTTCCGGAACAGCAAAAAACAATTTTTCTGGGTTTTTTGTAGAAGTGGTCTTACATTCAGGCACAAAACACCACTTTCTGTACGACGACATGGTTGCGTTATATTCACACAAGCACACGCGTGATTTGCCTCACCGAGTACGTACGGAGTGTGACGTCATTTCTCGTGCGCATCGTCCAAGCCGTTTACGGCGCAACTTGCCGCGGGAAAACTTAAATCGTTAATAATAAATAAACGAAATTGATTTAAACAATTTTAACTTCACATACGATATTCTGAACACCAAATTTATCAAATTCTGAAGAAATTAAAAATTGGTGCAATTCGACAGGTGTCTAGGCAAGGCGAAGTACCTTTGAATAAATTCATAGTAATGTTCGCTTTTTGGTCATGAAAATTTTTGATCTAGTCGAACAAGCAACAAAAACGTAAACTTAAAGTATAAACTGACGTTTTTCCGTGGGAGTGGGGGGCGATCTGATAAAAAAAAAAAATCAGAAAAGGTTCTGCCAACAAACTGTTTTTTGGAGTACCTACTCTGGCCTACATTACATAACTTGGTATTAAAACACGTTTGAACATCTAAAATTACAAATAAATCACCTACAGCGCATTTTATCTATCTCCCCCCCTCACTTTTTTTTGAGTCGATTTGTGTTTACTTTTGGGAAAATCAAGAGTTACCAACCATAACTAAGAGGGGCGGCAAATTCTGGAACCGCCCCGGGCTGCACAAACTCTAGCTACGCCAATGCCTAACAATTGTTTTTATGCGAAGCACCAAACTTTTTAATCCACTCTTGTAATTTGTATTTTCTTGAGAATTATTTTACAATATTTTTGTTAAAGTATGTGTTTGTCTGTCCTTGTCACTCTTGAATAACTATAAATAAATAAGCATCTTTTTTTTCTATTTCTGTTACAATGTATGTTTATTTGACAAGAATACGTTATTTATTTTCTTCCAGGCGCGATGCACAGCGTATCTTTTGCAAAATTATTAAGATGTCGAATAGATATACGGCCAGCTGCAGCTATCCGATTGCAGCGTAGCGTCATTTTAATTCCGGGCAAAGTCCGAGCGGGTCCCGGTGAGTAATTCACGACGAATGCAGGGACCGTAAAATTGATGTCACGGTTCGCACAGTCTTCACCTACACAATATACTTTCCACTTTACCAAACATAACATCTTTCAATGTCAGCAAATCATATTCAGCAACCATTAGCCGACTAAAATTAAATCATGGCAACTTTTCCTCCCATCTTCATAAAATTGGAATAAACGATAGCCCAGCATGTCCATGTGACGGTCAGTCTTACGGTCTTACGGAGACCTAAACCATCTATTTTTTGCTTGTAATCTAAACACAACCCACACAGAAAAACTCTATAAAGACCTGATATCGTTGGGGGTGCACCTCCCTGTTATGTTAACATATCGTCACTCTTATGTGTAATATCAAAGGAAATTTGTGACGTTTTTGTCAATTTCACCCGACTCGCTAAAGTTGTCAGTAATCTAAAATATCTGTGGCTGATGGACTAGAGTCCAATGCCAAACAACAACAAAATAAAATAAAATAAAATAAATTTGGTGGGACTGAGCCCTCAATAAGATTTGTACTTATGTTTTAATTGTCGCTGTCGTTATCTGGTAATAAAATAAGATCCTGCGGTAACCTTTTAAGTGACTTGGAATAAAAACTTTTTTGCTATCCAAACGCAAGTAAAAGCTTAGCTGATGTAGAGGGTGTCCAAATAAGAACTTCCCAGCCTTGCAGCTTTATTTATTTTAAGAGCAGAGTGTAGGGTCACAAGTCCTTGAATATCATTAGATTTTACCTATATTTAATTGGTTGTGGGATATTTGGTTGCTGTAATTATATAATTTATTTATTTAGTTTTGTTGTTTAAAAATGCTATATTTTTGAATACACATTTAAGTTTTTATTCCTATGATATCTAATTTATCAAACTTTTGCCAAACAATTGTTATATTAATGAAAGAGACATTTAAAAAATCAAAACAGTCTAAAATATTTATGAAGCAACAAAAAATAGTATAACGTCATTATAATTGAGTGTGATTTTTAGATGCAACAATATTATTTAAATGTATTTGTAATGAAAAGAAGTCACCTAATTAATTTAATGTATTAAAACCAGTAACTAACAATATTTTGAGCTGTTCAGAATAATTTCGTTTTGGCAAACATAAATAAACAACCTGCTCAGTTTCAGCTTTGTAAATACATGTAAGTGTATATGTATATTATTAAAGCAGGCAATTCTAGCTTAGCAAATATGCCATATTAACGAGATTTTACTGCTCACACAGATCTGGTAGATCATCACTCCTGACTAAAACAAATGGTTTGTTTATGTACCGCATTTGTGTGTTAACTTCTATAAAGCGAATACACTTGCGATTTTGCGTAGCATGCATAGCAGTGCAGTACAGAAAATATACATCCTCTCTAGTGTTAATGTGCTGATTGGACCATTGTATAAATAATTTATATTGGATTTGACTACACAAAACGCTCCTAATAGTCACTTCATTGCAGTTTAAGAATGTTACCGTCGATGGAAAGCAATTTTGCTGTAAACGCCAAACTATGCATCATTTTTCTTAGTTTTTTTTTCTGCGTCAGTTGGTCTATATTTCATAAATGTACGACAAAAAATTAAAACTGAACGCTAATTCAAAAGTACTGTTATTTTAGTTAAATTAATTCAGTGGACCCATAGCAGACCATAGTGCGTTTTGTGTATGTGAGTATGTGTGTACCAAACCAGAAAAACCTGAGAAGGCCAATGAGTAAACTCGTCAACATTTTAGCTTAAGATACTATTGGGAAAAAATTGCTCGTTAATCTTACACTAGATTAGTTGTAATCTACAACACCAGTAGGTGTAAAAAATTAGACTCCCGTAGAATTTTTACGATAACTTCCGAAGTTTAGCGTTCAAACCTACGGTACAAACTTAAAAAATTATTAAATCAGTTAAATAAATTTGCCGTATGATTATTATTTGAAAATTATCAGAATATTTCAAAAACATTACAATAAGTATCTGATTTTTCCATCAACTTTCAATCGCCCTTTTGAGTTCCAGCGATCCCTGTCAAAATACCATCGAGTCCCAGGAGTCTATATCGACCCTGTTAGAAATACCTGATGCACGGTTTGTAAATATTACAAAAGCTTATAAAATTCAGTACCAAGGTTTGTAGTTACTCTCTTTGGGTTGTCGCGCGTCGGTGTTTGTAAGTTTAAATAACCGAAAATCGTGCTTTGTATTCATCACCTCAAGTTAAAAATGTTCATGTAGATTTTGTTTACAATCCTAGTTCTATTTGACTTTTTTTTATCAATGCTTCCAACTGTCCTGTACATTAGATATAGAGAGAAATATATATTTTCATTTCGCCTAATTTGCTTCAGTTACCTCTTATTGTCTACTTACAGGGAACGTGCAGTAGAGGAGATAATAAATATGATTAAACGCTTTGATTAACCATCCGATTATTAATGAATCTGATTTTTTAAGGTCTAATTTATTTTGTAATACTCAACCTAAATACATACAATCAAAAGAAGATCTATCTTTTTTAATAATGAATAATTAAAAAATATATTACTAGTGGATAAAGTAAAGTGCCCTAATATGGAACAGTTACCTATTATGGAATACATTAGTTTTATGACAATGAATAAGCGATATCTGTTGAAAAGTATATGTACCTATTTGTACATTGATCACACATTCCCAAATGTAAAATAGTTTAAAAATATTCACTAGATTACATAACAGTTTTAAATATATTTTTGACGTGCTACTGAGTTTTTAGGCTAAATTTTTCAGTGCAAAATTTTATATGCTAGGGTAAATGCTATAAAATATTTTATTGCATGTTTATTTAGCATGAGCCTTTACATTTCAATTAAATAGACCAAAATTTTGATTGGGGCCATTTCATGTTTCACATATACCGATTTTTAAAATGTCACATTGATGCCTATTATGGAATACATAGAGGTGCCTGATAATGAATATGATTATGGTCACTAAGTACAGCAATATGGGTTCAGTGTCAAAAGTGTCAGAAATGGGCAGACAAAAAATGTGCAAAATACCCAAAAAAACAATTCTATTGTCCTAGCTGTAAAAAATAAATAAATTATCTAGGTACATTTAGTTCGAATGACATTTGAATTATAATTTAATTTACATAAATAACAGAGTTTTGGTTTGTTTTAAGTAATAATGCAAATCAGAAAGAAATAAAAGATTAATCTATGAGCAGTTGTTTATTTTAATGTTTATTTCCTATATAATTCTATATTCCATATTAAGAACCCCTAGTATTTCATATTAGGTTCCCCGGGAGCTTAATATGGAATAGTAGTAACATTAAAAAAAAAAAAATAGCTATATAAGAAATATCTACCGTAATATCGTACCAGAATTCGAGTAATGTGTTGCGTATTCATTACAAATTCCTTATAATTTTTTTTGCAAAATTTTGGTGAATAAATGTGAATATTATTGCCGAATACAAAAAAGTATTTCATATTAGGGCACTTTACTCTACTACTACTAAATAGATTAATTTTTGTTATTTAGTGGAGTCGAATTTATATTCGAATCAAAGTAATGTGTATTGTTTTAGCGATTCTTCATATTACATATTCATAGCCGCATCTTCACCTTAAGTTTAAGGAAACAAATCATTTCAACCCCTCTATTTATTTTGGCTTAATCGCATGCCAGCTTTAGAAAACGATTTATTGCTGTACGAAACATGCTTTCTTCTGTTTTAATATGTTTCCCTGAAGTTGAATAAATAAATACGGTGAAATGGCTCGGAACGTAAAATGTAGCATATTTTATTTTAGAATACGGGCTTTTAACGCAATATTTGCGGCAAAATATACCTTCAGCATTTCTATGAATCGCTTTGCATGCGCATAAAGAAGTTTTTTGAGGTCGAACCAAGTTTACCCCGTATCCCTTAACATTCCCTCTCATCATCCAGACCGGATTTATACGAGCTGCGATAGCAAATGACGATCCGCATGGGAATTTAGTCCCGCTAATCTCTAACGCGGTTTCCAAACTTCTGCTTGTCAGTTTCCCTCAAGTCTTGCACAAATTTATCGCAAAGTACACATACATGGGTCAGTTTATTATAACAAAATTTCACCTATAAGTATTTGAGAACTTGTTAAAGTCTATTAGGAGCTACGAATTGTGGATAGAAAACAGCATGGCTTTTAGTCGTAATAAACATTTTGTTAAAAAATCTGCGTAATCCCACATACATCATATACTGGCTGTTTTAGTACGCACATAAAAATTATTTAGGCGAATTCGTTAAATTATAAATACATTTTAATCATCAAATTTTGCGTGTTTATCATCAGTAGAAAGCTAGAATTAGTAAATATTACTCGAGTCACACAAAAAGCCTAGAGCTCCGCATTTCAGGTCCTTAAGCCGCGTCCAGATTAGCGAACAAAACTGTAACAAAATTTTCGTAATCAAATAATAAGTGTTCATAGTTTACAAAAACCTTCAGAAATCTGTTTTTCTTTTCGCTTTTTGCTTATTAGAAGTCATTCAAATAAGGATTAAATACACATTTTAGAGAAATGTATTACTTAACCAAAGAAAATATTCTAAAAATATTTGCTAATAAGTGAACAATGTTAATGCATTCCTAACATATTTATTAATACCTATTTATTTAATTAAATCCCCTTAATAGTAATTTCATGCGGTTTGCTTACGTGCTTCCAAGGAAAAAGGGACAGACAATTATTTACCATGCCGATTAGGATTTGTTTTAAATAAAATATTTGTTTCTGCCATTTTTACAATTGTTTAAAAAAAAAAAACAAGTGTTATACATTGTCGAATTCAGAAAGAAATGTTCTACAAATTGGCGTTAAAATCGGATATAGCGTCCATAAGAAAAAATTTACCCGATGATGGTTTAAAAAAAAAACGAAACGTCGCACGAAAAATATAATTGGGGAATTTGATTCCTTGTAAAAAGTGGCTATAAAAAAGTTTTAACAGATATGAAATTCGACATCAAATGAAAAAGTTACGGACAAAAAACAAATATCCACTTTTTTACCTTTTTCCCTATATCTCAAAAACTAAAAGAGCTAGATAAGTTCTGTTTGCATCGAATTATTAAGCACCTGAATATACAACTTTGCCCTAATTTAACCGAAGTCGTAACTCTTACCGTTTACGAGAACCATGTATTTGTTGCATAAAATAACCAAGATACAGCTAGTTTTGTTAAAATTTCATAATCAAAGTTTGCCATGATTTCGTAAACAAGTGATGTCTGCAATTACCTATTAAACAACTAAACGTCATTATCAAATAAATTCTGCAGCAGCCGCTACGTTTTTATCACTTAAAATGTAAACTTCTAACATATTAAACTTTTTAAAGTGTTAAGATTTAGCCATGTTCACAATACCACAATAAACTGTTATAAAATACAAAATAATACACGGAGTTTATAAAATCATGGCTAACTTTGATAAGGAAATTTTTACAAAATTACAAAATATCTCGGAAACAATTGTTTCAAAAAAGTGCCGAGCATTAAAATCAGATATAGCGTCCATAAGAAAAAATTGACCTGATGATGGTTTTAAAAAAACGAAACGTCGCACGGAAAATATAATTGGGGAATTTGATTCCTTGCAAAAAGTGGCCATGAAAATGTTTTTACAAAAATGAAATTTGACATTAAATGAAAAAGTTACGGGCAAAAAACAAAAATCCACTTTTTTACTTTTTTCCCTATATTTTAAGAACTAAAAGAGCTAGATAAGTTCTGTTTGCGTCGAATTATTAAGCACCTGAATATACAACTTTGCCCTAATTTAACCGAAGGCGTAACTCTTACCGTTTACGAGATCCCCATAGTGGCCTCGAAAAACGAGAACCCTGTATAAAACTATATTTTTAAAAAGCTAAAAAATGTCTTTTTCACGTAAAGTCATGGCCAACTAGGGTTTCGATTTGAAAAAATATAAGTTTATTTCATATCTCAAAAGTCATGATCGCTAAAAAAAAATAGGTTTTTAAATTATGCATAAAAATCTGTATAGAAAACCTTCATAACATTTTGTTCTATTTTAATAAATAAAAAAGTTATAGTAAATTTTTAAGATAGATGAAATTTCATTTTTTGCTCGTAGTGCCAAAATGAAAAGCGTTCTTTTCTCAAAAAAAATGCCAAAGAGACCGATATCCAATTTTTGCTATTTTGGGAATCGAGATACCCCGTAAAACATTCGAATTTGGTCCACCCTGCACATGTATTAACATATATTTATTTAACGCGTTTGATTTACACTGTGGCTATTTCTCGGCAACTAATGGTCAAACATTACAATTTGGAGCATGTGTTAATCGTTCATATAGGTAATTTCTATTCATTACATACCAATCAGTATCAGACAGCTATTAATCAAGTTACATGTATTGCGCCAGATGAATCATTGGATCGCAATTACCGTTCGCTCATATGTGCTCATTTCAACTGATGCTTCTTTAAAGATACCTACACTATACAGGGTGTGTATAAATTGGCAGAAGCGCTACACGTGATGATGTTCTTCGTAAAATTCAAAGTCGAAAATCTTAATACAAAAATGTTGTACCATACTTCCTATGGCCTTAGGAACCATTTAAAGAAAAAAAAATTGGCAACATTGCATACATTGATTTTCGTTTGGACATTTTTTAATCAGCAATTTTCACTTAGGTATCTATTTATAATATTTGTTCGAACTGAAAGCCTTCAGTGCGTAAACATAGCTGCAAACTTTTGGGTATCGTAAAACACAAACTAGAAATAATTACGAGAAAAACAGTGGTGACAGCTAATGGCAATGTTGCCATATGTATTATTTTTATTCAAATCAGTGATTTACATATTTTTAAGACCAATTTTTGAAAGGAAGAACAATATCTAGGAAAAAATACTATTCGAAATTTATTTTTATTCCAAATTGCAGCTTTTTCATTTGCAATAACGATTATTAAAGCACTAAATGTCAAAACTTTGAGGACCTCTTGCAGACACAGCAAGCATGGTACAACATTTTCGTAATAAGATTTTCGACTTAGAATTTTACGAAGAACATCGCCACGTGTAGCGCTTCCGCCAATTTTTCACACTCTGTATTTGCTAGATATCTGTGGATGCCGTGTAACTTTTACTTCCGCTAACTTGCAAGCTTGAAGTCACATCAACTTTTCTTCAGAGTTTAGTCAAGTAAGGCCTAATGAAACTAAACTTAGTGACAACTTATGTGTATCCGCTCTCTGCCAACATAAACTGATCAAGCACGCTAATCCTTGTCGAAGCTTAGAAAGATTTAATGTAAGTTTTCGCTAAATTGAAAATAAAATGTTAAGACAAAATACTATGTGTTAAAACACGTCGTTACAGTTAGTCCACGTTTTTTTTTTTATATATATGCCTTTATTATTATTACCTACTTTAACCCTTTAACTGGCAAATTAATTTATCATAGTTGTCATTAAAAAATGACATTTATTTAAAAGGGCGTATCTTTTAAACCGTTAGGGATATCTAAGTTCTGTTTGTTGCAAAAACTTCGTTAATATTTAGTTACAATTTCGTCTCGATATAGTAGTGACCTAATTATAAAAATAAAAAATGTTTTCCCATGTGACATTTTACGCTGCACGCGCTTTCCAAAATGTACGAGGTCGCGCTTTAAACTTTTTTTACAGAGTTATGAAATCTCGTGAAGAATAATTATTGTTTCACACAGTGCGATTTAGCCAATCAAAGATAATAATTTAATAAAAAAATTGCTTAGATACGATTATAAATAAGAAAATTATTAAGTTCTACGAAAAAATAAAAAACGCATATTTTTCAAATTTCATAAAATTACCTTTTTCTTTATTTTGGCAACACTGAACTACTTTGTGCATCTGAAATTCGAATCCGGAGGATGATTCTGCTATGTGGTCTCTCAGTTTAAGAAACATATTGGTTAGTTGCATAACAAACCAGACGTTTTGGTGACCAGTTTGGGCACATAAAACCCTAAAAGCTGTATTACACTACACAATTTCTTGTACAATTTCTTGTACAATTTGCTGTCAAAAAATTTTATACTAGATTGTACAGCTGTTGCCAAGTTACAATGTCGTAAATTGACATACGCGAAGTGTCAGTTTACGACCTAAGACGTGTTGTAACTTGGCAACAGCTGTACAATCTAGTATAAAATTTTTTGACAGCAAATTGTACAAGAAATTGTGTAATGAACTGAGCTCGTCATTGCCAGTTAAAGGGTTTATCATGTTGTATGCTCGCCACTCACAATATACAGGGTGTTTTACTTTTCCATGGAACACTATTGCTATCTCCGTAAATAATGAAAATACAAGGTTGGTTAAATGGGACTAAAGTTAGTTATTTAGTGTATTTTAAACAAGATTTTGTTTTGTTTAAAAATTCAGTGGCTTGCGTGACATAACGAAGAAACAGAAATCGATCAAAATTTTTAAACTCAAATATCTCGGCTATTGTTCCGAATACACAAAAACGCCATAAGAAAAATTGCTAGATTTTGTTTGCCATTAGATGGCGATAGTCAGATTTTTATTTATAAATTACCGTGCGAGATATTTGACAAAACAATTTTTTCTAAATGGCAGTCGTAGTAGGTCATGACTTACATAGATTTAAAGATTATTTTTTTTTCTCTTTACAATGATGTAATATTTTATTAGTCTGTTTTCAAAAATAAGCGAAATACCTAAGAAAATGCAAAATCTTAAGATAAAATTCAAGGTTGCTATGGAAAAAAAAAACAATAACCGACTTCATTTGTTTTATTTCGACCCTTTCTTGTTGTTTTAAATACACAAAATTCCTCGTACTTCAGATGTTATAGCAAAAAAATATTTAAAAAAATTATTTCTTTTTCTCTCACAACTTTTTTGTTTTGATAATTTGATCAATTTTATTAGTACTTTCTTGGGGTACTTTTTAATGTAGAATGTAACTGTTCTTTTGGATTTTATTTATCACTTACCATTTTCGATATATTAACCCCAATTTCATTTATTCTTCTGGGTCACGAGTTGGCTATCAAATAGTTAAATGTTTTTTTTTCTCTTCTAAATGATCTATTTTTGTAAATAACTCTCAAAAGCAAGGAGAAAAAAAGAATTTTAACATTTTCATATGTTCTGCTATAGCATCTGAAGTACGATAACATAGATAAATAGAGCATACACTTTCTAAATAAACAGTTAAATATCCGGCATTGATCCTTTGTCACCAGAAATATTAACTAAATTATTATTTAACGAAAATCTCAATAAATCGATTTATGCAAATTAATTTTCAATATTTAATAAATCAGCTATACAATAGACTTATAATAATTATAACTAAAATAAACAATAGACCTCATGAAAATTACATTAACATTACCAACCATCACCTAATAGATATCCTTAACAAATGTTGAATTAAAAAAAAAAAGTTTTCACGTGACTACACATCCTATCCAAAGATTTCACTACACGGTTGCTAAGAGGCTAGCACCAAATTAAGTCTATAGTTTTGCTGATTAAATGTAAAGTCGTAATATTGCGTTCGTAACGTTTACTACATGAGATCAAAATAACTTTTAGCAGCGCACGAGTTATCACTTTTTTACTACGGGTCCAAGTTACTAACCACTTTCACAGGTTATAGCTATTACCGTCATACCCTAGTATTGCGACAGGATAGGTTACAAACAGTAAATTGAAAATTGTCGAATTGCCAAGCACGCTATTTTTTTAACTTATATATTCATGTTATTTCTTGTAAATATGTACAATTGGCTGAAGTAAATTAAGCATTTATAACTATATTATACAATAGTATTGTTTCAGCAGTAAATTTTGCGCTAATTCACCTGCTGATAAATAAAGTTGGCCTTCACACATCAATCTATCAAGAAACCATTATTGCCATATTATATCCCTCGATACCTAGCAAATTTTGGCTTATGCATTTTTTTTATCATTATTACCAGCTGAGATATTAAGGTGGCCTGTTTTAAGCATCTCACCCGGTAAATCTACTGTTCATTTCTTAATAAATGGAAGTAAAATTGCTTATTTTAATATTAACATTGCTAGATTACTGAAAAAAGTCGATCCCAGTATACTCGTTTTCTTTATTTCGATTATATCCCAAGTTTGTTAAATATTTTAGTGTAATACTTTTGCAGTAGTTGAAGTTAATAAATTATATTTTGAATACCTAAAGCCCCATTATTTTACTATTTCTATCGAAATAATTAAATAAAAGTTAACACGTTCCTAAAACCATTTTTTGGTATTGTCATGTTTAAATTTGTATTGCAAGACTAATAAATTTTGTTTGTTTCAGGTAATTAAAAGACAACATTTGTGTCCTCTCGAAAGGTAAGGTGTTGCTTTACCGTTTTAAACTTTAACTAAACCTAAATCTGTAATTCGTTTAAAGTCCGAGCAAGCAATGTCAGTGACAAACTCTAAAACTACCGTACAAGTAAAAAGCGAAATGTCGATACGTTTCAACTCTTTTTGTTGGAATTTACTTCTCAACTGTGAATCCAAATGTTATTGTGATAGTTTTGTGTCACTGCCAGACAGCAACACAACGATGTTTCTTTAAATAAGATTAGCCGTGGCACTTCGTCATTTTACAAAAAGTTTCGTGGAACACAATGTTTATATTTTATGAAAAATGTGTAAAAAATACAGGATTACGAAAAACGAATAGAATTCATTAATATACAGGGTGGCCATAATCTACATGTGTTGTAGTACCTAGGTTTGTTATTATAAGAGTTACATGGTCGGTTACATTAACAAAGTTGGGCAGAATTTCAAGACAAATTTAATGTGATTTTGGCATTTCACACCTACACTTTCAACTTTTTTAAATGTTTTGAAAAACTAAAAACAGGCGATTTTTTCAATATTAAATAATTACGTAGCCACCTATGGCTAAACCAAACTGTAAAATGATTCCTAAAGATATTTTTACGTAGAATTAGAAAAAAATATCTAAAAAGTCATGGCACACTCGGTTTTTGAGATATAAGCCAAACTTGCTTTTTTTTTAATGGCAAGCATAGTTGGCTAAGGGTTCATTAAAGAGCTTATTTTATTCTGATTTGAAAAATGTATGGGTTGACATATCTGTTTTTATTACAGTCCTTAAAATTTCCAAAAAAACAAATTTTAACTTAATAGTATAAGGGTGCCTTGGATTTCGACAACAGCAGATCATCTATTGTTTATTTTTTATTAGTTGTCAAAGTTTGTTCTGTTTTGTTGCTGATTGTGGTTGCGAATGTGTTAAGTAATTGTGATAAAGTTAGTTAGAAATAAAACAGATGACTTATTCGTGGGAAGAAAAAAATTATATGTGTTTTTAAAATTATTCTTGCTTGTTCTTTGGATACGTAACACTCAAAATATTAAAAAAAAAGTTGAAGGTGTAGGTAAAATGTCGAGATGGCATTAAATTTTTCTTGAAATTCTACCCAACTTTGCTAATTTAACCGACCATGTAACTCTTATAATAACAAAGGTACTCATACAACACATGTAGATTATGGCCACCCTGTATATCTTACACTCATAGCATTTCTATAACACTACTAGGTACTACTACTTAAGTTGCCATAAGATAGAGGCATTTATCTCAGCAGTAAAACAACTTAAAAGGAGCAAAAAAATGACTGCTTCTTAACTTCTATATCTTTAAAAGTTTTGTTTAGCTACCGACAGCTTACAATGCTACACAAATTAGAGGTGAATTGTGCAGTCAAGATGCAGTAAAATATTTTTATAGCATTGCTTAAAACATGCAAAGTTTTTCTACCGAATGATGGCTTTGACATAGTTAGACAATGCTTGAAGCTATTTATTATTTTAATATTAGTGCACATTTATGCTCTGATTTACTTATTATTTATTCAATAATTAATTGTGGGTATAAAACTTCACCGATCAGACATTATCGAATTGTGCTCATTTAGAAAACAATTGTAGTTGTACCTACAAAGTAGAGAAGAAGTACAACTTTTGTTAATTAAGCTAATGATTAATATCGAATCATTGTTGCGTGAAAGGCTTAATTAAATAAAAATGAATATACAATTAATAAAAGAATTATATATTTTAAAATGCATAAACTTTCGTTATGGATCCCTTGAATGCAATTAAAAATATAAATTTAGCACATCTAAGAATGAAAAACTTTTCATTGCACCTTCAAAACGTCCTTTATCTGCTGTTCTCAAACACTTCCAATTCATTGTTAATTTGGTAAATACATTATTGCGCAAACTTTACATTGCGTACTGTTTTAAATAACACCTTCCAAACAATGTTAAAATTATCGTTCTGAAATACTGGAGAAATTATTGTAGAGGCTTCTTTTGGTAAAAGTTTTGCATTGTATTCCAAAAATTTAATTTAGTTAATGTACCTTAGACTTCTGAATTGTATTTTAACGGTGTTTTCGCCCGTGTTTTGTCATCGATTAAACATAAGCAAGGTTTGTCGCTTATTTGCGATTTACTTATAAAGCTTCATTCGCCCTTATTGCGACCTTGTATACAGGGTGCACCACGACCCTGAGATTCTTCGATAGCTCCTTTATTAATGAAAATATCAAAAAATGTTTAATACAAATATTGTGCGAACCTGTTTTCTACATAACCTAAAATTATTTTCAAATATACAGGGTGTTTCGTTAGACCGGCACATATAAATTTTTTTTTTTTTTTAAATAGAACACCCTGTATATTTTTACATTTTTGGATTTCTCTTAAAATTTACTTTAAAAAATGTATAAGGTTCTATGGGTCATAAGTCAACCGTTTTCGTAAAATTTACATTTTTGTGAAAATTTTGAGCAATACAGCACTTTCAATTTTTTTTTACAATAAAGTTATTTAAAAAAACGGTAAAATTTCGTTTAAAATTTAGATTGACAATAGATTAATTAACACTTTCCGCTAGCTACATTTAAAAAATATTATACAGGGTGTTTTTTACGCTTGGTCAAACTTGTGAAACTTTAAACATCGATAAGTCATTTTTCTTAAATGCAACACCCTGTATATTTTTACATTTTCTTGTAGAGAATTTAATTGTCTTTCGAAATTATTAAGCATGTCCTATACCTAAAGTTAATATTTTTCGAGCTATCTCGATTTTTATTAGTATTACTAAGGCAATTAAAATATTTTAAAGTGGGCCATGGACGTAAGTCGTAATTTTTCAAAGAATTTTTAAACAAAAGAATAAAAAGAGCTGCAACTTTAATTTTAGGCTAAAAATGTACCCCATTTTACCGAAATGTATCGTATAAATTGTTCAAGATTATGTCCTTGTTCTACGCACAGCCGTAGACCTTTCCTGAAAGACTCTAGCTCCCTTTATAACATTTCGGGGGTTAAACCATCAAAAGCAACACGAATCCTGTTCTGCACATCTTCAGCAGTTGTTGGGGGGTCTTGATACACCTGTTTTATGGGTCCCCACAAAAATAAATCTATAGGGGTAAGATCAGGTGTCCTAGGTGGCCAGATTGGTCTACCTCGCCCTATCCATCTATTACGATATTCTGTGTTCGGCAACTGCATTACTTGCTGTGTTGCTTTTAATGGTATAACCCCCGAAATGTTATCGAGAGTGCTAGAGTCTTTGAGACAACATCTACGGCTGTGCGTAGAACATGAACAACGATATAATTTTAAACAATTTATACGATAAATTTCGGGGAAAAGGGGTACGTTATTGGACTAAAATTAAAGTTGGAGTTTTTTTAATTCTTTTGTTTAAAAATTCTTTGAAAAATTACGACTTACGTCCATGGCCCACTTTAAAATATTTTATTTGCCTTAGTAATACTAATAAAAATCGAGATAGCTCGAAAAATATTAACTTTAGGTATAGGACATGCTTAATAATTTCGAAAGACAATTAAATTCTCTACAAGAAAATGTAAAAATATACAGGTTGTTGCATTTAAGAAAAATGACTTATCGATGTTTAAAGTTTCACAAGTTTGACCAAGCGTAAAAAACACCCTGTATAATATTTTTAAAATGTAGCTAGCGCAAAGTGTTAATTAATTTATTGTCAATATACATTTTAAACGAAATTTTACCGCTTTTTTAAATAACTTTAATGTAAAAAAAAATTGAAAGTGCTGTATCGCTCAAAATTTTCACAAAAATGTAAAATTAACGAAAACGGTTGACTTAAGACCTATATAACCTTAAACATTTTTTAAAGTAAATTTTAAGAAAAATCCAAAAATGTAAAAATATACAGGGTGTTCTGTTTAAAAAAATGAAATTTTTATATGTGCCGGTCAAACGAAACACCTTGTATATTTAAAAATAATTTTAGGTTATGTAGAAAATAGGTTCGCACAATATTTGTATTAAACATTTTTTGATATTTTCATTAATAAAGGAGCTATCGAAGAATCTCAGGGTCGTGGTGCACCCTGTATACGAGTATTACAAGGAAGGCTTAAAGTTAAAGCAAAATATAATCATTAGGTGGGGAATTGTTCATATCGTACAAAGCGAAATTTATTATTACCTAACCCATTACCTGCCAATTTTTTTTTTGAGTTGTCTTTTTTTTTAAATTAAAAAATAGCATTGGTAGGGTAGACCGGGGATGAAAGTAACAGTGCCTATAGTGTATTTAATTTTTGTTATATGTCGCCCTAAGCGCTTGTGCAATGTTCATTTACATTCACTTCCCTACCTACATTGCTAGTTTTCCTCTGTCATAGAGGTCAAGTTTTTACCAGACAGAGTCACTATTTTCCGCCTAAAAGTTAATGCGTTGTGTCACCGGTTGAGTGACTTTTAGGCGATCTCTAAAAGAGGAACAAAAAAGTACCTACCTAGATTATTATGTTATAAATTTTGTTGGCTATTGGTGGATGCAATACAATTTGACGTTGGAATCATAGTTGATTGTGGATTCCCTCCAATTTAGTTTGTGTACACTTGGGGTCAAAAGTAACAGTGTTACAACCAACCCCAATCAATGTTTTCACTTGCAAATGTTCACTCTTAGCACATAATTTTATACGTAGATGGGAACATACAAAACTTGTCGGATTAATTTTCCAGCTTGTATATTTTTGTTTCGCATTTTTGAGTAGGTATTGATAATGTTTACTTATCATTTTGTATTGTACCAAAGAATTTTTTTTTATTTTTTTATTTTGCTAATGTGTATTTTGAAATCAAATATTAATTTTGTTGATGAATATTAATATATTTACACACTACTTATGAGCTGTGTTAATTATTTTGCCTTTATTACCCTGATCATGGTTACTTTTAGCTTCAACGTTAAGATTGGAAGTAACAGCTGTCTTACTACTGGAAAAAATCTCACATATGCTTCACGAAGCATATGAAAGAAATATCTCGGAAGGAAGACAAATGTCCAATCTATCATTAAGTCAATTTGGATGTAAAAAACTTGTTATACTCTATGAGAAATTAAATAAAAACAAAAAAAATTTACTTTCATCCCCGCTCTCCCCTACATTACAAATAAACATCTCAACAATCTCTACAATAAGAAATATGCAACACTAGTTTTCGCGAACAATGCTTTATATTAGCTAAAATTATTAATTAATATTATTAGTTTACCTTACATTAATCAATATATTTTTACATATATTATTTTTTTTAAATCAGTTGTTATATCTGTGGTCTATTATCTTTAACATAAATCTTTAGCGTATTGTAGCTTAACTACTTCAAAAAGTTTTTTTGTATTATTTAGTTGTCTTAACCCAAGGGACAAAGATTAGTTCAACGAAAATATTTTCATGTATTCCATATGTTTTTATAATTTTGTACAAAACGGTTTGATTGTTAATCGCTTAAATGTGCACGTAAGTTATTTCTAGGTTGTAATCCAAATGTTTAAGTACATACAAGCTTTTTATTTGCTTAAATATAATTTTGGAATATGAAATAAAATTATGATACTCCTATCGGCGTTCAAACCCCAGCGTTTGAAAATTATTAATTATTGCTTCATAATCCCAAATTAGGGCCACATATTCATTGGTTTAATAAAACTCATCATGTGTCACATATCACATTATTGGATTTACTGACTTGTGTTTGACAGGCGTGTCATCGTCATAATCAAAATCCAGCAATGGGTTCAATACAACATGCAGAGAAAATCCTCTCTTTATGAGCAGGAGCATGCTGGTATAATGAATTCATTGATTCTTGAAATTCATGATCCTTTCATACTATTATTCTATTTAGATAAAACGAAATAGGCAGTATTTGTTATTTGCTACAATAAGTTTTGTTTCCATTAACAAAGTAAGGTCGAATTCACAGAACACACTACTATCGAATTAAAAAAGGAGTTCAATGACGTTTAAAAATTTAATCTATGTTGCCACTTTTCTGAGAAAACTGCGAAAAACTGAAAAATGATAAAATTTTAATTTAAAAGCCTGATTTATTAAGAAACTTTTTTAATTCCTTAATTTTTCCTGCAAAATTTACAGTTTTTGAGTAAACAATAAAATAAGTAAACATGAACCATCAAATATTCTAAACTAAAACGAATCATTTTGTTGGTTACCATGGGTTGTTAATGTTCATATTGGGTAGAATTGACGGGTGTAATTAATTTTGAAGTTTAAGAGGTGACAACACGAAAATATCTGTCAATTCTACTCAAAATGAACATAAACAAACCATGGTAACTTGGTAACCACCAAAATAAACCGTTTTATTTTAGAATATTTGATGGTTCATGTTCACTTATTTTATTTTTTACTCAAACAATGTAGGTTTTGCTGGATAAATTAAAAACTAAACAAAAATTTCAAATAAATCAAGCAATCAAATAAAAATTTGTAAACTGCAAAATTTTAACCCTCCAAAAAGTTCTGATAAAAAAACCAACAGGGGTCGTACTTTTCACAGCCTCTTGTGAAGGTGACAGATGATTAAAAATATAACTATGAGAATATGAGAAACCTTTTTATCAGTACAAAATATATACCAAATAGCATTCTCCTACACGTATCCAACTTGGAGAAATAAAATAAAAACCTAATTTACTGCTCCCCTTTAGGGGGTATAACTCCAAAAGGAGAAGTCTAAGGAAAAAAAGTATATAAAACCTTCCGAAGCTATTCGCAATATTTACGAAACACCCTGTATATTGCCATTCTTAAAATAAAGTTGAATTTCGCCTTTTTGCAGATATATTAAAATAGCATGAGTGGTTTTTTCCGCAAATTAATAAATATTTGAGATTTGTTGTCGCCATTTTTAAAAGTAGCAACATAATTAAATTGGTAATAATTTTTAGCACATCTTGTTTGTGTATACAGGGTGATTGATAGGTACCGGGCATTAAAAATATATGAAGAATAAAAAAGGGTATTGATCAGACATTTTGGTTATGACCATTATGGCAAATGACCTGTTTAATGAAAATATTTTCAAGGTGGCGACACTTCCGGAATTACCGAAAGTTGACGTCTTTTTTCTTATTTCAAACCCCAGGGTTTCTTCTATGCATAGTCTAAATTTAACCGTTTTCTCTTCAAAAATGGCGGCGGTAGATAATATTAAGCATTGCGATGAAAATCGAAAAATTTTCAAAAAAGTCCAAAAATCTTAAAAACGACTGTACTTAAATATAGGAAATGCTATCAAATTCTCTCTAAAATAACGTGTTGAATCCAAAAATGCAATAAAAAATTGACCATTGTATTTGAAATAAGAAGGAAGACGTCAACTTCCGGTATTTCCGGAAGTTTTGCCATCTTAAAAGTATTTTCATTAAACAGATCATAACCAAAATGTCAGATCAATACCCTTTTTCATTGTTCATATATTTTTAATGCCCGCTCCCAATCAATCACCCTGTATAATATACACTTTTAATTTTTTTACTATTATATTTATGTCAACACAAAGGTAATTTTAAAAACACTAAAAAATTAAAGAGATTCGACTTAGTTGCGTTTTTATTTATAATTGTTTCTTGATTGTTTTCAAACCACAATTCCTGCTGATACAAAACTAATAATACCATGATAATAATTACAAAATACAGTATTAACATATTAATGTAATAAACCTATATTGATGGTATTAACTTGTGCGATATTCTATAGCATTAATCTGTCACATATTCATGACAATATTGAAATGTCGATAATTATTATTATTTAATCCGATTACAAAAGTATAATAGTGTAAATACATCATGATATTATACAAAAATCATAATACACATAGGTTCAAGGTTGTTTCTAAAATTCTTGTTCCAGTGACAAAAAGAACGTAAAAATCACGCGCTTGAAATATTTTTCAATTTTAGGGCAAATATTTTCAGCTCACAACGGTTCTCATAAAAGAAAGAATTTCTTATATGAAATACTATACAAAGATATTGATCGTGATACTGTTGTAAAAAAAAAATAAACCTGCTATAATGCTTAAGTGAAACGTGATTTAAAAGCAGCAGAAAACTTAAAACTATTCGATTATTACACGACCATTTTTAAATCATTTTAAAAGATCGTTGAACTACTAGCGGTATAAGCAACTAAGTAGGTTTTAAAAATGTAAAAAAATAATTTCATCACCAACGCTAAGCTTTTTATTGTGTTCTAAATAATCTTTTTACAAAACCAGGACAAAACGTGTAATATTAACGTCCCACATGAAATAAAAGCTTTCTCCTCTTAGGGAATAAAGTATGTCAAGTAAACAAATGCATATTAAATAGTTTTTGACATAAAATTCGCTTTTTAATTAATACTAACGTTGATATTAATAATACAATCGCTAAAATCATACATTATAAATAAAAGTACCTATGTACAGGGTGGGCAAATTTCGATGTTTTCATAGGGAATCTCGGTAACTATAAGAGGTATCGAAAAACGGACCGCGCATCTTTGATCTCTTTTTTCGAGAAAAAGTTAATGGTGAAAACTAAAATTGGTTATCGTCTTTTGTTTTCGAGTTATCGCCGATAACTCGATTGTTCGTGTTATGGCTATGTCTCGCTTGTTTTTGAAAAATAATTCTGACATTCTTTTTTGATAGGAATGCAGAGACGTAGACAATTATCCAAAAAATCGATATTCGAGTAGTAACATTAATAGAACCCATAGTTGGCTGTGACATGGTAAAAATTGGTTAATTTATGATGGAAAAACACTTAACTTAAATACTTAAATATGTTTTTTTGTTTTTTTTTATTGTTAATTTATTTTTGGAACAATGGAGCAATGTGTGATATATATTTTTTTTAATATAACAGAAACAAGTTAAATAATATACACAAAATTTTATTATTTCGTATGAAATGGGGCAAAACAATTGTCATGTAGAGGTACATAATATCTACTGCAGATCCTTGTTGTTTTTTTTTTCGCAAGCTGCAAATCGCCTTTGGATTTTATAGGTATTATTAGATGGTTGCCAGGATCAAATATTACACTCAAGCTGACCATTTCTTCTAGTATTTTTCATTTTTTTTTACCTGTCCTTTCACGAGATATTGAACCTTTTGATAAAAAAGCTAGAGTAATTTTTCTTCTA
This sequence comes from Elmis aenea, assembly GCA_947652605.1. Classification (NCBI taxonomy): domain Eukaryota; kingdom Metazoa; phylum Arthropoda; class Insecta; order Coleoptera; family Elmidae; genus Elmis; species Elmis aenea. The sequence continues at coordinate 11,411,670 of OX393580.1, forward strand.
ACGTCCAATAGGGGAACGTTTTCCTCTGGGTAGACTAGTTGATAAAGTCTCCAAGTATTTACCATAAAACCATATCTAACATTTGTGTAAATCTGTAAATAATGACTACAATTTTTTTGATCTTATCTTTATTCTGTATAAAGATAGTTGCTAGTCAAGTAAATCGACATCTCCTATATACGAGTTATACTCACTTATTAGTTTTGGAACACCAATTTGATTTTTTTTTCTGGCCGAGCATCTTTTCGTTGATGAAAAAGGTTGGATTAAACTTTAACTCGTTGCGACGCTCACTGGCTTAATTCCATTTTACAAGTAAAATTTCATTGGATGTATCAAATTGGTAGCCAAAATATCCACGAATTGTCTTTTGTTTCGTCTCTTTTGAAGGCCTCAAATCTCAAGTATGTATAGCATATTAAGCCATTGTCCTATTTATCGGACCAAAAAAATAAACCATGAAATAATACACCTGTAATTTTTTTTTTTCTAATTCCTCTAAGATAAATTAGAACTACAATGTTTTACGAGATCACACAGAAAAAAACCGCTAAATTAAAACACTGTTTATTTTCATACAGCCAACTGCTAAAGTAAAAATTATCAACTTTTCAAACACGTGTACCACCCACAGCCTTATAACGTTAAAGTTTTTAATAAATATATGTGATATATTAAACACATTTTAACTAATAGAAGTCGCGATATTAGAAATTATTTTGAAATGTTGAGAAAAAATCAAGCGTCCCAAATATACGACAATGGCTGAAAATAAACAGGAAAAAAGAATACTTGTTTTGTTGAAGTAATTTAGTTTTCATTTAAAAAATGTAATCTAGTTGTTCACTTAACATCCAAACAACGGTGCTGGATACTTTTTATAAAGATCTTAAAGTAAATATTTAAAATTTAAAAAGTTACAATTATTTTTGTTGACAGCTTCAGTTACTTTCAAGTTTGTAAAATAATTCCACATTGTTTCATGTTACCAATAAAAGAGCAGGATTTAGAAATAAATTAAGTTTATAACTGAATAATTACATTTCGTTTTAATTTTTAGTTTGTTTCTTAAATTGTGCGCAGTAAGAAATGAAATGTAAAATGAATTCAGTTCTAAGCTAAATTCAAATTTTGACTCATACTTTGTAAACACCAGACACTTAATAATTAACGGAATTACAAATGCCTTAAAACTACTTAGCTATGTTTGTAACTAACAAGTTATGTAATTACATGTATAATTAAGAAATTCTTGGAAAAGTTTTTCCGAGTGTTGCGAACTTTATATAAGTTATGTAAAAATGTTCGAATGAAATATACAAACAGCGCAAGTCGTTTAGCAGAAACAGGCATTATTAATGTTAGTAGTGTATACTCGGGGGCTTATATTAGTTATCTTACATGTTGTTGGAAAGTGGTGGAAACACTGCAAACTAATTTATAATTCTATTCAGCTCAGCTAAGCTTTAATGCTGCCAGTATCTCGTTTGAGACACGTTGTATAAGCTTATGCACATGAATGGAATAAAGACAAATTGTTTCTTTTAAACGTTCCGTCTTTTGTTTATAAGATACAATTTCTTGAGAGCAAATCCCGAAACAACAATGAACTGCTAATATATTCGAAATATTCCTACGATTTAAAGTAAAATCAAGTAGCTGTGATATAATGTGCGAAATTGAACGTTATGATTGTTGATAAGCAAAGCTTAAAACTAACATAATTTAAGATAATTGCGTTTCTTAATGATACAAACAAAACAAGAAAACGGGACAAATGATAAAGTGGCAAATTCATTGTGCTGCCTAGGAGAGTTCGGAATTTGTACGATTTATTAAATTCGGGTTCAACTCTCCCGCGGTGTTATCAAAGGTGTGGCACTAATTTTGCGTTCATTTATAAAACTAATACTTAGCAAATTATTCAAATTTTCAAAAACAGTTATCAATATTTTTTTTAATACAAAGTAATAAGTAGCTATTAATAAAAAATAATAACAAGTCCAATTTAAATACAAAATGAAAAAAGTGTAATTTTTCAACAAGTTTTTAAATTACTTAATATGTTTTTGTTTCATACAAAAAAAAAGTTAAGCATTGCCTATATACAGGGTGTGCCAATAAGAATTCCTTAGCCCTATAACTTTTTTGTTTTATACAAATTATTTAGAGAGTAGCATGCATGCATAGTAAGTGAGTCCTTACGCACGGTAAGCAAAAAGCACAGTTTATTTTAAAGAAATGATCAAAGTAGACACGTCAAACACTTCCTGCATGCCTAGTAAGTCAGTTATAAAGCACACTTGTCTAAAAATGGCAAAGTAGGCTTACGTCAAAATTGACAACGTAATTACATGTGTATATTAGCCAGAAAGCCATTAAAGTCGTACGTATTATGTGATCGTAGAAAAAGTATGCTACATAACACGAGTTGTAAAGCAATTACGCACTCGAGGAAATACGCACTCACCGCTACGCGGTTCCGTGCGAAAGTTTTCCCCTTGTGCGTAATATGCTTCTTACAACTCTTGTTATGTACTATACTATTAACATTTGTAGTAAATTGTAATTAAACTCTTTAATAAAAAATAAAGTACAGATAACAATTAAAGTAAAAACTGCAATGAAAATAGGTCCAGACCTGTGAAAGACTTCATAATACACCCCCAGGTTACATATATAAAATAAAATAGTTGGAGGAACTCTGCATCTTGCATTAATAAGTGTTAAGGTTGCAGTAACCTAAGTTGTGGTGATTATGACTTCAATGTTATAGCCTTGTAGCAAACTAATCGTTTACCAATTTAATTACGATCTTTATTTATTACTATTGCAAAAATTTTGCAGTCACAAAAGCAATAAAGTAGTTGGTTTTAACATATTTATTAAAACATTCTGGAATCATAAATTTTCAGAAAAACATCCCTCTATAATTCATAATAGTTCCAGTACAATGCAAATTGAAAATTGGTATCAGTATGTCAGGTTTAAATATCTTAAACTTTTTAAATGCCATAATAATAATACAATTAATTGTTAAACAACAAGAGTTGTAAGAAGCGTATTACGCACGAATGGAAAAGTTGCGCACAAAGCCCCGTAGCTGCGAGTACGTAACTGCTTTACAACTAGAGTTTTGTAGCATACTTTTTCTACGATCACATAACAAATACGATTTTATCGGATTTTTGCACGTACTGTAAAGTTTGACGAAAGTTTACTTTGACATTTCTCGGCAAAAATGCGTTTTGTTTACCGTGCGTAAGGACTACACCGTGGCAAGGATTCGCTTACTATGCATGCATGAAGTGTTTGACGTGAGTCTGCTTTAATCATTTCTAAAAAGAAACTGTGCTTTTTTCTCACAGTGCGCGAGGACCCACTTACTATGCATGCAGACTGTACACGGTAAGAGCCTTTCGTTAGTGGTCCTAGAAAACCACATTTTTGTGATACCATTAATATTACTTAATAAGTGGTTCGATTATTTAAGTGAACTCGTAATTAATTATAATAATTTTTTTTTTCTTAAACAAGTAAGTGATATCTAATTAACATTATTTATTATTTATACTGTGTTTTGTTCACTTAAAGGAAAAAAAATATTTTTCGTTTAATTCACTTTACAAGTTTCACAAATTTTTCTTAAAAGCTTTTTTAAATTCATGAGATGGTAATATACTGGCATGTGATGTAAACCATATAGAGTTTAGCTATTTCTGCCCTTTTGTCCTTAACCCTTATACCTATACAAACCTAAACAAAATACCAAAGATCACCAAAAAATCAAAAAAAGATTAAATTATATGGAGCAGTGGCGGTAAAACTATACATATACAACCTAGTCAATTTCATCTTATGGCAGAACAAAATATTGATGAAGTCACTGCTGTTCAATATTTTGAACGGTTTTTTGATGATACTTTAATCGAATTAATTATTACTGCCAGTTCCGAATATTGCTTATCAAAAAACTGGCCAGATATAAAATTAACCAAAGAGGAACTGCGAGTATTTTTTGCCATTTTAATTGTTTCTGGGTACAATCCATTGCCAGGAAAAGCAATGTATTGGAGTACATGTAGTGATTTGCGCAACATTGCGATATATGAATCTATGCGGAGGGATAGATTTGATAATATCATGAAATCACTTCATTTTAAATCAAATTTAAACTTAGACAAGCTCGATAAGTTTTCCAATTACGACCATTAATTTCATATATTCAAAAAAAATGTATGGAAAATTATATACCCACCTCAGCAATATCGCATGATGAGGCAATGGTAGAATACTTCGGTAGGCACGGATGTAAGCAAGCGATTAGAAATAAATCAATACGATTTGGATACAAGGTTTGGTGTAAAAATTCACAATCTGGTTATCCAATCGCCTTTGATTCTTACCAAGGAAAAACTTATCGAGGAAATGAAATAATGGAGAGTAAATTTGGTAAATGTTCATCTACAGTGCTTTACTTGCTAGACCAATATCCTATATATACCTTGCTTTCAACCTTATCATAGTTTATAAGTTTATAGTTTATATGTCTCAAATTTAATTTACATTGTAATATACTTTCACAAATAAATCTGAAATTATAAAATATACCAAGATTATTATTATTTGTACTCGTATTCCCCTAGCGTCGTCATATAACGACAGCTCCCAAGTCAGGACCTGCGTCCTGTAATTTAATAAAAAGTGATTTTTCATGTATCTATGGCCATTTTTAAACAACTGATTGAATTTCAAAACATTTTGGTAAATATTTCTTAATTCCGGAGAATAGGGGTTAAGAGGGTGTATTTAGGTCAATAGTTGTTAACCTGATATAATTACCACAATACCCGAAGTAAAGAGCAAGTGCCCTCATTATAAGTTCAACGACGTATTACAGTACATACATAGGGTCAAAATGTTAACAGTCAGTTATTTTGTAAGTGAGAAATAATTTTGTGCCATTATCCAAAATGTGACAAAATATTAAAAGGCCAAGTTGTTTTTTGGCATTCCAAAAGTGTTTTATTTTTCGCGACAAAGTTGATTTTCTGAAATACCGATTTTTTTGCAGCAATTACTCAGATTTCAATAAATATATGCAATTATTATTGTATAGATGATAGATGTATCACTTTTAAAACGACTTGTTTTTTATTCAAAAGTTAAATATGGCATAGGTATGCCTAATGGTGCCTGTACACCTGAGAGTAAAGTACTCTCGAGAGTAGCGTCGCCAAGGATACAGCCAATCGCGAGTTACTCTCAGGGGCTGTATCCTTGGCGACGCTACTCTCGAGAGTACTTCACTCTCAGGTGTACAGGCACCATAAGATATAACAAAGCTGATTATGGTCCAAAATGCCCTGCACAGCTGCACAAAATGGTTGATGGACTTGAAACTAAGTTATATTTTATTTAGTCATGAGTCCTTCTACTGTTAGGTGTGGGACTGTTGAGTTGTGCTGACTTTTTTCTATGTTTTTCTGTCTTGTGCTAGCTTTTTTGTCTTTCCATTTGATGTTTTATCCGTTGCTGCTCTTTTAACTTCGTCTTGCCAGGTTTTTCTCGGTCCACCTATTTTGTTTTTCCCTGTGATCTTGCTTTATAGGCTTTTTTGGTTAACATTTTTTCTTTTACCCTATAAATGTGACTCAACCATCCCAGTTGTCTTTCTTGTATTTTTGTTTCAACTGATTCTATCTTTAATTGTTCTCTCGTTCTCTGTATGTTTCATTTCTGATTCTATCTTCTTTGGTTTATCGTTGGATTTTTCTTAGAAACCTTATTTCTGCTGCATTCAGTCGGTTACTATTTTTATTTGTGAGTGTCCACGTTGCACTTCCGTATAAGTGCAGGAGTTACTACCTTTTTGTGACCACATCAAATTTTGCTCCATTTAACACAATGTTATATTGCTTTTCTTTTCTTTTCTGTTTCTTCTATTCAGTTTTCTAAACTGAGCATCTTTTTTCTAAACTCTTTGTTTTCTCTTTTTGTTGCAATAAATTGCTTCCTAAATGCTTTTTGTTCTTCCTTTATTTTTTTAATTTCTTCCACCAATTGGTTAATTACTTTTACTAATTCATCCATGTGTTTTTCTTCTGTTGGCTGAATACATAATTCTAAAGTTCATTTATTTACTGGTTGGTTTTTCCTTTAAACAATTGGTCCATGGATAATGTTTTCTTTTATTAAACTTTATTCATTAGATCCTATTTTAAAATTTAATTCACTACACAGTTATTAGTTTAATATGCTTGGTTTCCCTTCAGGTGCGAATAAATTTTTCTCCTTAAAGTAAGTTATAACTATACAAAATTGCTTTAAGAATAAGTTTTTAGTTTTATAAAAAAATAAAGAGAACAAAACCAAAAATTAAAATGAACAGGACAATTTTAGTTTTAGCGATCTGAATATGTCAGAGCGAACGCAGTTTCATTAGGTAGACTGCGTAGGTATTGTCACTGAAAGACATAAACAAAATCGTTTTTCTTTAGACAATAAAAATAAAAAAAGCAGTGCCCTGGAATTTTATCATTTAATGATCACCACCTACACACACGCTTTGCAATAGAACGTGAAAATTACACGTTCCTTTTTAAACCGCTATGGGTGTATTTCTTATTGAAGAATATCATGCATTTCAGATCTTGTAGTAAAAGAAATATCGGTATTTAATCGATAAAGCAATTATCAAAGTTCCATGGAAGCGCACGGTATACAACAAAGCAATCGATAGCGATAATAAAATGTGCGAAATGGTGTTTTGATTAATAATGAAGCAGTAAAAATGCAGTGAGCACAAAATAAATAAAACGCTAATGGTGAATTATTGTTAAAAAAAAACGTAACGAACGGTTTAGGTCTTCCCTTTTACGTCTCTATGGCTACAGCTTTCATAATGAAAATCATTTTTTATGGTTCATTATTTTCGAATGATCCCAGCGTCGTAAAATCGCTCTTTAAATGCGTGTTTCCGCAATTCGCCCTCTAATGAGGGGCTTTTTATTTCCAATATGTCGCTTCGATGTACATTTTCTTTCCTTTTTGTGGTGCTGCGAGTCGAAAAACGTTCACGTTGATACACTGTTACTCGATTATCGTAAAATTAAAGACATTGTTACAATTTTTAATTACTTATTTGAAAATGCTAACACAAAATTATTACAATGTAAAATTTTGTTTGACAATAATTCTATAGCTTAATTTGAATTTATGTTCGTTAGTTACTTACGTCTGTGCAGGGTGGTCTATTTTCGATGCCCATACAGGGTATCTCGGTTATTATCAGAGAAAGAAAAAATCTAAGTACGTAGTCTCGATTTCTTTTTTCGAGTGAAATTCATTGGGGTAAAGAGATTTTTGATATCTTTTTTAATTTTCGAAATATAGCCAAAACACGATTTTTGGCAACTTTCAAATATGTTAAATATCTCGCTTAAACAAAAAGACAGAAAAAAACTTTAAAAACATTTTTGTGTGATTTTTTGTCCTTAATAAGATAGCGATATTCATATTTTTTTTAAATTAAACGCGGTGAGTCACGACGGACGCCACGGAGTTTTATGGAAAAACGGCAAATATTCTCCAACTTCTGTCGCATTTAGGGTATCTATCTAAGTCAATAAGGGCTACATTTTAAAAATATTTTCAAACATACAGGGTGCTCCAAAAAGAGTCCTGCATATTTTTACATTTTTGGATTCCTCTTTAAATTTACTTCAAAAAATGTATAAGATTGTATGGGTCTAAACCTAAAGTCAACCGTTTTCGTAAAAAATGCATTTTTATTAAAATACAGTACTTTCAAAAATTTTCAACATTTACGAACTATGAAAAGTCTGAAGAAATTCGCTTAGAGATTGCATTGACAATAGATTATTAAACACTTTTCACTACCTACATTTTTAATATATTTTACAGGGCGTTTTTCACGCTTCGTCTAACTTGTGAAACTTTAAAGTTAAACATCGATAACTTATTTTTTTTAAATACAACACCCTGTATTTTTTTACACAGTCTTATAAAAAAATTTAATTTCTGAAACATGAAGGCTGTTTTTCACCTAAAACTGATACTTTCCGAAATATCGCGATTTTATTGTTAATTAATAGGGTAAAGTAATATTTTCAGGTAGGCCATGAAGGTAGACAGCGGTAATTTTGGATCAATTGAAAGAAAAAAACAAAAAAGTTGTAATTTCATCCTTTGCCTTCGCATTTTTGACATTTTTTTATAATGAAAATGTAGTTTTACCATTCTTACGTTTAAATTTCCAACCTAGTTGGCCATGACTTTATGTGAAAGAGTATTTTTTTAGCTTTTCAAAAATATATAGTTTTATATTATTGTTGCAAAAAATAACCGAGATATGGCTGATTTTGTAAAAATTCGATCATCAAAGTTTGCCATGATTTCGTAAACAAGTGATGTTTGCAATTATTCAACAACTAAACGTCATTTCGAAGTACATTTTTCAACTTTAAAGCAAATCCGTGTATTCTTTTGTATTTTATAACTACTTTTGTGGTATTGTGAACATGGCTAAATTTGAACTCCTTAAAAAGTTTAATATGTTACAATATTAATTTATAAGTAATAAAAACAGCGGCTGCTGCAGATTCCCATGCTGACGCGATTAAATTAATTAGCGGACGCGATCGCGACACTGACAAGGCATGTGACGGTGTCAACATGTTACAACAACACTTAACCAAGTAAAACATATTTATTTACAGTGTTAAATTACCACAATTCGTTAAAATTATTTTAAAGCTTAGAAAAACCAAATATTTAACTAAGACATCAAGTTTTCCATTAGCTAGGTATGAGAAAACACTATATTTATTAAAACAACCTCTTTTAAATATTCTTTAAGTAGATTCCCAAGTGAGTTAGTATCAATTGATTGTTACTTAAGAACTTTTTATAAATACTATTTTTGTCTCTTTTGTATTGATTTATTTGATTAATTTCGACTTTGCTAGATTTGTTATTTAGGCGAAGTCCATTTAGACTTGATCTTTGTTACTTTAAATCGTAGAACTTTCTGTTATTTTATTTTACTGTTTGTTCAATATTTTGCGAAAGAAAATAGTAAAATTTGAGATACATTGTTGCATACGAGACGAGCTCCAAAGATGGGCTTTGCATGGCGTTAGTTCAATCACAGCTTATGAATTAATTTGAAGTATTATGCATTCAACAGCATCCATCGTAAATGCTACTTTAGTTGAATACGTTTACAGTAAAGGTCAGTAGGGGATCTCACTAGAATATTCTAGAGCTTTACCTAAATGTTATTATTCGTAATAGAGATTTGCATGAATAGGGATAAAGCTGTGAATAATATGCCATCATGTTACATCTGTTAGCACTGGTGACTGTTGCAATTGTATTTAAAATTTCAGGTAATGATATGATAGTAGCTGGCAATTCGGTGAAGCGTTTGTGAATTATTTTGGTCATACTCGGTCGTTATGTAATATAATACAAAAATCAAAATGTTATTGTTTTCAGTGGTCCAGTTTCGTAAGCCTTTGTTTTACAATAATTTTCTTGGGCTAACCAAAAAATTCCTCGGGCCACAAAAAAAAATCCTTTTACACTAGAATCGAATTTTCTAGCAATATCATAAAATACGTAGTGTAAAGTGCCCTAATATGGAATACTTTTTTGTATTCGGCAATAATATTCACATTTATTCAACAAAATTTTGCAAAAAAAATTATAAGGAATTTGTAATGAATACGCAACACATTACTCGAATTCTGGTACGATATTACGGTAGATATTTCTTATATAACTTTTTTTTTTAGTGTTACTACTATTCCATATTAAGCTCCAGGGGAACCTAATATGGAATACTAGGTGTTCTTAATAATATGGAATATAGAATTATATAGGAAATAAACATGAAAATAAACAACTGCTCATAGATTAATCTTTTATTTCTTTCTGATTTGCATTATTACTTAAACCAAACCAAAACTCTATTATTTATGTAAATTAAATTATAATTTAAGTGTCATTCGAACTAAATGTTGATAATTTATTTATTTTTTACAGGTAGGACAATAGAATTGTTTTTTTGGGTATTTTGCACATTTTTCGTGTGCCCATTTCTGACCCTTTTGACACTGAACCCATATTGCTGTACTTAGTGACCATAATCATATTCACTATAAGGCACCTCTATGTATTCCATATTAGGCATCAATGTGACATTTCAAAAATCGGTATATGTAAAACATGAAATGACCCCAATCAAAATTTTGGTCTATTTCACTGAAATGTAAAGGCTCATTCTAAATAAACATGCAATAAAATATTTTATATCATTTACCCTAGCATATAATATTTTGCACTGAAAGATTTAGCCTAAAACTCAGTAGCACGTCAAAAATATATTTGAATCTGTTATGTAATCTAGTGAATATTTTTAAACTATTTTACATTTGGGAATGTGTGATCAATGTACAAATATACTTTTCAACAGATATCGCTTATTTATTGTCATAAAACTGATGTATACCATAATAGGTAACTGTTCCATATTAGGGCACTTTACGTATAGGTATAATAATAATAATAGGCTTTATTTAGTTATAAAAGAAACTATTTATACATCAATCTTTACAACTAGTACTTCAAATTAAAATTGCAGTTTTACATGGGTCTTACAACCTTCTTTAAACGCATGCAGATTAACAGAATATTTTAATTCGTTTGGTAATTGATTAAATAATTTTAGCCCTTTGTAATAGAGCGAGTTCTGTGTACTACTTTTTTTACATTTGGGCAGTCTAAAATGTTCTCTTTGTCTTGTTTCATAATCATGCTGTTCTTTGTTGTATATCAGATATTTACTCATATATCCTGGCATCATATTGTTTATACATTTATATATTAGAACCAAAACGTTATACACTGTATTTTGCGATATATTAAGGAACCCCAACTTATTATGCATATATTCAATTTTAGTAAATTTAGAACACTGTAATATGATACGCAAAGCTCTGTTTTGCTGCTTTTGTAATTTTTTCAAAGCCCCCTCATTACTTAGAAATATTATGCTACTGCAATAATTAAAGTATCGTCAGTTATTAAGGAGAGCGGTGGGGATGATCACTAAATATAATTGCAGTTAAATAAAATAATAAATGAAAAAAATACCAATTTAAGATACATGTTAGAGTTCGCCAAATCTTTTAAGAAGAACTTAAAGTATTAATTTTAATGCACCTTGTCTTTCCTATAGCAAGTTAATGTACCTATCTGCAACTAATAGTAATTTAAAAACGTTATTTAGTACATTTTCAACTAATATACTTACACATGCATCATATATATTGAGTTAGCGAGGTGACAGCTTCTCTATGAATTCAATTTTCACTGAATGCAGTGCCGTAATGCTTCCAAATTTTACTCCGGTTATTTCATCCAGAAGGAGCAAAAGCAATGTTTGAATTTAAAATTCCCGCATGTGTAGTACCTACTAAGATATGTAAATTTAAGGCGTCGTTTCCCCAATACATCGCATAATACATTTGAATATTATCGAATTTTTCAGATATAGTCGAGTGTTAGCTTTGGCTGTGGTGCGTTTAAATAAAGCAAAATGCAGTTTCGTTTTTATACCACACTATGTTTTTGCTTCTAATTACTTTCTTGAGTAGATTTGTTTAGTTATTTCTGTTTTTAAATACCATTTGTATTTATTTAAATATTTACATCCCAGAATATACCTACTTAGCTGTTAGATATGAAAATAAGTTACCAATATTTTTCAAAACACAAATTTTTTACAGATTTCATTTTTTTCTTGCTTGTTCTGGGTGTTTAAGTGTGATCCAAGACTTAAAAAGACATTAGTGATAGTTGTGTAAGTTATTACCATACGTAAATTTCATAAGTTAAGTTAAATACAATTATTTTTTTAATTTTTAAGAAAATGTGCATTGTAATTATTTGTCTACATCAATTTAATAACAATGATTGGAATTCATAATGTAATTTTGTCATTAAATATGAAATTAAATTGATGAATATATACTTTTCAGTTGCTCATTGGACTTTAAAACAGGAATTAAGTAAACAATCATGGGTTGCATGCTTACAGTGGAAATACGCGCTCCGTATATGTTTTTTAAACATTAATAGCTAATAACAATTATTAGGCCTTCATTTTTCTCATTTTTTAGTTGCTATACTTACTATTGCGTCTATTTCCACATACCAATTGAGTTTTTACCTTCAACTTTCGTTTAAAAATTGAATTATTAAAAGAAATGAGAAATGAGCTACGAGAAAGTTGGAGCTCGTGTAGCTTGGCCATACGCTGTTATACAGGGTGGTGCTTTTTTCGATGCTCACCATTGCTGATGACGTCAACAGAAGTTTTCTAAGCCTTCTAGATTTCAAGTTTTTTATTTCTTATGGCCGCCATATTGGATTTTCACACCATCAGACAGACAAAAAAATTAGCTTTTCAGATTGGTAACCAACATACGTTTTTTCTTTCAAAAAACTTGTTGAAATTTGAAAATTTGTATAAATAATCTATAAAATCGCGAATGTTCTGAAAAACAATTGAAATTATAATATAAATAAAAGTGACGCAACATTTTATAGGTCTAATAAAATAACGAAATGACAATAAATTTAAAACACCAGATAAATAATTATTTAAATTGTTTAAAGTGCTCGCCGTTATGTATGATGTAGTGGTTAGTCCTCAATTTTATTTCGTCCACTGCCTTTAGGATAGTTTGTCTCGAAATAGAGTCGAAAGCATTTTTGATTTTACGGCGAAGATGTTCAATATTTTCCGTTAGGGTTGCATAAACAACATCAAAGTAAAAGTAATCCATAGGCGTTAAACATGGCGATCGCGGAGGCCAATGAACATGACCAAACGTACCAAGTCATGAATTTTGAAAGCGTACATCTAAATTAACATCCTTTTACAATGCGGGCGTTGTGAGGACCAGCTCCTTTTTGCTGAAACTACTGATGATTTTGAATTGTTAATAATGGCAATTCGCCTTACATATCTTCTAAATATGTTTCCAACAATCTTAATTTCGTTCAATAGACCAATAAAATGTTCTTTAGCTTTTATTTATATCATAGTTTCAATTGTTTTTCAGAGCATTCTCGATTTTATGAATCATTTACTCAAATGTTCAAATTTTAACAAGTTTTTTGAAAGAAAAAAGGTATGTTGGTTACCAATCTGAAAAGCTAATTTTTTTTGTCTGCCTGATGGTGTAAAAATCCAATATGGCGGCCATAAGAAATAAAAAAGTTGACTATCGCAACTTGAAATCTAGAAGGCTTAGAAAATTTCTGTTGACGTCATCAAACCCAGGACGGTCAAAAACATAAAGTTACCAAGTTTAAATGAAATAGCGCCAATGGTAGGGAAGATAATAATATTTTTCTAAAATCACATTTTTCAGTTTTTTTGTAATAAATCAAAAACGAATCAAAATATCCAGGATTTCTTTTCAGATTCTTAATCGCCATAAAAATGTGCAACTTTTCTCTAATTTAATCGACCTTGTATCTCTTACCGTTTCCAAGATAGTATTGGTGAGCATCGAAAAAAGCACCACCCTGTATAGAGGTACCCTAGCTAACGATAGGCAGGAGCGGAGAAACTTAATACAAAAATAGAAAAGCATATTACTATGGGAAACCTTCCAATAAGTATAAAACATCTGCCAAATGGCATTCTCCTACATTTATCCAAATTTGAGAAATAAAATAAAAACCTAATTTTACCGCTCCTCTTTATGTGGGTGTAACTCCGAAAGTAAACGTTAAAAAAAAATGAAATAAAAGCCCTTCCTTAATTTTCGATAATTTTTTTTGCAATGTTTAAGAAACACCTTGTATATAAATATTTTGTTAATTTTTAATCAGGAAATTGTAAATATGTCTACGAAATGATTTTAGGTATCCTTGAGAAACACAGATTTACAGTTTAAAACAAAATTCAGCAAACGTTAGTTGCGATAACATTGTAACTTCTTTACTACACTTAAAGATTTCTTAAGCAGCGATTGATAAACAGCTTATGATTGAAAAGTTTATGTTTACTATCGACCAGGGTTGATAAAAATCATGATTTTTTTAAAAAAATCAAAAAAATCGATTTATTTGATTTATATCAGATTTTTTTTATTTACATTAAATGTACCATATTATCGAATTTAGTGACATATTCACATGCTATTTCTGTTTTGTGCTAATATATGTATTTAATAACCAATATATTTAATTCAGTGGTGAATTTTTGTCAAAATGAAAAATTAAATATAATGATTAAGAATTTTGAAAAAATCAGTGCTAAATGGTGATGTTTAATTAATTATATACAGGGCAAGTCATTAGTGCGGGATCGGTCGATTGTGGCTAAACGGCTTGAGATATGAAGTTGATTCAAATGCTATTTTATACAGTTTTTTCTAAACAACACAATAAAAATATTTTCAAATATACAGGGTGAGTCACCTTTCTGGAACTAATAGCAACTTTTATATTTCAAATACAACACCCAATTTTTTATTTAATATTTTTGACCGCCTTAATTTTAGCTTTGCATCAATATAAAATACTACAGGTTTTTATACGGCGTTGTAAAAAAAAATAATTATCTAAATTATTCAAGGTTTTAAGTCTTTATTTAAAAAGTTCTCCTGAAGTTATTTTGAAGTACAGAGTTGTAATTTGGTATGGACATGCAGAAAAAAATTCTTTGTTCCCCCGATATGAAAAAAATTGAATCACACATACAGGGGTGTTTATAAATAGGTCGCAACTTCCATGATTTTCAGAAGCTCGGAACTCGATTTTTTCAAATGCAAACCCCTGTATTTTTTTATGTCATCGAATTCGTCTTTAAAAGAGCTTCACATTTTGTTTAGTATGTCCTATACCCAAAACTCATACTTTTCGAGATATTCGACATTTTTCTTCAAATCGTTATTGAAGCCATGGAGTGCCGTGGAAATTGAAAAAACTGACTGTTCACTTCGCTAACGTCAAAAACTTGCATTTATTTGTTGAATTATTGCATTTCCGCAATGAATATTACTTTGCAAGAGCAAATTGATATGGTTTATTCACCATTTCGTGTATTTAATTACTAATATGTAGTAATACAATTTTGTTTTATTATAAATATTATATTGTACTCACATAATCTGTGATTTAAATTGATAATTTTTTTTTTAAATCACTTGATTTAAATCAATGATTTTTTTAAAAAAATCACTTGATTTAAATCATGATTTAAATCTTGATTTAAATCAATTGATTTAAATCTGCTCAACCCTGCTATCGACAATAAAAGTCAGTGCTACAAAACAAAGATTTCTGTAAATAAAGTAAAAAAAAATCAATGTAACTCCGTTACACTTGTTATTAATTAATAAAAAATCCCTGTATAATATTTTTTCGTGGCGTTTAAATTCCCAATTAAGGTTCAAGGTAATGCTTGATTGATTACATCGGCAAATTCCTGTTAATTATGCAAATTTATGATTGTATAAAAAATTTAATTAAAACTCGAATGAACTTGTAAAGTGTAAAATAAAGAAAAAAATATCGGCTCTTCAAACAAAAATTGCTTTTTTAATTAGAGGGTATTAAAACCAGCAATTAAATTAGCCATTTTATATTGGATTTTTACGTAGCATTAGCAATTTCCTAAAAAATGAAATGTAAACATAAACTTGCGTCAACTTTGTATCTTTCAACTTTCAAGTTGTTTATTTTTCTTCATCTAAAAGTTTATTGCTTAACTAAATACATAAAACAATTCTATTTTTAAGAAAAGTTAAAGACTTGAGAAACAACATGGTATACTTTAAGGTGTTATGAATATTAACTAAATTTTAAAAAAAAGTTAAGGTAAAAAATGCATAGTATGGGAACGTTGTCGCTAGAATTTGATTTCGGCTGTGTTTATTACATCAAGGGCATCAAAACTAAATGTTTTCCAGAGTTATACGTGCCACTGGCCATTAACTTCGGAAAAATAGGGGAAAAACTGAAAAATTGGTACAAAAAGGTCATTTTTGCGATCGCGTTGGCCATGAAACCGTCAGAGATAAAATCGAAATTCTTCTATTTACCAATAGGCGCATCCTTTGCAAGTAAAATAGTGCAAAGTTTTTGAAAAAATCTTGAACGGATCCGGAGAAAAACGTCAAAAACGAAACCCCTGTATAAGCGCTATGTATTGACTAGTTGTCGCATATCTGTATTACTATATCTATGCGACTTGCATAGGCGTTTAACATAGGGAAAACCGTTTTTACAAAGGCCTCGTTTTTTGCGTTTTTCTTCGGAACCGTTTAAGATTTTTTCAAAAACTTTGCACCATTTTACTTGGAAAGGATGCGCGCATTGGTAAATAGAAGAATTTCGATTTTGTCTTTTACGGTTTCATGGCCAACGCGATCGCAAATATTACTTTTATTAATCAGCTATTCAGTTTTTCCCCTATTTTTCCGAAGTTAATGGCCAGTGGCACGTATAACTCTGGAAAACATTTAGTTTTGATGCCCTTGATGTAATAAACACAGCCGGAATCAAATTCTAGCGACAACGTATCGTGACCTTCCCTTGTAAGTATTCTATAAAACAATTAATTTTAAGATTTTGGAATAATAAATGTTAGATATATCTTCTTCTTCTTCTTCAGCGGTTCCGCCTGTACTTTTCGGTGTCAAGGATTTTTAATTATCTCCCATCTTCACAAGGGGTTGAAAAGTGCGGCCCCTGTTGATTTTTTTATTAGAACTTTTTGAAGGCTTGAAATTTTGCAATTTAAAAAAATTTCTTTGAAAGCTTGATTTGTTTAAACTTTACTGTTGCCAAAATCCAAAAATCGCTAAAATCTAGTGTCATATGAATTTTTATTAAAACATTTCTTCATATTAAAATTAGTTTCAGGCCATGCTATCAAAAATGAAATTTTCTGAGAAATGGGTAGGTAGGTAATAAAAACTTTTCCATTTATTGCAGACTTTAAATGTTAATATATAAAAGTTAAAATTGAAAGTTTGTCCTCAAATTTAATCTTCTTATCTATCTTCTATATACAGGGTGTAGACTCGGATCACGCAACATAGCAATTTCAATGGTAAAATTTTAAAAGTCGAATTCTTGCTCCGCTAATTATTTTAGAAAAAAAGTGCAAATACGTTTTTTGTAGAGAAAAAAATTCTGTATCCATAAATGTAATCAATATTACTTTTTCGTTTTCCAAAAACAGAAAAATAAGCAAATTAAAAAACGCGTTTTCGCGAAAATCTGTAGTGCCTTGGAATTATATGCTACAACTGCCCATCTTACTAACACTTACTGTCACTTTGACGTTTGAAGTTTATTCTTAATTATCATTTTTATTATATCTTGCAATGAAAACATAACTAATTGTGTAAAATAAATGTTTGATAAAATATAAAGGATAATTAAGAATGAATTTCGCGTCAAAGTGACAGTATTAGTGACATTAGGCTGGGCAGTTGTCATACCATAATTCCAAGGCACTACAGATTTCTGTCCAAACGCGTTTTTTAATTTGCATAATTTTCAGTTATTGGAAAATGAAAAAGTAATATTAATTACATTTATGGATACAGAATTTTTTTCTCTACAAAAAACGTATTTGCACTTTTTTTCTAAAATAATTAGCGGAGCAAGAATTCGACTTTTAAAATTTTACCATTGAAATCGCTATGTTGCGTGATCCGAGTCTACACCCTGTATATAAAAGAGCTTGTTTGTGTCTTTGTTTGTTTGTTCGCTATAGAATCCTAGATCCGTTGACCGATCGGGACCAAATTTTGCACAGTTACTATTTAGGACCTTGCAGATCTAACGCCAAACTTTAAGTACAAGCACATATTACCAATTTAAAAAAAAAAAAATAATTACTTGGACGGGATTCGATCTTACGTCGGCAAATACCTGGTCATAACACGATACGGCGCGGTGTATTTCACAAGTAAAGATTGTTTTGTATACAATTAGTAATAAATGTACATGAAGTATTATTTTTATTAGTACATTTTTAATTGAAACAAGACGAAAGAAAATAAATTTGAGTTATTATTTAATTTTTAAGCAATAAATAGTTATTTTTTAAGGAATTATAAGAAAATGAAAAGATGATTGATCAGAGTATGTCATTTGTGTATGATTTGGAATTATTGGGCTTATTCAAGTTAAAAAAGTAATTAAAATTGTAATCGCCCGTGCAACGCCGGGTAAACCATCTTGTACAGTTATATTTTTAAATTCTACTCAACAAGTTTTTAGGAACTTTTTTTGTACCTGTAAAAATAAAGGCACTTTACTCTTGCGCATATTTTTAAAACCGTTAAAATCTATTGTCATGAATTTTTATTGAACATTTTTTAATTCTTAAATTAGTTTTACTTTTTGGTCATTCACCACATTTTATCAAGAATAAAAGAAAACATTTTTTTTTGAGAGATCGATAATAAACTTTTTTATTTGTTGCATATCTTTTTAAAGACGCTGTATAATTGATTGCATCCAATTTATGAATTTTAGCACCGTAGCTAGGAGTAGTTATTGACTACATGTTTTGTATGTGAAGTGTAAAAATAAACTTTTCTCACACCAGACTCTTTACTTATAAAGTTTATTTTATACAGTGTTTGAAAAATAAGAAACTAAATATCTTGTTGCATGAGATGCAAGTCTCTGGAATAACTAAATTTAAAGCTTCAGTTCAGTTTCAGGGAAGTTATTCTGTTTAACAACTTGCAAAGCATTATTCTCAAGCTAAACAAATACTTTCACGTATACCATTCTAAAACAAACTATAGTATTGACTGCCTTATTAAAATTTTATTTAAAAAAAATTGAACCCGTAACTGACATCAAATTAAATGTAATCAAATCATAAATTTCATCTGGAAATTATTTTTAGGTCATGCTATCAAAAATTATTTTTCTAAGAAATCGATTACCTATAGAAAACTTTTTCATTTGTTACAGACTTTTTAAATGACGTTGTTTATGTTGTCATAATTACAAAATTAACCATATTATGTTTTGTACAACATTTATTGTTTTTTTTTTTTTTAATTAATGTAATATAACTCATTAAACATAAAAATAATTTATATCAACAAAAAGTCCAAAGTTATGGACTCTGCTAAAGTCAACAAAAGTTTGGAGTTTTAATAAAAAGTTTGTTAACAGAAATTTAATTTGGCTCTAATTTGAAAATTTTTGCTGTATCGAGTTTGATGTAAATTGGAAATGAAAATACGTAATAATCCAAGCCTACTCATTTAATTAGTCAAAAACACAATCTCGTCTAAGTACGCGTACGTTTTTTAATTTTTCAAAATTGTTGCTTTTTAATTTATTGTAACAAAAAATCATCATGTTGACTGTTTATCATTTAAAGTTGTCCCATAGAAGTACTTTTTTTTAGACAATTGGAATGTTATAGGCAAATATTTGTAGGTGAATTTCTACTTTTGTTTTTTATCCGGTTGATGGTCATGGCAACCAGCAACCACATTAATACTTCATATTAAAATGTGACACATTATATGACAACATATAATTATTTTCATGGTATGGTATTGTTTTAACCCTTAACCGCCCAGTATTTGCATACAGAATCAAAAGTGTTTATTTTATTGCGAAATCATTTTGTCTAATTTATCCCCTATGTTTTATCTCTCAAATTCTCTTACCAAAGTTTTCTAAAAGAAAGTAAGTTTTTTATAATTTAACAATTTTAATGAAAATAACGTAACTGCCCAGTAGTGTCCATTGGACACACATTTGAAAATCTGCAGTATTGTATTAAAATAAAGTAGAAAAACGTTTATTTATTGTTATTTTATTACACGTTATAAACATTATTATTTATTAAAACAATTGACACCGATAATGCTTTTTTTGGAATGTTCCGAACAGACATTTTGATTGCATTCATTGCAACACTGTCTTGTGTTTCTAGTATTTTCGACGGGCAAATATGGCACCGCTTTTTTTTTACAACAGATTCAACTTTTGTTTTGGATTGAAACTTGTTGACTCGGCCCTGCAACATTCTTCACAGCTTCAATGTGGTGTTTCGTTAACCCTTTTTGTCCACAGTTGGCTATGGCCTCATAAAAAATTATATTTTTTTCCTCTTTTTAATAACATAAGGTTTAATATATTTATTTTGATAATTAGGCTCAAAACAAATAAAATTCATCAAAAAATCCCTATGAAGCTAGAGTGTCATGAAACATAAGACAATTTAGTTTATCATTTAACGCAAATTTTAACTAATGTAAAAGTGAAACATTAAATCAAAAATAAACCAAAATTTATTAATTTTTAAAAAGCAGCTTTTCGTTTAATCATAATGCTACAGCTTTTTTTATTTGCTAGACTTGCTTAATCAAAATACTTATGCAATAAAAACTATACACAACTTGATTTTTAAGTATTACAAAATTATATCTACAACCAATTTATTTTACGTATTTGTTCAACAAATAACAAAAATAACATGGAATTTGTAATTTTTTAAATCGAATATTTAACTAAAACAAAATACAGGAGCACCATCGTGTTGATAATATTTAAATTTCTCAAGATCTCAATAGTGGCTTTTTTATGTGAACCACCCTGTATTACCCATTATTATGATTTTGCTTACTTTTATTTTTATTTTTAAGATTTGTTTCTTGTATGTATCATTCTACAAATTGAAAGACAACATTCATCGCGCTTCGCGTTCATGATACCAATTTGTCTTGTTGCCAAACAAAAAACTTTTGTAATTAATAAAAATGTTGTCAGCAAATGCATAAGCCCTAGATATATTACAACCAGGGACTGAGAACGGAACGAAAACGAAAACGAAAACGTTAAACGAAATTAACCGAATTTTTTTTAAGAACGAAAACGAAACCGAAATTATTATTTTTCGTTCAAGAACGAAAACGAAATAAATATTTTCCAAAACCGGTTTTAACCGGTTTTGTCGCTATTTAAATTTTATTTGTTAAACACAAACGCGAATTTACCTTCTGTGTTGGGGAGACTCCACGAGGCAGTAAAAAATCTCACTTGAAATGAGTGAGCTTCACTTTTCTCCATATATTTACGTGAATATGTATTAACAACTTTATTGTTTATACTACACAATTAACGGTACATATATTCTCTATTTCTAATTTGTTTTTTAGATCATCAATATAGAATAGAATATACACTTGATTGGATGTATATTATCAATGTGTATGTTTTATTTGCGTTTAGACATAATAATAGTAAAATTTATTCTTACTTCGAAAAGGACTAATGTAAAAGAAGATTTATTGGAAGATGTGTTGCTAGTAAGATTTAACGGAATGTGAAAATGTATATTGTATGGTATGTACAAACTATAAAGTTAAAGTATATTTCAAGTAATATAAGTTTTTTTTTAATATCTTTTTTATTTATAACATTTAGTAAATTATCCACTTGAATTCATTCTTTTGTCTTTTTAAATAATTACAGCAGGATCTTATTTAATTCAAATGCATAGATTTTTAGTACTAAAACAAATTTAAAACAGCACTTGCTATATTTTCATATTTTTAGATAAAGATCGTGTGTCTAATTTAACCTAATCACGTTGTGTTTTTGCACCTTACGGGTGTTAAACTTAATAAAATAGTTAAATGTTAATTTGTTTAAAGATTTGGTAAATTTAATATGGCGATGGTTCGCCAGTCTAAAATATGCTGTCCGTGAGCAGCAAACCCCATCGTCATCGTTTATATTTTAGTTGAGACGCAAATATTGTTATCGTATTTATAGTGGGTTGTGGTGACTAGAAAAAAAAATTGATTTTTTGACTACAAAAAAAAAATTGTAAAACCGGTTTTAACCGTTATTATTTCGGTTCACGAAAACGAAAAAATAATTTTTTCGGTTAGAACGAAAAGAACGAAAACGAAATATTTCGTTTTCGTTCCGAACAGAAACGAACGGAATTTTTTTCGTTTTTAGTCCCTGATTACAACCGTTTTTTTTGTCATACACAACAGTATTTTACTTATGCAACAATACGAGTGTATTTCATTAAATGCAAAATTGTATGATATGTGTTCTTTTATATCATACTTCTTCTTCTTCTTTTACGATGGCCTTTTGCCTCACGGCGTCGGCTTTTGGGGGTTCTCCACCCAACTTTTCCAGACCTTTTGTCTGCCGTCATCGCTCTCACCTCCCCAACTGTTTTCCCTCGTTCACGGGCTATTTTTTCTATTCTGTTTTCCATGTTAGTTGTTGGCCTTCCTATCCGCCTCTTCCCATACCTCCTACTTTCTGTTATTTTTTTTGTCATAGATTCTGGCGGCATCCTCTGCACGTGTCCGTACCATTTTAATTGTTTTTCTTCGATACTTTGGGTTATTTGTTTTTGTTGTAGGTCATTCTGGATGTCTTTATTTTTGCACTTATCTCTTTTTGTTTTTCCCGCTATTTTTCTTAGGAATCTCATTTCTGCTGCCGTTATTCTTTTCTCATGTTTAGATGTTAGTGGTCATGTTTCACTACCATACAGCATAGTTGGAATTACGACCGTGTTGTATATTCTGGTTTTTGTTTGTGCACTAATTTCTTTTTTCCCAAGGATAGTTTTGTTTAGTTGGTAGTAAATTCTCGTACTTTTTCTGGTTCTGTTTAGGATTTCTGCGTCAATTTTCCCATCTTCGCTAATTTTCGTTCCTAAGTACTCTATTGTCGAGACTTGCTCCAGTACGTCGTCTCCGCATTTGATGTTTTGCTGTTCTTCATCATCGTTTATTTTGATTATTTTTGTTTTCCCTGTGTTAATTTCCATTCCCATTTGTTGTATAGATTCGTTCCACCGGTTTATATCAACGTATCATATAAATCTGTAAATATTTAGTTAAAACAAAATTCTCACGTACCTTAATACAACTTTTTACCATGTATAATTCAGATAAGAAAATTTAATTAATTTAATTGCCATGGAGCAGACTCGGTCGGCAAGTTGAGTTAATTTAAAAGCAGTTTATTAAAGGCAATTTAATAAGAGGCACAAACAAAACAGAAGAACGATATTTTCCAACCCTCGCAAAAGAATTTGAAAGCATGTTTTTTACACAGCTCTTCACAAGAAGTAAATAGCATAGTCAACTAAATAACGTAGATGATTAATTATAACACGTGTCGCCTAATTCTGATCGATGAGAAATTGTTAAAATTACTAAACTTTTAAAAACTTATCCTCTGTAGAGTTAAAGTTCTAAAAAGTTGTTATTTAAATATTGCATTCTTGACAGTTTTACCTTACACAAAAAAGATTGATAGTTTCCCACTTTTGTACAGTTCACAACTGAACGAAAACCTGTTATTTCCTAAAAATCTACTTTAAGTTCAGAGGGTTGAGATGTAGCATAGGGGGGGGGGTCTACAAATGCTACAATTTCGTAGTTGTTTATCC
This sequence comes from Elmis aenea, assembly GCA_947652605.1. NCBI lineage: Eukaryota > Metazoa > Arthropoda > Insecta > Coleoptera > Elmidae > Elmis > Elmis aenea. The sequence continues at coordinate 11,435,203 of OX393580.1, forward strand.
TATTTAGTGTTTAAAAGTACTGGTATAGTAAAATAAAAACTAAACGTTAATTTTGTTTGTAATGTTTTGTGATTATCGTAAATACATACATGATGTTGTCAATCCTGCAATAAGTGTTTTGAAACGACTTTACTAATCGTGCTAAGTAGACCTACTGCACATAACCACAGTGTATTTAAAGCAGGGACTGAGAACGGAACGAAAACGAAAACGTTAAACGAAATTAACCGACATTTTTTTAAGAACGAAAACGAAACCGAAAACGAAATTATTATTTTTCGTTCAAGAACGAAAACGAAATAAATATTTTCCAAAAACGGTTTTAACCGGTTTTGTCGCTATTTCAATTTTATTTGTTAAACACAAACGCGAATTTACCTTCTGTGCTGGGGAGACTCCACGAGGCAGTAAAAAATCTCACTTGAAATAAGTGAGCTTCACTTTTTTCCATATATTTACGTAAATATGTATTAACAACTTTATTGTTTAGACTTGCAATTTCGTGTAACACAATTAACGGTGCAGATATTCTCTATTTCTAATTTGTTTTTTAGATCATCAATATAGAATATACACTTGATTGGATATATATTATCAGTGTGTATGTTTTATTTGCGTTTAGACATTATAATAGTAAAATTTATTCTTACTTCGAAAAGGACTAATGTAAAAGAAGATTTATTGGAAGATGTGTTGCTAGTAAGATTTAACGGAATGTGAAAATGTATATTATATGGTATGTACAAACTAAAAAGTTAAAGTATATTTCAAGTTAATATAAGTTTTTTTTTATATCTTTTTATTTATAACATTTAGTAAATTATCCACTTGAATTCATTCATTTGTCTTTTTAAATAATTACAGCAGGATCTTATTTAATACAAATGCATAGATTTTTAGTACTAAAACAAATTTAAAACAGCACTTGCTATATTTTCATATTTTTAGATAAAGATCGTGTGTCTAATTTAACCTAATCATGTTCTGTTTTTGCACCTTACGGGTGTTAAACTTAATAAAATGGTTAAATGTTAATGTGTTTAACGATTTGGTAAATTTAATATGGCGATGGTTCGCCAGTCTAAAATATGCTGTCCGTGAGCATCAAACCCCATCGTCATCGTTTATATTTTAGTTGAGACGCAAATATTGTTATCGTATTTATAGAGGGTTGTGGTGACTAGAAAAATATTGATTTTGACAAAAAATATTGTAAAACCGGTTTTAACCGTTATTGTTTCGTTTCACGAAAACAAAAAAAGATTTTTTTTTGTTAGAACGAAAAGAACGAAAACGATATATTTCGCTTTCGTTCCGAACAGAAACGAACGTTTTTTTTTTCGTTTTTAGTCCCTTATTTAAAGGGTCTCATAATGTCTTGGCTTACATACAGGGTGGTCCACTTTTTAGTAGCAGGACTTAAACGGTCTATACAAAAACTTATTTTAAAGCGATTATTCCATATCAGCATGGGTCCAAAAACGCTTCATTTTAAAGATACAGGGTTTTAAAAATATAGATAACCGTTTCTCAACCAGTAGATATTTTTAAACCAAATTTGGTATATAGCACCACCTTATAGGTTACACAATCGGTGAAAATTTCAAGTCCCACAAGCGACCAGTGGCGGAGTTGTGGGGGTTCAGTTTCAATAAATTTGATAAAAAACTAGTACGGCCCTGTTTAAAATCAAACTCGAACAGGTAGAGTATTTTCATCTAAACAAAAAGTTTTCTTGGTATCTGCCACCGTTTGGCGCGAAATTTGATTTATTTTATCATTTTCGCGAAAAAATTTGCTTCTACGTTCGATCTAAAAATATAGCTAATATTCGAAATAAAGAAGTAATTACCGATTTTTGCAGTTTTTAATAACAGAACATACTAATAATCAGGGAAGAGTTCTGCTAAATTAACGATTAATGAGCATTTACTCTGCAAGTTGCAATTTTCTGCTTTTTGCGATATTTGGTGCACTCTTTACATCAAGACATACAACATGAAAAATGTACTCACAATCAGGATTATTTTTTCTCGAACGCAGTAGAATTGTAAGACGCCTAATAAAGAATTTATAAACTGTACGATTTTTCAAGAAATTTTGCTGTCAGGTAACTTCCTGTAACAGTATTGGGTTGTCACTCACAAAAATTGACAAATTTCATTCGATTATATCTGCAAAGGTCAATCAAAGCTGAAATAAGTTTTTTGATTTGATGGTGTTACAATATATTTTTGCTTCGACGTTCGACGGTATTGAATAATACTAAGATTGCGTTGTCAGTTGTTTGAGTTTCACAATTTCTTATGTTACTAAAGTGGAGTAATAATTTATTTTGATATATTGGCTATAATCCTAATCAAAAAGTCTTTTTAAGTTCATGTTAACGCATAAAACAGTATTAACCAAGTGATAGATTAAACACAAATTAAAGTTGGTATTAAATCAGTTCTAATTTATCTCACACAAAGTAAACAGTCATTAAAATCACGAAGTTTGTCTAAGTAATTTAAATGTAAAATAGATAGTTGGCATAGTGTAGAGTAGACAATAGCACTATAATATTCCTTCTGTTTAACTTTACTGAAGATCTGATATTAACTGCAAATATAGATAGAATTAAATTTGTGTAGTGAAACTAACTTGTAACAATTTAACAGACCAAGAGCGTGGGAGAGATTTATTCGTTTTATGCAATTTGAAAATAAATACCTTTTACGCGAACTGTTTCGAATGAGTACTGGCGTACACTTGAAAATAAATACGATTTGTTTAACATCCCACTGTAGAATTCTATATTAAATGCCCAACTTTAACATATCTTAAGAATAATACTCAGTCAACATTTAACTTTAAAAAATGTAATTATGACGAGCTTAATGCGAGTCTTTCAACTGTTCCTTGGCATACAGTATTAAATGATCTCCGCGTGGAGGAAGCAACGTCTAAATTTTATGATATTATATTTGAATATATTAACATTTTCACACCTATCAAGACTATAAGACGGGGACGCTTTCCACTCTGGTATTCTTACTCAACAAGGAAAATAATTAAAGAAAAGAACAAATGGCATAAAAAGTGGAAGCTTTACAAAAATAAAACAGATTATTTGACTTTTGCTCTTTTACGCGGTCGTAGTAAATTTTTAATTCAACTAGACTACAAAAACTATATCAAATCTGTCGAAAACTCAATACTAGAGTGTCCTAAGCGCCTCTGGTCTTATGTGTCTTATCTAAAAACATCAAATAATAGTGTACCAAATAGTATAACCCATAACAATTCCACTGCTAATAACAGTTTGTCAATTTGTAACACATTTAATAATTTTTTCTCATTAGTAGTCATTGATGGCGAGTTAAAAAATGGTAATATAGACGCCAAAGGCAACTACTTTTCGAGCAATAAAACAACCATCACCGTTGAAATGGTTGAGTCGCTTATGAATAAGCTTGATGTCAATAAGGGAGCAGGGCCAGATTATCTCCCTGCACGTATCTTACGTAACTGTTCCTCATCATTAGCAAAGCCAATCACTATACTTTTTAACAAGTCGTTGTCAGAGTGCCGATTTCCTTTAATTTGGAAACAAGCTCACGTGGTCCCAATATTTAAATTCGGAAACAAAACTCAAGCAGAAAACTATGGACCTGTTTCTATCCTCTGCTGCACAGCAAAGTTATTTGAGTCTGTAATGTATGATAAAATTTTTACTATATTTCAACCTTATATCTCCAGTCAACAACATGGTTTCACCCCAGATCGTTCAGTTGAGACTAATCTGGTATCATTTACTGAATATGTTCTTAAGTCATTAGATAAAAGACTACAGGCCGATGCTATATATACGGATTTTAGTAAGGCATTCGACCGGTTAGATCATTCAATTTTAATAGTCAAATTACACGACATAGGCATCTGTGGAGATCTTTTAAGATGGATAAAATCATACATATCTAATAGATCACAGGCTGTAAAATTAAATGGTTTCATTTCTACATTTGTCAAAGTAACATCCGGAGTCCCTCAGGGCAGTCTCTTAGCACCATTGCTATTTAATATTTACGTCAATGACATACAGCATTGCTTTTTAAATTGTGAATACCTACAATACGCTGATGATTTAAAAATATTTAGAACAATAACAAATACTACCGATTGTCTACTGCTACAAGAGGATCTCCACAGATTAGAAAAATACTGTCAAATAAACAAACTTGCCTTGAATGTTAGTAAGTGCTATAAAATTAATTTTACACGAAACAAAAATATAATCCTATATAACTATTCTTTGAATAATGCAACTCTGATGAACACCACATTGGTAAAAGACTTAGGAATTTTATTAGACTGTAAACTCGTTTTTGCGGAACATATCGAATACATTAAGAATAAATCTCTTAAAATGCTTGGCTTCATCATACGCTCCTCAAAACATTTCAATAATGTTAATGCTATTAGAACACTTTATTATTCCTATGTTAATAGTATTTTAAATTTTGCTTCTATCATATGGAACCCACAATATGACACCTACGATAGTAAAATCGAGGGAATTCAAAAGAAATTCATATCATTTTTGCAAAAAAAATACAAACTTCCAGAGAAATCATATGAACAACATTGTAAAGACCTAAACATGCTCTCCTTAAAATCTCGTAGAACACTTAGTGATATAATATTTCTTTACAAAATAATTAACTACAAAATAGATTGTCCTAATATTTTATCATTAATAAATTTTAACGTACCGAGATTAGGTATACGACACCATTCTCTCTTTTTTATAACACCTTGTAGCACAAATGCCTTTTTTAACTCGCCAATCAACAGAATTCTTTACTCATATAACCAAACATTCATAAAGAATGATATATTCAGTCTATCATTTCATTCATTTAAACATTACTCTAAAGTAATCTTATTTTAATTTAATCACACTTTACAACCGATGTATTCTATTCTTAACGAGAACATAATTTGGGCTTGGCCTGTTTTGTTCTGTCCTTTGTAAATAAATAAATAAATAAACAGGAAAAGTTTAGTTGTGGTAAACATAACGTAATCCAGCATACTAAATTATTGTTTCACACTTATTTTTCTGTCTAATGGTGCCTTTCCACGTGAGAGTAAACTACTCTCGATAGCAGCGTCGCCAAGGATACAGCCCCTGAGAGTACCTCGCGATTGGCTGTATCCTTGGCGACGCTGCTATCGAGAGTAGTTTACTCTCACGTGAACACGCACCATTAGGGCCGTTATTATAAACGTCAGTTAAATAGTCGAATAGCTAACCTTCAAATAAATTTACTTGGCGAGTAAATTTATTCCCGCTATTATAAACGAAAATTGCCGACTAAATAGTTAACCGTGAAATAACTAACTAAAGTGATAAATAAACAAACACAACCTCATAAATTCATAAATCGTGTGTAGGTATATGCGATATTCTTATAATATTATTTATTACTTACCTTTTATAATTATTATTATGTCACATTTACTAAGCAGTTGACATGAAAAAGTAGAGTTATGTTTATTTGACAGTTAAAATTTATCCCGTGGTTTATCAGAGGTTAGTTAACTTCGGGGATTTACTTGGCGAGTAAATTTAACTGACGTTTATAATACTCAAAATAGCTATTTATTCCGCAAGTAAATTTTACTCCAGGAGTAAACTACTTATTCGTTGTTTATAATAACGGCCCTTAATATTTAATTTTGAAAATAAATAAAATAGTATGGGAATAATGTTCCTGGACAACAGGCCTTTACCTCCTTAGCAGTGAAATGTCGGCAACAGAATAAATTGTCTTATTAATGCGTTTTAATCGGTCCTAACCAGGGTTGACCTGATTTAAATCAGTAGATTTTTAAAAATTAAAATGATGATTTAAATCAAACTTCATTTTTTTCACGATTTAACGTCATACGTCACATAAAAAATTAAATGCACGTTTTACTTCCACCCGCTTAAACAACCGCTAGTAAAATACGCCGGAAATATTGCCTATTGGCTTCTTGTAGGTCGGGGAAAAATAAAGTCTCTACAGGAATTTTCTTGTTAGAGACGCATTCCGGTAGATTGACTTTGTAATTTTTCTCAATAATTTTTAATTTTAGGGTCAAAAGATCTACAGCCTCATTCAAACAGTCTGCAACAATTGGAAAAGTTTTTTAGGTATTATCGATTTCTCAAAAAAATGTATTCTAGATAAAATTGATGAATGACCTAATACTAATTTTAAAGATTAAAAATAACACTAGATTTTTACGATTTTAAAAATATTCGCATAATTAAAGTGCCCCTATTTTAAGACTCACACAAAACTTGGTAAAAAATTGTTCAGAAATCAAAAAGATGACGTTACGAATTTTGTCATTAAAATTTCATGCTTGAAACATTCAAAAAGTTCGCAACTAATGGAAAAGTTTTTTATTATTGATTTCTCGGAATATTTTGTTCTTGAGAAAAGTCGATGCATGGTACAAAACTATTTTTAAGTTAAAAAAAGCTTGACAAAAATTCATAGCTCTTAGCGATTTTAGAAATATCTAAAAGATTAAAGTGTCCTTATTTAAGACTTTAAAAATAAACGATATTTTATACTGAGTATAAAATTTTTAAATTCTAAACATTTTAACTTTTTTCAAATTCTTAAAAGGCGGCGGCGCTTTTTGGACTTTAAAATTACTTCAAAAATAAAAATAAAATCTTTAACGTAATATTTCACCTTTGGTCGTATTTTTGAATTCTAAACAAACTTTCCCTATGAAATGTTTTTTGTCACTCTTAAAATAAGGCGCCTATACTGCTATACTTATGTGAATATTTATGAAATCGCTTAAATCTGTTATCGTTCACTGAAATGTTTCCATCTTTTAATTAGTTTAGGCCATTCAACAACTTTTATCAGGAATAAAAGTTTCTGAGACATTTTTAGTAAAAACTTTTTAATTTTTTGATGCTTTTTGAATGACGTTGTATAAAAAATATAAATGCACGGTGAATAATGAATAAATGAAAGATGGCCAAGTTTCTTAAAAAAATAGAAAAATTCGTTATTTTTTTAGTTTAAAATTTGAAATCAATGATTTTTGATTTTTTTAATAAAAACCAAATTTTGCCCAACCTTGGTTTTAACTAGGGATGCACCGATACGCAAATTTGATGATTACCAATTAATTGATAATCGACTTTTACATGTGATTCAGTACTTTATTTGATTAAATGCACTTTAATATCATTAAAAAACTTATTTACTTATTTTCATGCTGAAATTTTTCAAGTTCAAAGTGTTTTATAAAATATCGAGATAAAAAGTATTTTATGTAAGCACGGACGCTTGTGTATTCAAAATTTTTAATTAAATAGTTAACGTGTAATTTTAAAAAGGTAAACAAAATGCTAACAAAATTTCCGTTATTAAACTTCCGCACTCATGAGGGATAAAACGCAATTAGGTTTTTGCACGTTTGCAGCAAGGCCCAGGGAACTTCGTTCATATGTATATTGTAAATTCCGTTAGAGTTGGCGTTCACAAATTAAATTGTTTTAAATACGCGTTTTTTGTACCTAGTAGTAGTCTTTATTTGTTCTGAAAATCCAAAAAGGCGTAGAACATGTTACAATAATAATAATACACATATATACGCATAGATTTATAATACCGCTTATACAGTCCCGTTTTGCCATATTCGACCGACGTTACCAGACCAAAACCTACGTTGTCAGACCCGCCTTCGGGTCTGTGAACGTTTTTCCATAGTAACATTCATTACTGACGTAGCACATGTTCCTTGTGAAATTTCAGCCGGGCTTGAAAAGTCGGTAGAACGTATTTTTTTATACAGAATTAGTTCGCCGCTTTCGCTATAGGCGGCGCACCAGTCGCATGCTGTATATTGTATATTTTTGATATGTACAACAGACGTTATCAGTACTAAAATCTGACAACACTGTTTCCACTTTAAATTTCCTATTTGATTACCCACTTTTACGTTTAACCTGTATTTTGTACTTACACTGCAGTGAGTTTGTAAATTCGGATGAATAAAGAAATAAGACAGTAACAAATATTGAATTTACTGCTGATGTTACTGTTTTAAATTACCAAAAATAATCAGTTTTACAGCCAAAGAATCATTGAAGTTTTCTTGTAATTAAAATAATTACAATAATCGTTCGTCGACACTTTGTATGAATAATAATCTTATTTAAAGTTTTAGAATCGCAATTTGAAATAGGTTCAGGCTTGGCGAATTTTTAGTTTTTTCATAAATAAAAAATTAATATAATAGGCCTAATAACTTTTTTATTTTTAACTTAAATTTGATTTGTACGTACTACAGTACATGGCTAGATTATCAATAAAAATTAATATTTGTATGATACGTTATCAATTATTTTATATTCTAAATGAGTAGAAGTTATTTCAAATAAAAAAATAATTGTTTGTTTCATATACCGGGTGTAACTGAAATCAGGCTCACCCCCTTTTTTTTCTTTAGTTTTGAACTTAGACAAATGAAATTTTAGACATGTAATATGTGCAAAAAACTGGATTATTTGAACATAGGTACACTTTTGTTTCACTTCCGGTTTCGCTGGAAATGACCCCAACTTTTTTATTTTAAATGGAACACCATGTATATTTTTACATTTTTGGAAAGAGGAAGCAATTTTGGATACAAATGCACTATTTTGGTTAATTTTTATAACCTCAAATAATTTTTTGACAAAAATTAAATTTTTTAGTAAGTGTGCCGTGACCCGCATAAATTAAATTTTATTATGTCAACAAGTGTCCGAAAAATGGTTTTGTAAATTTTAATTGACATTTGGGCTGGTTAAATAGACCTTAAAGGTTGCGAAATTGGTTTTTTGACAAAAAGCCAATTTTTTTAAATGGAACGATGGTAGCTCATGCGGTTATTTAAATAGAGTATTTTCTGGCGAATTCAACAATACCAATAACTTGGTATTTTTATTAGGAGCATGCATTAAAATTTCAAATTATTGGAAGATTTTGGTAAAATTTTGGTAAGATATCTTAATAATCATAGTTGACTATGCCAAATGGCAACAAAACAAATGTTTTTTTTGTGTTTTTTTATAAAACCGTTTTATGGACACTTGTTGACATAATAAAATTTAATTTATACGGGGTCACGGCACACTTAATAAAAAATTTAATTTTCGTTCAAAAATTATTTGAGGTTATAAAAATTAACCAAAATGATGCAATAGTAATCAAAATTGATTTCTCTTTCCGAAAATATAAAAATATACAGGGTATTCCATTTAAAATAAAAAAGTTGGGGTAATTTCCGGCGAAACCGGAAGTGAAACATAAGTGTACCTATGTTCAACTAATCCAGTTTTTTGCACATATCACATGTCTAAAATTTCATTTGTCTAAGTTTAAAACTAAAGAAAAAAAGGGGGGTGAGCCTGATTTCAGTTACACCCGGTAGATCTGCTTCGATATGTAAGGAAGAACAAGAACGTATCAAATTTTGAATTTTGCAGGTACCTACCTATACAGGATGTGCCATATTAAAAATTAATTTTTCAATATATTTTTATTAATCAATAACACCGCTCAAAATTATGGATTAAATTCGATAATTTTTTTTAAATGCAAAATTGCTCACAATCCAGATATTTAAATAAAAGAATGAATATACGTAATGCAAAAACTTTATTAATTTAACATTTTGTATTTGACTAATTAAATAAAAATTCTTGGTCAGGATATACAGGGTGTCCCCGTTATCACCGCGAATATTTTAATTGGTGATAGAGGACTTTTTTCTAAGAAAAAATTTCAAGTACAATTTTTTTCTAAAATCAAATGCTATCATGCTAAGCAGATATCAACACTTACTTGATTTTTTTACACTTCTGCATTTATAAGACCCTGTCGCCGAAAATGTCAATTTTATTGTATAATACCTTTAAGCTTTTTAATAGAGCATGAAATTATCTACAAAATTAGTTCTATTTATTTTTTGTTTGCAGGCAATGGTTTAAAAGTTATGTATGTACAAAAAATGTCAAAATTTTAAAAACTTTGTTTCTTAGACTTTGCAATCGCTATATCTTTAAAACGAAAGGTTGTACAAAAAGACCGACAACCCATTCCGGATAGCAAATTTTATGGGCTACAACTTTGGTACATTAAATTTTTTGGAAAATCAAACCGAATAAAGTTTTGTATTTTAAAATCCTTTTAAAGAGAGTGCGACTATGTAATTGAAAAAGATGGAGGTCATTTTAAACACTTATTGAAGTAATTTTGTGGTTACATGTTAATTTTATTGTGTCAAAATGGATTTTTGCACTGTTTTGCATGTTATCGTTTTTTTTTTAATCTCTTTCGCTATTGTAAACCTTTCTATGATAGGTTTGGTTTTATTGAACAACATATTTACCAAAGTTGTAGTCCGTTAAATTCCTTATCCGCAATAGGCATAGGTTTTGCTCTACGTCGTTTCGTTAAAACGATGCGGCGTTTTTAAAAACTTACATAACTTATTTAAATGAAATTTTACAGTTTTTTGTTAAATTTGTTCGTTAGCTCCTTAAAAAATGATATGTGGTGGTTTTCTGAAGAAATTCGAACTTCATAAAAAGCTTTGAAACTGATGAGATACATAATTTTATGAATGGTGCCGATTTTTTGGCATTTTTAAATACAAAACATCATTATTCCTCGTTTTTTTTTTCAAAAACGATAAAATGCAAAACAATGCAAAAATCCATCTTGACACAATAAAATTAACATGTAACCACCAAATTACTTCAATAAGTGTTCAAAATGACCTGCATCATTTTCAGTTACATATCGCACTCTCTTAAAAAGCGTTTTTAAATACCTACAAAACTTTATTTCTCGGATGTTTTTTGCACTTTGTTTCTTATTCTCAACTTTTTCGAAAAATCGGTTTGATTAACTAAAAATTTCAAAGTACCAAAGTTGTAGCCCGTAAAATTTGCTATCCGGATTGGGCCGTCAGTATTTTTGTACAACCTTTCGTTTTAAAGATACAGCGGTTGCAAAGTCTAAAACAATAAAAGTTTTTAAATTTTTTACATTTTTTTGTACAAACTGCTTTATAACTCTTAAACCATTGTCTGTAGACCAAAACTAATTTAAACTAATTTTGTAGATAATTTCATGCTCTATTAAAAAGCTTAAAGATATTTTACGATAGAATCAATATTTTCGGCGACAGCATTTTAAATGCAGAAGTGTAAAAAAAACAATTAAGTGTTGATATCTGCTTAGCATTTGCTTTTAGAATAAAGTTTTACTTGAAATTTGTTTTAAGAAAAAGGTCCTCTATCACCACTTAAAATATTTGCGGTGATAACGGGGACATCCTGTATAAAATGCAGGGTATTCTCGAAAGTATGGACATTATTTAAGGATGTGATTTTGCGGTTTAAAATAATCACACACCACCTTAATAAAAAAATTCGAAAAAATGCTTTTTACTAAGTAAAATTAAAATTCTTCAAAATGGTAATCAACAACTAACATATTTTATAATCGATTAAAAACGCGTTCACATAGAAAGATAAAATTAGGATAGCAAATGCTTTTGCTTTAACATTTTTCTATATAAATTTTTATAAGGGTGTTACCGTACTTTGAATTTAATATTTTGTTAACAAAAATTCAACAATAGCAATTTCTGTCCAAAAATTCTGAATTGCATGAAGTTTACGTCATAAAACCATATATATATAACTAAATTCCTGAGCCAAACGATAGTAACCTGAAAAATCAAAGGACAGTTTAATATTGCACTTTATATCATTTGGCTCAACAGTTTAGTCATGTTAAGATTATGAAAAAACAGTCCTGTTAACATAATCAGCTGTAAAACATTGCAATATAAACCGTATTCTGAATGTTTAACCCCAAAAGTTTAAAATGCACAATCTTTTTTGTAAATTTTAGACAAGCAACAGGCTATTGAGATTAAAATTCAAAGTACGGTAATACCCTGTATAACAACACCACCTAGAGTCAATTTTTGTCAAATGGGAAAATATTATCCCTTTGTTATTTCAGTACCTTTTCATCTTATCTTGTATTGCTTGTATTGCTTATCGGTGACCAGTGCTACAAAAGCTGACAATAAAAAATAAAATAAAAAAAACGCTTGGGATACCTGTTTATTCCGCGCGATCACTAACGTGATTTTTATTTTTATACCTCGAGTTTTGTTCCTAAGGTATTTTCATATTATTTTTGTTTTTACTATTATAATAATATTTCCTTATTTGCGTATATTCATTTTCGTAAAAGTTATACAATGTCCCAAAGTAAAAGTCCAGAGCAGTGGCATAAGTGGTTAGAGAAAATTGAGGAGAACGAAGAATATATTGAAGACAGTGAAGATGAAGAATCCGAAGGTGATTTGGAAGACTGTGAAGACGAAGGTGAAAGTCTTTAGCAAACATGAATCGGAATCAGTTCTGGTGGCGATAACGATTCATACAATGTAGATGACTTTTATGTTGCCAAAGATAACTTTACTTACTGGAGAAAGAATTTTCCCAAAAAACAAGAGAACAGCTGCACGTAATATAATCGCTGAATTGTCAGAAACCAGGGGTGAGGCGAAAAATGCGACTATCAATTTAGATTTATTGTCAATTATTGTAATGTTCATTTTATATTATACAAACAATTAAAAATAATTTTTTAAAAGTCTTTCAAAACTATTATTGCGGGTGGGATACCATAGTATCCCACGCGATCACTATTATTATTGAGAGCACATGAACACAAAATTACAGATGACCGTCGAACTTGTAAGTTGATAAGCGTGACAACGTCGCTTGATGTGAGAAGGTCGGTAAAGTATGTATATTTGTATATAGTGGGACTGAAAAAGCGTCGTTACATATCGGGCTCAGCAGCGACTGTTGCATTACGCTATTTTACAAATAATAAATTTTACTTCCCCTCAGTAGTTGCCCTTATTAAGAAAAACGAAATAATTCGATTTATACAAAATATACACCCCAATCTACGCAATTTCGAGTGGGTCTGTGGTCGCCTGAGTAATATGACGGGTCTGGAAACGTCGATATAACAAGTATATATATATACAACACAAAATTATGTATTGAGCAAACAAAAATTAGTAAGAACCATTTATACTTGATTATTTGAAATGGCCGACGGATAGAGATATAAATTTTGACCTACCCAAAATCCACAACTAGTTTTTATCGACAAGACTTCTGAATAGCTATTTTTTAAATATCAGGTTTGTTCCAACAAGACCATTCGACTTACTGTCAGGATTCTGCGCAGTATCAATATCGCGTTGCGTCACAGTCTCTGACAGTTCACCGGACGGTCGGTCATTCGTTCCATCAACTCTCAAATCAATTCGTGTACGGGTTTGCGGACGATCAAAACAGTTCAGGAACGAAGTGACGAACTCTTGCTGGGATTTTTACACGCATGCACTGTTTATACGTGAGCTTTGGTAGCTATGCATCGCTCTCCCAATCTCATGTAGTACCGTATTCTTAAGGTGTTTACCCTTGCGATGCGCTCATTTCTACGAACCCAATAGACACAAATGTCATTTACAGTTAAGCCAGTCGTAAAAGCGTTCCAACAACGGCTAATAATGGCCAATACATTTATTAGTACCTATATAGTTCACGCATGCGAATAAACCAGTTCATGTACTTATCTATGAATTGGTTTTAAATCGCTTGTTGGAAAAAAACCTATCCTGTTCACAGTTCACGATCGATCTTTGCAAAATCATTTATCCATGAAACAAAACTATAAATGATACAGGAAGTATGATAAGGTTTTAATGTCACGTGCTTGTTTTTATTAACATTTTTAAGTAAGTACTTGTCAATGATTAAAACAGACTAAGAAACTGATGCTCTATTAGTCTATTTTGAACGCTAACATTGTTTTTAAATATTTTCATATTTTAAATTGCTTAAAGCTTTTTACTTTTCTATGTGCAATTGCTAAGTAATTAAATGATTTTGTTCTACTCAGATTACTTTAATCGACGGTTTGTATTTGTTCTATAGAATATGTAATATTTTATTGTGAATAAATATATTACGCTAGAGTTGGCTTCAGACAAACGGTATAATTTTAACACCATTCGACATTTGTTGGATGCCATGGCGGTTAACTTAGTTCGGAATGAAATTAACTGCCTTTAACTGTCCTAAATTTTGCCCCTACATTTCCATTCCAATGTTAAATACAATTAATACACAAGTTTGGACAATGGTCAATATTCGCTGGAATATGTGAATTGTTTATAAATTAGTTTTATTGCGTAACTGTTTTGTAGTAGGTAATTTTAACTAAATATGTTACATGACATTGTTTTCATTATAACGCTATATGTTTAACATGTTTGTCGTTGGTGTAGACTTAATTTTTTAAGGGTGATATCGAATATTTATTTAAAGTTCAGTTAGGTACAACATTTACAACAGTAGGTTAACAAATCAGGTAGAGTTAAATTAATAGGAAAATAATAAATTTTCATTTAAAGAATTTTGGGAGATTTTAAACGCCCTGCTTCTTTTTAATGTTTTTAAGGTCTTTTGCCAAAATTGTATGAAATTATAACTTGGTCATCGATCGATGATAATTTGGGTTGATTTTTTAAATATTTGACTTTGCTTAATTGCCCCATAATTCAAATTCAACCCATTCAATATTCTTATAACGGTTACATCTACAATAACCGAAATCACTTCGCGGTTAGACGCATCGTAACATAAAATTATGGCTTCTAGACCCAAAGGTTAGGGTTGTTGAATAAAACGGTTGATAAATCGCATAAGTTGAAAGACTTGAGATGGCTTAATATGTTTAATCGTCGTCTACTACATGCAGCATGTTTTTATCACAAGTTGATTATTTCCCATACGCCTCCTTATCTTTATAGTAAAATTAAATATCGTGAAGATGTGCATACTTTAAATATTAGGTTCAAAGGTACACTAACCCCTCCTCACCATAAAACAGAATTCTTCAAAAAGTGTTTTTCATATACAATTACCAAAATTTATAACAGTATAGACCATTTATTTAAAGGTTTACCTTTGAACTTATTTAAAATTAAATTTCATAAACACCTACTGCTATCGTTATTCAACTAGTTTCTTGCTGGTAAGTGTCGGGCCACGTCGGTTCAATGCTGCAACACGTCAATATGTTTATGTGCTTGTTGTATTCAGCTTCAAGGTTGGGTGGCAGAACAGCGGTCTTGTGGACAACGCTGAACCCCGCCTTGCGATTTTCCCCAAAAAAAATTCTTTTTTATTTGTTGTATTTTGTTTATTTAAAAATGTGGAAATAAAGCCGTATATTATTATTATTATTATTAAATACGAGGTAAGCGCCAAAATTTCCCGGCATGACACTGGTTCAAGTCATACTAGCACTGGAAAAAACAAAAATGGATTTTATGTCAATTAGTTCTCTTATAACTGCCATTCGTTCATCACGATGTCAGAAGTCACGAAAATTGAGTATCGAGCTGTTATAAAATATCTTACTCGCGATGGTCTTTCTCCTCGAAGCATCAAAGTTCGACTGAATGGGGTGTACGGGGACAATTCCCCGTCTTATTTTGTGGTAAAAGATTGGTCAAAACGGTTTCGAATGGGGCAAGAATCCTTGAACAAATCGATCACCCTCCGTATAGTCCAGATATGGCCCCCAGTAAATATCACCTGTTTAGAAATTTAAAAAAGGACCTGCGCGGGCGCCATTTCAGTAACCACCAAGAGATGAAGGCTGCAGTTTGGGCACATTCTGCAGACAAACTGAAGACATATTTTTTTTAGGGG
This sequence comes from Elmis aenea, assembly GCA_947652605.1. Taxonomy (NCBI): domain Eukaryota; kingdom Metazoa; phylum Arthropoda; class Insecta; order Coleoptera; family Elmidae; genus Elmis; species Elmis aenea. Next base: position 11,451,083 of record OX393580.1, read on the forward strand.
TATCGAATTGTTGCTAAAGCGATGTGATAAGTGCATTGATGTCAGGGGGGATTATATTGAAAAATAAAATTAAATTTGGAGCCTACGCCGTTTCTTTCGTAGTCAGGCCGGGAAATTTTGGCGCTCATCTTGTACATACAAAAGTGATAATTTTTTAAAATTTCCTTAATTATCATTGCATCTAAAAATTATCATTTACAGCTAAAACAATCATTGTTTTATTCATTGTGACATCATAGTGTTTCTTTAAAATTAATGTTATTCCACAACTTTTTATGCTTAAAAACAAATTGATCATACAATTCTCATACCCTTTAGCAATATGAATATGCTCGTATAAGATAAAATTAGACTTTCCTCAAGTTTTATTTTACAATATTGTAACGTTGGAGTAACTAAACAAAAGCACGAACTGCATGTTGTACCCACCGAATATAATTTAATGTAAAATACAGCGCGATTCACTGAATCCTATGTACATAAGGAAAACAAATATGGTGAGTATACTTTTGAAATTAAAAATAATATGAGATTTTATCTGCGTAGGCTCAAGGCAAAATGATATTAATCTGTATTCACGAACATCTTGAAATTCGGAGAGTGGAAAAGTAAAATAAAATGTTAATAAGTTGTTTTAAATCTGGATTATGATTTTCAATAACGTTGTTGGAAAAAACAAAATTCTAAGAATTTAATTTTATCGAATTTCGCTTATAGCTTTGTTTCCAGGCTGCTTGTGGGGAAATTCCACGTCACCTGAATTTTCTGCAGATTTCCATTTTTCACTCAGTGTCTCACAGTTAAAATTACCATTTTATTTCATTGGTTCACCAAAACAATCTCGTCATAGCGCACAGGGTTAATAAGTTGATATAGTTTTTATTTCTACGAACGTCAGTGTAGTGTTGCCATGAGACGAGACGAAACGAGATAAATCCATTCTCGATCTCGAAAATTCTCGGAAGTTGATTCTCGATCTCGTCTCGAATATTCTCGAGCGTGCTTTTTCGGATCCCATTAAAGTGGATGTAAGCAATAAAATTGATGACTTCGTCTTCTGACCAATCCATTAATAAAAACACTAATCTATGATAAACCAACCACAAACAACGTGTGCAGCCAGAAAGTGAGGTTATGTCAGACACGAGTTTGCGAACAGCCCCTTTGATGTACCGCCTCAAGAGCGAACTCTGTCCGAACTGGCGAACTTCAGGTAGGTACGCACCGGGCTCGCGAACAGTTCGCGAACCCGGTGTGTACGCGGCTTTAAGCCGCGTACTGACCAAAATGAGTTCGCGAACTCGGTTCGCGCACTCGGTTCGCGAACACGGTTCGGGAACTCGGTTCGCGCACTCAGTTTGCGAACTCTCGTCCATACCAGGTTCGCAAACACGTCCACATCAAAACATTATTGTGTTCGTAACAGCTCCAAAACAGTTGGTAAAGGGTTTGCGTTTTGTAAATAATTATGTCTTCAAGCTTAGGGCTTATCGATGATAAACACCAACCACAAATAACGTGTGCACTGTGCAGTCAGTAATTGAGGTTATGGCAGGCACGAGTTCGCGAACAGCCCCTTTGATGTACCGCCTCAAGAGCGAACTCTGCCCGAACTGGCGAGCTACTCGCGAGCTGTTCGCGAACTGTTTGCATACTCCAGGTACACACCGGGTTCGCGAACAGTTCACGAACTGTTCGCGAACAGTTCGCGAACCCGGTGTGTACGCGGCTTTTAAATATTACTTCTACTATCAGTGTATTTTAATATTTGACTTATTGTCTTAATTTTATTATTATTAACTTATCAAAGAGTTTTCAATTTTAAATTGGTAATTATACGATAAACAAGGTTTTAATTAAGTTTTAATTAAATAAATATTTCCATATCGAAGCATTAATATGTTATTGTACAGTTAGTGGCCATACAATCTTTGTTTTTTGATTTTTACGAACTAAATAATGCTTTTAGAAATGTGCATATCCCCTAAAATTACCTTCCACTCTTTTCCCAGCCGGTTTGGTTAAATGGCGAATTAGGTAAATCCTCGTACCTTTCAGCGCCGGTACGCGATTGATCCAATCTGTACGTTAACATCCTATTCGGACCAAGTCCCTTTACGTCATTTACATAAAATGTGCGTTTAACTGGCGCACGTGATGCTTTAATACTTGGGTCACGAGACTTTAACAATATTATTTTATTTATGTGTCCATTAAATACTTAAAATTCAACAACAGGCGTACAGCAACAATACACTTTAGTTCAAGTTGACTAGATAATTATTGCATTTATATTTTAAACAGTTGGAACGTTATATTTTGCTAAGCTTGATTTAATTGTGACTGTACGGACTTTTTTTTAAATGAAAAACAGTTGTGTAATTAGCGCTTTGTTCACTTAGAGATTATTTTATAGACTTTAATAATTTGACTTACAAATTTTGATGTTTTAGCATGTACGAACATCTTAACAGCATGGATTATATTAGTTCAACATCGGGTTCGGGATCTCGCTTATTATAACAAATACAGGTTTGCTTAAATTAGATAAATTCTTCGTAATTTTGGGAGCAGCTACAGTCTATCTTTAAAAGTACAATATTTCTCGTAATTTAGAAGTCGTAGCAAACATGATAAAAATGTTCAGTTTGGTTTTTCGCTTTTTTTCGTGAATTTTTTGTCTTAGACATTAAATAAATTAAATTTGTACTTTCTTCAGCTTGTTTTTTATGTAGAATGTACCTACTTATGATTTTTAATTTTTTTCATCACATTTCTATTTTGGAGTACAGTGAGCTCGCGTTATAAGCAACCCACGATATAAGCAACTCGCGTTATAAGCAACACTCGATATAAGCAACTATCGTATCAAAGTACACGATATAAGCAACTGTCAGTGTGACAGTTAAAAATACAAATATCTAAAATACTATTGCAGATATAACAATGAAATTTTGTATCTGAGCGTTATGGTATTTTTCGGATTCGATGGAAGTATTAAGGTTGCAATACGACTTCCGGTTCAACCGGAAACTGCCTCAAACTTTGAAATTTTAAATAGAACATATGTATATTTTTACATTTTTGAATTTTTCTTAAAATTTACTTTAATAAATGTAAAAGGTTATATGGGTCTAAAGTCAACAGTTTTCAAAATATTTACATTTTTACGAAAATTTTGAGTGATATAGCACTTTCAGTTTTTTTTTTAACATTCAGGTTATTTAAAAGGGCAGTAAAATATCGTGTGAAATCTAGATTAACAATAGATTTTTTAACAATCATTTTATTTTTAGGAGATTATTAATATACAGCGTCATTCAAAAAGTCTGCACGAATGGAAAAGTTTTTTATTATATTTTTCTCAGAAAATTGTATTCTTGATAAAAGTTGGTGCATGGTCTAAAACTAATTTTAAGATAAAAAAGTTCAATAAAAAATCATATGACGCTAGATATTAGTGATTTTTGAAATATTTTAAGAGATACAAAAAAAATTATGGACAGAGTTTTTAAAAATCTCAAAATAAGGATAGATTTAAATTTTGACGGTCAAATTTCAATTTTTATTTTTTAAGAAATTTTAACATTTAAAAAGTCTGCAACAAATGGAAAATTTTATTTTTATCGAAAAAAGTTATTAAGAATCTAAAAACCGAACTAGGTTTAAATTCTGAGGGTTAAATTCTAATTTTTATTTTTTACGAAATTTTAACATTCAAAAAATCAAAAACCATTAAAATCTATTGTCATATGACTTTTTATTAATTTTTGTTTATCTTAAAATTAGATTTAGACTATATACCAACTTCATTAGGAATAAAATTTTCTGAGAAATCGATAATAAAAAACTTTTCCATTTGTTGCAGACTTTTTGAATGTTCAAATTTCTTAAAAAATAAAAATTTGAATTTGACCGTCAAAATTTAAATCTAGACTTATTTTTGGATTCTACATAACTTTTTTCCTACACATTTTTTTTTAACTCTTAAAATATTTCAAAAATCGGTAAAATCTAGTGTTCTATGACTTTTTATCAAACTTTTTTTGCCCTTAAATTAATTTTAGACCATGCACCAACTTTTATCAGGAATAAATTTTTTTGAGAAATTAATAATAAATAAAATTTCCATTTGTTGCAGACTTTTTGAATGACGCTGTATAATAATATAATAAACTCGTAGGTTAAATTACTAACATTTTTTGACTTTATATAATTTACCAAAGACCACAAGTTCAATTTATGATTGTCGGTGGAATTAGCACACGGTATAATAGTTGCTTAGATATTTTTCTCCCGGGAATATTTTTCTTAAGTGTATGAACAAGAGTTTTGTCCGGTAAACACTTGTAAAATAAGGCCGTTTCATCCGCTCTGTATACTTGCCATGAAATCACATCATATTTTTTTATTTGAGAGATGTACAAGTACATAGATCACGACTAAAGGTACGTGGCACGCGCGTATTTCGTTTGACATAGGTACGTACAGATCACCATAGCAACGCGACCACGATCGCGTTGTTATGGTGTAAACTTTTATTTTTAGTTTTACTACTAAAAACAAGATTTATTTATGTTAAAAATCGAATCGTTTCTATTTCTATCATATAAGCAACTTTCACGTTATAAGCAACTTTTGGATCGGAATTGGCCGCTGTTAGTTGCTTATAACGCGAGCTCACTGTATATGCTCTCTAATTTTACCTTTTCTAATAGAAGATTTTTGAAGTGGAAAAAACTCTGCATCAAATTCAAAACTATGATTTGCAACAAATAAGTATTAATCCTTATTACCAAATGAAAGTTTAAAAAATAATGTTTTACTGTCATTGAAAACGCTAAGAAATTAACAGAAAATAACTTATTTAGTGTTACCTTATTTTTTTTTAATATACAGGGTGTCCCAGATTACATTTCCAGCATGGTGATCTCCCTTATTATAAGAGATACAGGTTTGTTTAAATTAGATGAATTATTCCCAAGTGCGAGAGGAGCTGCAGTCAATTTTTAAAAGTACAAAATTCTTCGTACTTCAGATGTTAAAGCAAAAAATATGAAAATGTCGAATTTCTTTTTCTCTCATAACTTTTTTGTCTTAATCATTAGTACACTTTTATTTGTACCTTCTTGAGGTACTTATTTATGTTGAATGTAACCATTATTTTACATTTTTTTAACAACTACCAGTTTTGAGTGATTACCCCAAATTTAATTTTGTCTTATGGGCCGCGAAGTTGGCTATGGAATAGTTAAAAATGTGCTATTTTTCCCTTTTAAATGAGATATTTCTTGCTATATCTTATTTATAAATAAGTCACAAAATCAAGAAAAATCTATTTTACCCATCACCTATCAAGCTAAATATGAAAATAAAAACAAAAAACAACTCATTAAATGTCAAATGACATTTACCATTTGTCTGCGTTATTATTGATTAGAATTTTATTTTATTGTGGTGTAATTTGATAGTATTTCTAGTAAGTGTTGTAATGATGGCTTCATGCCTACATTGAAAAATAGCAAAAAAATTTGACATGTTAAGATTCTTTATTCTTTACCATGAAAATTGTGTAGAAGCTGAGCAAATATACATAGAGCTATATCTCGAGAGAAGGCAACAAAGGGTGCGTAATAACAGAAATTTGGAGATAAATTTAAAAGAACATGGTTTCTTAGAGAGCAACCAAAAATCCAAAACAAATCAATAAAGAATTAGAATTACCTGTTTTTACACAATACCTATGGCAAAGAATTTCAACAAATAAAATTTTTAATTAGTAATTGTAAATGTGCCCATAATTATATGATAACAAATTTGCTACAAAGACTATCGAATTACACAACACTACTATAAAATTCTAATAAATGATACCACACAAATAGTAGGGGAGACGGGGGATATAAAAGTAACATTTTTCATTCCTCAACAAATTTATATTTGATTCCAAAATACACATTAGCAAAATGAAAATTAAAAAAAAAACTTTAGTACAATAGAAAATGTAAAACAAAAAAATACAACAAATTGGAAATGTAATCTGACAAGTTTGATATGTTCTCATCTAGAAAGAAAACCACCAATTATGTGCTAAGAGTGAACATTTGCAAGTAAATACATTGATGGGATTGGTTGTAACACTTTTGACTCCAAGTGTACACAAAAAAAATTGAAGGGTATCTACAATTAACCACGAATCCAACGTCAAATATTGCATCCACCAATAGCCAACAAAATTTAGAACATAATAATCTAGGTACTTTTTTGTTCCTCTTTTAGAAATCGCTTTAAAGTCACTCGACCGATGACACAACGCATTAACTTTTTGGCGGAAAATAGTGAATCTGGCTGACAAAAACCCAACTTCTACGACAAATTAAAACCAGCAATGTAGTTAGGGAGGTGAATGTAAATGAATATTGGTCAAGCGCCTAGGACGAAATATAACAAAAATTAAAGAAACTATAGGCACTGTTACAACCTACCTGTGTTACTTTTATCCCCGGTCTCCCCTAACTATCATTTGACATTTAATCAGTTGTTTTTTGTTTTTATTTTCATGAATAGTTTCATAAGTGATGGGTAAAATACGATTTTTCTTTATTTTGTGACTTATTTATAAAAATAGATGTAGCAAGTAATTTCTCATTTAAAAGAGAAAAAAGCACATTTAACTATTCTATAGCCAACTACGCGGTCTATAACAAAAAAACTAAATTAGGTGTATTATCTCAAAATGGTAAATGATTAATAAAATTCTAAAAGAACAGTTACATTCTCCATTAAAAAGTACTTCAAGAAAGTACTAATAAAATTAATATGATGAATAAAACAAAAAAGTTATGAAACAGAAAAAAAATTCGACATTTTCACATTTTTTGCTATATATCTGAAGCACGACGATTTTTTACTTTTAAAAATTGATTGTGGCTCGTCTCATCCTTGGGAATAATTCATCTAATTTAAACAAACCTGTATCTTCTATAATAAGCGAGATCCCCATACTGGAAATTTAATCTGGGACAACCTGTACAGTAAAACACCAAAATTCAAGTTAGCCTATTTTGTTGTACAGGGTAGACTATTTTCGATGCCCATACAGTGTATCTCGGTTATTATCAGAGATGGAAAAAAACTGAGCACGTAGTCTCGATTTATTTTTTCAAGAGAAATTCATTGCCGTAAACAGATTGAACATCGCTATCTTATTAAGGACAAAAAACCATGCAAAAATAGTTATTTATGTATCAAGGCCAAAAAGTGTAACTTTTTCGGCCGCGTCTGGTTTGCTGGCCGAGACGTAGTCGAGGTCAGCAAACAGGCAAGGGTAACGGCCTGAAAAGTAACTTTTACGGCCGTTGCTAAGGATAGGGCCGGTAATGCAGTTCTTTATGGTTGCTAGCGCGTCCGTCAAACAGCTGTTTCTAGTACGATCGCACAAAAATGTCTTTAAAGTTTTTCTCTATCTTTTCGTTTAACCCTTTAACAGGCCATTTTTTTAAAGTAATGGTGCAATAATGAATTTCTGTCATTTGTATTCAAAATTGCTTCCTCTTTTCAAAAACGTGAAAATATACAGGGTGTTCCATTTGAAATAACAAAGTTAGGGTCATTATTGAGAAACCGGAAGTGAAATAAAAGTGTGCATATGTTCAGACAATCCGGTTTTTTGCACATATCAATTTTTTAAAATTAAAACTGAACAAACAAGGGTGAACCTGATTTCAGTTACACCCGGTATATCTTTTTGTATTTGCAGTTCATGTTTGCTGTAGCCACGGCGTACTAAACAGTTTGGGATAACTGTCACAGAACACTGAACATATAATTATCAAAAATATTAGGCGAAATTTTCGCTAGATGGCGATAAGTCGGAGAACCATAAGCCATCAATTTCCGCTAGATAGCGATAAGTCTACAACCGGTTCGTACACTAAGTCTAAGTTGGATATTCATTCTGAACAAAATTAACTTGGAAGTTCGATTGTATTTAATTCATAGGTTTAAATGGGTAAGTGTAACGTAAACTTCTAAGTAAACAATATTTTTTTGATATTATTACTCACTTGGCCTAATCACAGGTGGTAAAAAGATTTACCATGAACGTTTAAAAATAGGTACTTCAGTGGGAAGTATACTTCCCACGGCCTACGTACTTAGTTTTTTTCTATATCTGATAATAACCGAGATACCCTGTATGGGCATCGAAAATAAACCACCCTGTACATTTTATATGTATTTACATTACAAAACCGTTTTAATGCAATTATAAAAAAACCCAATTTAACTACTACAACAAATCTCAAAAGCAAAAAGTGCTCTTTCCAATGAATGACGTCACAAACTATTTTAATACAGTTAGTAACTCAATATTATGTTAAAAGCTTTCTGGGTATAATATGTAGGCAACCACAAATTTGTTAAGATGTTTGCTTATATATTTAAACATTAACTTATGATGTGTTTTGACTTGAGAATAAAAAGCATAAAAAATTTACTTTTGTCTGGGTGATTAAAAGTAAAGATGCCACTTTTTTAGACTATTTTAAACCGATCTCATTAAAAGGTAATTTTACATAGTTTCCAGTGGTTATTGACTTCCTTCTCGGTATTTGAATGCAATTAATTATCGTCAGCGTGTTCATCTTTAACAAACAAGATTAATTTTTTTGTTAGTGGTTTAATTTTACCTTTACAGCATCAAAAACCACGTTTCTTTGAAGATAAGCGTATTAAAATAATACAGTTTCATTGGATTTTTTAAGCAAAGGATTTTACAAAAGTGTTTTGTATTTCACATGCTTTGTTATCAAAATCAATTGGTTGTTTGAATACTTCGAAATATTCTCGAAAACAAAAGAGCGTGCTCGCCTATAATCGTTCCATAATTTCTAGTTAATTAAGAATTGAGTTTCAAAGTAAACATAAGAGAGTTTAAGTTTTGAGCGCGGCCTCAAAAGTTGAGAACTTGGTCTGTCTAGTTTTCCTGTAAGCAGCTTTTGCTAAACAATAGAACTGCACTAATTGGACGTGAAGGCAGTTAATTTACGGCTAAAGTAGGTGCCTGCTACTTCTATTATCACATGCTTCAAAGAGCTTTAGTCGGAAATAAAACCGGTATAAAATATATCCCCGTAAAGCTTTACATGGACTGGTAATTTAGTTTACGAACATTTTCGTTCCGGCCTTGTGATAATTGTTACCTGCGAATATTTCGTAAGGTTTTCTTTTCACTGCATTGCACTGAAATAAGAATAGTTATTGCTGCAGTAGAGCAGCATCCTTTTACGATTAAAAATATACCTACACATAAACACACAGTTAAAAATAAAAAAAATTAGTATCTAACTATTTTATGCAACATTTCTTTTAGCAATACTAGACCAATTGTATATTCTCGCATCTTCGTTATAAACTCTCTTATTTATTTAAATACAAGCAGCATCAACGTTTAATTTAACCTATATTGTTTTATTTTTAAATAACATATACAGGGTGGACCAAATTTGAATGTAACTCGGTTACCGTAATTAGTTAGTGAAAATCTGACATCTGTCTCATGAGCTATTTTTTGAGAAAATAACGCCTGTGCTATCAGATTTTTATATCGCTTTCCATTTTGAAACTATAGACAAAAATAAAATTTCATAATTTTTGAAAATTTATTAAAAGAAAACAAAATGTTGTCAAGGTTTTTAACACAAATTGTTATGCTTAATTTAAAAACAAAATTACTTTTTTAGCGACTGGCACTTTCGAGATATGATGTTATTTATATTTTTTTAAATGAAAAACCTAGTTGGCCATGTCTTGATACAGAAGAGCGTTTTTTGAGCTTTTCAAAAATATGTTGTTTTATACAGGGTGTGCCAGTTAACGTGAACCGCATGGGGATCTCGTAAACGGTAAGAGATGCAGAGTTGGTTAAAGGGGTGAGAATGATCTGATTTAAGAGCAACTATTCTATGGAAAAAATCTCGAAAAAATTTAACAGTTTTTGCGCTATTCATAAAAAACACAAAAATGACGTTTTCGATTTTTGCTTGTAACTTGATTATTTAAAATCATAACCAAAATATTTTTGGATATTATTAGGACACTTTTTTGCGTAGAATTGAAATTTGTTTATAAATTTTACCTATCTTCATTTGTTTTTGTAATTTTAACATCAACTTTCTTATTTTAAATACGGGTCGTAGTTGGCTACGACACCGTTAAAAAGAGATTTTTTCTCTCGTTTCATTGATGTATGGGGATAGGCAAAATTTATTAACAAATTTCAATTCTACACAAAAAAAGTGTCCTAATAATGTCGAAAAATATTTTGGGTATGATTAGAAAATAATAGGCAAGTTACAAGCCAAAATCCAAAACGTAATTTTTTTGTTTCTAATGAGTAGCGCAAAAGCTATTAATTTGCTTCAAGATTTTTTATGGAATAGTGGCTATTAAACCATAGATTATTCTCACCCATTTGACCAACTCTGTATTTCTTACTGTTTACGAAATCCCCATGCTGTTCACGTTAACTGGGACACCCTGTATATGTGTTGCAAAAAATAAACGAGATTTGCTAATTTTGTGACAATTTAGAATCAAAGTTTGCCATGGTTTCATGAACAGGTGACTTTTGCAATTCAAAAACAACTGAATGTCATGTCCAAACCAATTCTGTTACGTTTTTATCATTTACAATGTAATATTGTAACATATTAAACTTTTCAATGTGTACAAATTTGCCCATGTTCACAATACCACAATTAACAGTTATAAAATGCAAAACAACACAAGAATTTGCTTAAAAGTCTTAAAAACTTTGGTGTGATGTTTACTTGCTTATTAATTGCAAACATCACTTGTTTACGAAACAGGGCATGAAACCGGTTTTTTAAACCGGTTTAAAAAACCGGTTAACCTTTATTTTTTGTCCAAAATTGTGATTTTTAACCAAAACCGAAACCGTTATTTTTAAAGGCAAAAAAAACGGTAACCTTTAACCAAAATAATAAAAAACCGGTTTTTTAAACATCTCTTTTCAATAAAAATTATTTTGAAAAATACAAAATCTGTATTAAATGTGATTAGTTTGCCAAAAGTAATTACTGAATGCTTAATTGTACATATATTATAAAATTATAAATAGATAATATCTTTTTATACTTTGCATTCCAAATCTGAATAATGTTAAAAACCGGTTAAATTAACCGGTTTTTTCAAAACCAGTTTTTTCAAAACCGGTTTTTTACGGAAAAAACCGGTTTTTCAACAAAAACCGTTATAAAAATAAAGTTCTTGATTTCGGTTAACCGTTAACCAAAATTTTTTTCGGTTTCTAGCCCTGTTACGAAACCATGGCAAAGTTTCATAATGAAATTTGTTTACTTCATATCTCGAAAGTCAAGGTTGCTAAACCAAATTTAATTTTGTTTTTAAATTAAGCATAAAAATCTGTAAAAAAAAAACCTTCGGAACATTTTATTTTATTTTAATAATAAAGAAGTTATACCAAATTTTCAAAAAATATGAATATTCATTTGTCGTTAATGGTTCCAATATGGAAAGAGATATAAAAATTTGATTGGACAGGCTTTCTTTCCTATAAAAAATAGCCCAAGAGACCGATATCAGATTTTCTCTAACTAATTACAGTAACCGAGATACCTCGTAAAACATTTGAACTTGGCCCACCCTGTACAGTGGAAAGGTTTTTGTTGAGTTCTAAATTTATAAAAAATAATTATAAACGCATATTTTTGTTGCAATGTGAGCTAGGTATACAAACAAAAAGTGTAAATAATTTATTTTTTAAGGCATAGTATTTACATCCATGTTGCGTATGTATATTGACTTAATCAAAATGAGAATTGGTATTGAGCAGCAAAAAAGTCGTAAATAAACTTTGTTTTTCAATAGAATTATTGGCGAACCGATACAATGGGAACAATAGTTTTTGATTAGTTTGGTTCTGGTCGTAAATAAAAAGAAATCGAAAGTTTGCGCAATTTTTATTGCATTTAGTTCGAATCAGTTGAAGGAATGTGTTTGATTATTCCTATGTACACAGTTTGTGCAAAATAAAGTTCTGTACTTTAAACTGTACCTGCATTAAAAAAATTGCCAATAATTTCACTGGTACAAATTTGAAAGAAATGTTTAGAGCAACTTACAGTGTACAATACCATTAATAAGCAATTAAATTTCCATGGCTTCATTTTATGGTGCAAATAAATTTTGTGAAATATTTTGTCGTTCAAAATATCCGAAAACCTTGGGTAAATTTAATTGGCAATATTTATTTAACGTTTGACATTTGACGTTTCTTGCTTATCATATATTCTTTAATAGTGTTCTGTGCATAGATTATGGATATTAAAAGTAGGTTAAACTAAAAACAAATTTTTTGAAAATTTAATAACGTTGGAAAGTCTAATTTATCATAAATATGTACAAAAATGTCATAATGGTACCTATTACTTTTTATAAACGTAAAATTAAACCTACAATTAAACAAGACACGTAAAACCATTTTATTCGGATATTTGAATAAGGCTTTTGTCATAATCCCTACTTTTAAACTAATAAAAGTAAAAGCAGATAATACATATGCTAAACTGCTTATTTATATACAGTACCGAAAATAACTGACCAAAAAAGGACTGCGTATATTGTACATTTTAGGCCTCTATGACAACAATGCGGCATAAATGGCCTATTTAAGCTACAATGGGTGAAAGCTGTATAAAACTTTTTCTGTATTTTACACACGTAATGTGTGTATAAATTTATCTGAAATCTGTATTAAAGTACAGTCCGATGTTATGAATTGGTATTTTATTACATAACATCTGCTTAAGCAATATTTTATTTACTACACACTAGTATTTATATTTATTTTTCTACAACTACTAATGTAAATGACTTACCGTACAGCCTGCATGCATAGTAAGTGGGTCCTTACGCACAGTAAGCAAAACGCACATTTGTCTAGAAAGGACGAAGTAGCCTTACGTCAAACACTGCCTGTATGCACAGTAACTTAAGATCATATAAACTATGGGGATGACACTACCACAATGCAACTATGTTGTACACATATCCCAGCGTACAATTATACTGCCTCTCCTTCTAACACATATGAAAGTATATTTCTATCTCGCTTTCCGGGCCCACCGAGTACATTGTATGCGTTACAACGGTTACGCGCGAAATTAAGCGTTTATTTGAACTACTAGTAGATGCAATGTACTTGGATGTTTCCGTGTCAAATATGGGAGGATACAATAACATTAGATCATACTTGGTAAGTTTTATTGAAGTACAGTAAACACCGCTTATTAGAATCAATTGATTCAATAAACGACGATTTTAATAGCAAAAAATTCTAAATGTCACTCACGCGTCACTGGCTAGAATGGGCTAGGTAGGAAGTACAGGGTACAGGGTGGGCGAATTTCGATGTTTTCATAGGGAATCTCGGTAACTATAAGAGGTATCAAAAAAGGGACCGCGCATCCTCGATCTCTTTTTTCGAGAAAAAGTTGATGGTAAAAACTAAAATTGGTTATCGTCTTTTGTTTTCGAGTTATCGCCGATAACTCGATTTTTCGACTTTTCGTTTTATGACTATATCTCGCTTGATTATGAAAATAAACAAAAATAATTTTGACGTTCTACAGGCACTTTTTTGATAGGAATGCAGTGGCGTAATCAATTTTTCAAAAAAAAAAACCAAATTCGAGTTGTGACATAAAGTTGTATTTTTTTAAATAGAACCCATAGTTGGCTAGGACTTATTTAAATTCCTTATGTTTTTGTCATTCCAAATATATAAGGGTTGATGTATTTATTTTCAATAATACGCAAGCTACGGAGGTTTTTTAGTTTGTTTTTTTTAAACAAAATTATAGTAGGCTGTGAAAACAAAGACAAAACAAGGTGTAAAACCTTTTAAAACTCATTTGGTACAAGTTACGAAGGTTCTGTAATTGTTGTTGTGATAAACATTACAAATATTTGAACATAAGATAAACTACAATAAACTACATTACTGCAGATTCCGATTTTATCGTTTTCCTTATTTTTATATATTTATAATGTTTATCACAACAACAAATTACAAAACCTTCATAACTTGTACCAAATGAGTTTTAAAAGGTTTTACACCTTGTTTTGTTTTTGTTTTCACAGCCTACTATAATTTGGTTTAAAAAAAAACTAAAAAACCTCCGTAACTTGCGTATTATTAAAAATAAATACATCAACCCTTATATATTTGGAATGACAAAAAAATAAGGAATTTAAATAAGTCATAGCCAACTATGGGTTCTGTTTAAAAAAATACAACTTTATGTCACAACTCGAATTTGGGAATTTTTTTTTGAAAAATTGACTACTCCACTGCATTCCTATCAAAAAAGTGCTTGTAGAACGTCAAAATTATTTTTGTTTATTTTCTTAAACAAGTCATTAAACGAAAAGTCGAAAAATCGAGTTATCGGCGATAACTTGAAAACAAAAGACGATAACCAATTTTAGTTTTCACCATGAATTTTTTCTCGAAAAAAGATATCGAGGATGCGCGGTCCGTTTTTTGATACCTCTTATAGTTACCGATATTCCCTATTAAAACATCGAAATTTGCCCACCCTGTACGTTACAGTTCTTATCACGGTTGCGCTACGATGGCCTACGATGACAACAGGCCCGGGCCCAAAACAAAGATAGCATATATTGGGCCCAAATAATATAGAAAGAGATAGGTTTAAAAAGGCACGTTGGGTATGTCAGCAACATCGTCTTAACTCTTAACTATATTCGTATGGTGTTGTGTTATCCATGTAATTTATATGATCTAAGGTTATAACGCATGGCAAGCAAAACGCACACTTGTAGAAATGTAAAAGTAGGCTTACGTCAAAATTGACAAGACAACTTAATTACATGTGTATATTAGCCAAACAGCCGTTAAAATCGTAGATATTACGTGATCGTAGAAAAAGTAAGCTACATAACACGAGTTGTAAAGCAATTACGTTATATGCTTCTCACAACTCTTATTATGTAATATACTATTTTATGAAAAGTAAAAACAATTCCTATGCGTATGATACAGTGTTCGTCAAATAGATGAGACGCTATAGGATAGATATCTCGTAAACGGTAAGAACTATTTTGTTAAAATTACAACCGTAAATTATATACTGTATCATGGCACGCTAGTTCATTAATGCATTTTTATTAAGTTTAGGACAAAATTGTATATTAAATGTGCAAGCCCATATATTTTTAAAAAGAGCAAAAATTAACCTTTTAATATCTCCAAATTAACTATAGTTTATATTATCGAAAAAGCAACTTCATCGTTTATTTCAGAATCTGTACAATTTGTAAACAAATTTAATCGCCATTCTATAGTATGCTAAAGGGTATATCATTTTTTCCGTAACAATTTTTTTCTATGAAAAACTGCAACGAATATATTAAGGATTTAAAAAAAGTTGCCAATTTTAGTTTTTGACGGTATCTAGTGTGCTATGGAAATAGCCTAGTAGCTTTCTAAAAACTATTTCATATGGTTAACCAATGTTTTTTTTTCTTACGGTGTATAAGATCCATATAGTGCAGTGATTTTTAATATTTTTGGAACTTGCGTCCCCGTTTCCATGTCATTTATTATTGCGCATATAAAAAAAAAATTATTAATAATCAGTCAAAATTAAGCAGATACATTGCATAGGACAACACTTAATAACATACAAATTATACATTTTTATATTTTATAAACCCTTATCTTTATATTTAAAATATACCTCTGTACCCTTGTAGAAAGTTATTCCACAAATCGTTCAATTTCGGCGTCTGATTTAAAAATAATAACTGCTACGACACAAAATATACAATAAATAGAAAATTGCAAATAAAAATCACTGGTAACCAATGTTTCAAATTAAATCAAAGAACATTAAATATTTGTAGAAACCGATCAAATACTGAACCAACAATTATTCAGTAAATAATAAATGCTTTCTATACTGGTTAGTTGTAGGTTGTAGGTAATGAAAAAAAAACATATTGTAATATAATTAATTCTGGGGAAAACTTCCTTCTATGAAATTGCACCAGCATAGATACTCATACTCATGTAACATACAGAACTTCCTCAAAGGCTAAGTTTAATTAAATGTCAATAAGTTTACATATGAAGCAAATTGTTGATGTATAAAATAAACAGAAGTCACTCATATACTGAATAAACATACGTAGTATATTTTGTAGGCAATATGCCACTAAAAATTAAATTTACTTAGTACCTAATAATCTTATTTGGGATATTTTTAACAGCTAAAGTATTTTAAAATATTATGTATATGACGAAGAACGTAAAGTATGTGAATTAATGTTTTTTAGAGAAATTATTTTTGTTGTTTGCTGTTAACACGTTAAGTGCCGTGTGAGACAACATTTGTCTCACACTTGTTTTTTCCTCCCAGGCCGCGTGAGACGCCGTATGTCTCACGCGTAATTTTTATTTCCGAGCCACGGGAGACAGCAGTGGTCTCACATATCCATAAGAAAATCATGTAGTCTTAACTATATTGGCCTGTGGGTTCAGGTACTACTTTTGGCCTGTGATTTTATATTATGAATGAGAGATTAATTAACCCTTTCGCGGCGGCACTCGTTTGAAAAGTTCGTGCCTTCAGTGCGGCGTTTTTCGGGTCTGATGGAGTTTGTGGGTTACGTTCGCGTAATAAAGGTCCACGCACACCGACGCGACCTCGACGCGGTCGCGGGCGCGGTCACGATAATTGATAACCAAGGTTACTTATTATCGTGACCGCGCCCGCGACCGCGTCGAGATCGCGTCGGTGTGTGTGGACCTTAATACGGCTCCCGCACATGGGACACGAAAAATAAATGCGGATGATTACGGTTCCCGCAATGAAAGGGTTAAACAAAACATGTGTTTAGTATTTTATTGGTATTATCTAATACATTTGAAATTATTTATTTATCATTTGAATGTTGTAAAGAATAATTATTATGTACATCAAAAAAACAAGGCATGCAAAAGTGCTTTACACACCCAGTACATTTTAGTCTCACATTAGAAGCCTTCTTTTGGCCCTCCCCTCTGCCTGAAATTTTTGCTGTCTTTTATTTTGTATTTCTTATTAGTTTTGCACTAAAATCAACTCATATTATTACATGATTGAATTCACAAAAAAAAATGTCTACAAGAATAAGTTAAAAAAAAAGTTTATGGTGCCATTTCAAAATAAAATTGACTATCGTTTGACATTAAGTTGAACTTGAAAAAAATTGAAATCAAATTCAGTTTATAGTATTTGAGGAGCCATTCGATTTACTTTTTTGTTCATCAAAATCGAACCACAAACAACGGAGTTACAGCTTGTGGCGTTTTTTGTGTGAAACCCTGTATAATGTGCCAATTCGCCGTTATTCTTGTAAATATGGAATAAATTTGTTAAAATTATTTTTAGATATTTTTACTGATTGATCTATAAATGCTCTGCTCATCTGCTGCCAAATTTCATAAGATTATCTATATATATAAAAGAGCTTGTTTGTGTGTTTGTTTGTTTGTTTGTTTGTTTGTTTGTTTGTTTGTTCGCTATAGAATCCTAGGTCCGTTGACCGATCGGGACCAAATTTTGCACAGTTACTATTTAGGACCTTGCAGATCTAACGCCAAACTTTAAGTACAAGCACATATTACCAATTTAAAAAAAAAAAAAATATCTGGACGGGATTCGATCTTACGTCGGCAAATACCTGGTCAAAACACGATACCGCGCGGTGTATTTCTCAAGTAAAGATTGTTTTGTATACAATTAGTAATAAATGTAGATGAAGTATTATTTTTATTAGTACATTTTTATTTGAAACAAGACGAAAGAAAATAAATTTGAGTTATTATTCAATTTTTAAGCAATAAATAGTTATTTTTTAATGAATTATAAGAAAATGGAAAGATGATTGATCAGAGTATGTCATTTGTGTATGATTTGGAATTATTGGGCTTATTCAAGTTAAAAAAGTAATTAAAATTGTAATCGCCCGTGCAACGCCGGGTAAATCATCTTGTTGACTATAAACGGAAAAACGGGGTTTCCAGTCCCAGCTCTTGAATTCATCCATCAGGTTAGCGCGCAGGGCCATTTTTGCTAATGGTTTAAAACGGGAATCACCGTGCACTGACGGGAAATCGCAGAGACATATTTGGGCGGCACGAATTTTAGCAAAGGGCTTCTGATATTTTTAGTATTTTAGGCCAGGGTGCATGAATGTTTGCGCTTGGCGCCCCTTAAGCCACGCGCCCTTGGCACTCGCCGCCCCGTTGCCAATGCATGGCTACGGCTCTGTCAACACTCGGTACAAGCTGCTAAATGTCGCATATACACGCACGAACTTGTCGTGAGACAACATTTGTCTCACACGGCCTGAACTCCAAAATTTGCAAGTTGTGGCCGCGTGAGACTAACGTTGTCTCACATAATAATTTCAGTAAATAACAATTAAAATTTTAAAAATTCCTTTGTTTTTGTCATTATTCATAATAAAAAAGTAATTTAAAATTCATAATAAGCCAAAAAAAAGTTTGGCCCCAGAGACCTTCTTTTTGGTTAACATTGCGGCACTTAACGTGTTTTAATATACTCCAGCCCAGCCGTTTCCAAACTTATTTTGTCACGGAACCTTTACACGATTTTTCAAAAATTGCGGAACCCTAATCTTATATAAATTTTAAGAACCCTGCCAATTTTAATTAAATCGGATATTCGTCATATCTACATATCGCACAAGAAAGTTGTTATCCGAACCTCTTTCTCCTTGGCCTTTAACTAAGCGTCCGAACTAATTTTATCTAAATTTCATATTTTACTGCCACAAATTCTGTTGACTTTTCTTTTACTTTGAATGGTTTATTTTTAACAAATACTTATCATTGTACTTTAAAGTCACAAAATACTCAGTTGGAGATTTTAATAAGCTGCAAAGGTGGCTTTTAATATCATTACCAATTGTAGGTATATTGCAGAATTCTTGATTTTTTTGTGAAACCTGCGATCTCCGCAGAACCTACTTTGGAAAATGCTGCTTTAGTCCCTTTTGAAGTCAACTATTTCTTTCTTATTTTAAAATTTTTCTCTCGTACTTCTATCTTGCCTTTTTAAGTTCTTTCTATTTCTTCTTTCGTTTCTGTACTATTTTTTTTGTAAGCTTTTGTTATTAGACGCTTAAAGCACATTAGTTTTTTAAAATCTACTTTTTAAATTTTTTTTTTACCGACTATGAAAGTTGGTTTTTATATTCGCGTAATGGGGTAGAAAGAGATCAAAAAGTTTAAATTTTATAGTTTTACTTCTTAATGTATTCTCCTCAAACATTGTTAGATCTTTGAATTAATATTTCTAGACCTTAATAAAAAGTGTTTTTCCATTTTTAATTTTTTTAGTCCGATCGCCTTTTATTGTCTGTCTCAATATGCGAAAATAAAAAACACCCGTCGTACACTTACAGTCATTTAGATTGTACATCAACTGTTACTACTGTTTATTTAATATTGATTATTTGTTTAGCGTCGACAGCAAAATTATTTGAGAATTATGGAACAAAAATTTGCTGTACATTTATTTGACGTGATTATATAAAATTGTTGTTAGATCTGTAAACATTGCGTATACTGTAATTTTTGTTTACTTTAGTAGGGGAGACCGGTTATAAAAGTAACACGGGTAGGTTGTAACAGTGCCTATAGTTTATTTAATTTTTGTTTTATATCGCCCTAAACGCTTTTGCAATGTTAAGTTACATCCAGCTCCCTACCTACATTGCTAGTTTTCATCTGTCATAGAGGTTAACTTTTTGCCAGCCAGAGTCACTATTTTCCGCCTAAAAGTTACTGCGTTGTCTCATCCGTCGAGTAACTTTATATGATCTCTAAAATAGAAACAAAAAAGTACCTATATTACTTTGTTCTAAATTTAGTTGGCTATTGGTGGATGCAATACAATTTGACGTTAGAATCGTGGTTAATTGTGGATTCCCTGAATTTTTTTTGTGTACAATTGGGGTCAAAAGTAACAAAGTGTTACAACCAACCCCAATTAATGTTTTCAGTTGCAAATGTTCACTCTTAGCACATAATTGGTGGCTTTCTTCGTAGATGAGAATATACAAGAGTTGTCGGAATAATTTTCCAGTTTGTTGTATCTTTTTGATTCACATTTTTAAATATGTAGGTACTTATAATCTTGGCAAACCTGGTAACTGCAGTCCCAAATTATTAAATTATAAAACTCAGTATATAACATCGGTTTAATGATGGAAATGTATGTAAAGCTAAATCATTTCTTAAAAAGCATTTTAAATTATAAAACCTATGTAAATTGGTAAGATCTGGTACTTTTGGTTTTCCTACCAGCCGCCATTGTTTTTATTCTATTACCTTAATATTTATAACTTAATATAAACAAAGCTTTAACCAACCCAACTTAACCTGACCCTCTTTTACTGATTTAATGAATGACGGTCAGTTTAAGGGCGGTTAGATTTTTTTAAAATAAAACAAACAGTTATTATGATCCAGTATAAATTTAATAATTTGGGACCGCCCTTACCTGGTATGCCATACTGTTCACTTATCATTTTGTAATGTACCAAAGATTTTTTTTTTATTTTTTCATTTTGCTAATGTGTATTTTTGAATAAAATATTAATTTTGTTGATGAATACTAATATATTTACCCACTACTTATGAGCTGTGTAAATTATTTTGCCGTTCAACTTACCCCGATCATTGTTACTTTTAGCCCCAACGTTGAGGTTGAAAGTAACAGCTGTCTTACTAAAGAAAAATTTTTTTTTCTAACAGTTGCTTTACGAAACACACGAAATAAATATCTTGGAAGCAACACAAATGTTCAATCTATCATTAAACCAATTTGGATGTAAAAAATTTGTAATAATCTATGAGAAATTAAATAAAAACAAAAAAATTTTACTTTTATTCCCGGTCTCCCCTACCTACATAAAGATAGGACTAAGTAATAAAGAATTAAATGACAGTTAAAATTAGTAATTATTATTAAAATACGTTTAACAATATCAAGTGTTATTGTATTGGTATATTAAAATTCTAATTGGTTTAAAATAAATTGTATAGTGCATGTAAACAAAGTAAAAGTGTATTTATATCAACTCTGTTAAAAGTTTTTTTTTCTGCGTCCGGCCAAAAAATCAGTTGTTATCGATCAATTTTTAGGTTGGAAAATACGTCTTTACTGACCTAGGCCGGAAAGCAGTTGGTTGCTGTGGTGATGACTTGTTTTGTTAATTTGCTGTCAAACAAACGTCATTATACCACCAAAAAAATTTTCACTTGTAATTTGTTAAGTTATTGTTTAATTATAGATGGCAAAACTGTCTACTAGTCCAGAAAAGTACCACTTTCCGGTCTTGTTACTTAAATAATTGTTTTCGTCTATCTTTAAATGCATATTAGAAAATATATTGATGACAACTTAAAAGTAATATAAAATTTGTATCGTACTTTTATCCATTTTGATTCTTATTTTAATCCAAAGATAGTTTTTATGCGATATATAATTTCATTAAAAAAGTATCGTAATGTTAATTGTATTTAGCAATTAATTTTATATTGTTGACGTCTGGTGCAAAAATTTGTTTGGTAGGGTCATATCTATAAAATGTTTGTAAATATGTATATAATATTTTAAAAGTTTAATTTTTTTAACATGTGTTTCATAATAAGCCTGTTGGTAACATAAACTAAATTGTTTTTTTATAAAACAGATTTTTCGTTTGAAAACCTCAAGTTTGTGGTCTTCCGTGTTGTATGAAAACTAGTTCTCGATAAAGCGATTACTATCATAATGTAATTTTAGTCAATCGGTTAATGATGCTGGAGTTCTCTGTAAATTGCTTTCTGAATGGATTAGATCATCGAGAATTTCATTTCGCTCCTAACACAATTACCGCGACAATATATTCCCATTAGATAAAGATAAACGGAAAATAATGCTTGTGTTACCTCGCATCTTTGTCACAAAGAAATGCGAAGTAATCACCTTAAGAGATAAGCATAGGGATGTGTTAAGGCGCAAATGTTCTTGGTGTCATTTTGCAATTTCAAGCACCAGCCACATGTCACGTTTGCAAACAAATTCAGCTCCTGAAATTCTCAGTTTGTCTGACAATTTACAGCAACTGCAGCTAGAAAGACGTCGTAAAATAAAAATAAACCGCAAAGTGACGCAAGAAAACTGTGAAGCGAAATGTAAAGTTATGTGTGCAGTCGAATGAAAGGCCGAGCCAAAAAGAGTGCACCCAAGATAACGAAGCGTTAAATTTATCCCAAAGCTGTGCACTCCTGTCAGTGGTAAGCAAAGAAATTCTAATCAGATATCGGTCTGAATGCAGTAAATCAACTATTCAAAATACGTTGCACCACAACTCAGACATTTGAGCTTAAAAGGTAAACTAACAATGTATACCAAAAATTGTTAATTTTCCGTCGTATTATAGGTACGATTGTATGTTGAAATAATAATTCTGAAAAAAAAAACTAGTAGAAATAAGCTTTTATAGAAATTTATCCTTGCAGTAGTTAAAAGGTTTTGCCAAAAGTTTTTATCTGTTTTTGCTAGTTTAAAAATAAGATTATAAAATGAATGAAAATAAAGAGTGTTACAAAAAAAAAATGTAGTATTACCAAAGCTTTCGTGTATCGTCATATACAATATAGATCATAAACGGTTGTAAACCATGTTGTAGGCTTCCGCGGCCGATGTCCAATGTATACAGGTTCCAACCCGGAAACAACCTGTATACGGTTGTAAACCAATTAAAAAACCTATTTTTAAACTCCAAAGGACATTTCCTATGAACTTTTTTTTTAGAAAATATTCTACAATCACTAAAATATATAGTGTAATATAAATTTTTATTTAATAAATTCTAATCTTAAAATTAGTTGTAGGCCATGAACCAATTTTTATTCATGAGTAACGATAAAAATTAACTTTACAATTGTTCTAGACTTTTGAATGACGCTGTAAATTGAATTACATCTATGACAGTCTTTTTTTTTTAGAAGATATTTTATACAGGGTGTCCCCGTTATCACCGCGAATATTTTAAGTGGTGATAGAGAACCTTTTTCTAAGAAAAAATTTCAAGTAAAATTTTTTCCTAAAATCAAATGCTAAGCTGATATCAACACTTACTTAATTTTTTTACACTTCTGCATTTATAAGACTCTGTCGCCGAAAATATCAATTTTATCGTAAAATACCTTAATGCTTTTTAATAGAACATGAAATTCACTATAAGATTATTTTAATTAATTTTTTGTCTACAGGCAATGGTTTGAGAGTTATAAAGCAGTTTGTACAAAAAAATGTAAAATATTTACAAAATTTAATTGTTTCTTAAACTTTGCAACCGCAGTATCTTTAAAACGAAAGGTTGTACAAAAAAACCGACGGCCCATTCCGGATAGCAAATTTTATGGGCTACAACTTTGGTCTAGTGAACGTTTTTGAAAATCAAACCGATTTTCCGGAAAAGCTGAAAATAAGGAATAGAGTGCAAAAACAAAATTTCCTACAAATATTGTTTTGTATTTAAAAATGCTTTTAAAGAGAGTGCGATTACGTGATTGAAAATGATGGAGGTCATTTTGAACACTTATTGAAGTAATTTTGTGGTTACATGTTAATTTTATTGCATTGTTTTGCATTTTATCGTTTTCGAAAAACAACTACCGGTAATTATGATATTTTGTATTTAGAAATGCTATAGCATCGGCAACATTCATAAAATTATGTATCTCATCAGTTTCAAAGCTTTTTATGAAATTTGAAATTCTTCAGAAACCACCCCTTATCATTTTTTTTAAAGAGCTAACGAACAAATTTAACAAAAAATTGTAAAATTGCATATAAATAAGTTATGTAGATTTTTAAAAACGCCGCATCTTTTTAACGAAACGTCGTAGAGCAAAACGGATGCCTATTGCGGATAAGGCATTTAACGGACTACAACTTCGGTAAATATGTTGTTCAATAAAACTAAATGTATCAGAAATATTTATAATAGTGAAAAAGGTGAAAAAAAAAAACGATAAAATGCAAAACAATGCAAATCCATCTGGACGCAATAAAATTGACATGTAACCACAAAATTACTTCAATTTGTGTTCAAAATGACCTCCATCATTTTCAATCACGTAATCGCACTCTCTTTAAAAGCATTTTTAAATACAAAACAATATTTGTAGGAAATTTTGTTTTTGCACTCTATTCCTTATTTTCAGCTTTTCCGGAAAATGGGTTTGATTTTCAAAAAAGTTCACTAGACCAAAGTTGTAGCCCATAAAATTTGCTATCCGGAATGGGCCGTCGGTTTTTTTGTACAACTTTTCGTTTTAAAGATACTGCGGTTGCAAAGTTTAAAAAACAATTAAATTTTGTAAATATTTTACATTTTTTTGTACAAACTGCTTTATAACTCTCAAACCATTGCCTGTAGACAAAAAATAAATAGAACTAATCTTATAGAGAATTTCATGTTCTATTAAAAAGCATTAAGGTATTTTACGATAAAATTGATATTTTCGGCTACAGAGTCTTATAAATGCAGAAGTGTAAAAAAATCAAGTAAGTGTTGATATCAGCTTAGCATTTGATTTTAGGAAAAAATTTTACTTGAATTTTTTTCTTAGAAAAGGGTCCTCTATCACCACTTAAAATATTCTCGGTGATAACGGGGACACCCTGTATATTTTGTAATTAAATGTTAAACGTATACTTAAAAGAAACATAATTATTTACCGTTGGTTTGTCATATTGTAGAAGACCCCTGTTTAACTACGGTTTGTCTAAAACAAACTGATCAGATTAAGTTATTTCAAAAATGTAGGATAAACATAAAAGAATACAAAAGAATGTGAAGTAAAAAAGTCACGCAGCTCAGCTGAAAATGTACTTACGGTATCGTTGCTTTTGAAAACACAGTTTGTCTATGTTTATTTTCGTGAGATCACACTTTACATGCAGTAGTGTCCTCTTTCTTGCCAATATCTTGTTTGTATTGAATAAATGAGAAACACTGTTGTTGTTTAAAATATGTAAACTTTTTAGTCTATACATATTTTGAGAGTTCCCAGTTTTGGTATTATATGAAACTAGTATATTACAAACAAGAGTTGTAAGAAGCATATAACGAGTGCGTAATTTTTTTACAACTCGTGTTATGTAGCTTATTTTTTCTACGAACAAATAATACATACAATTATAACGGCTTTTTGTCTAATATACACATGTAATTACGTTGTCTTGTCAATTTTGACGTAAGCCTACTTTGACATTTTTGGACAAGTTTGCGTTTTGCTTACCGTGCGTTAGGACTCTCTTACTATGCATGCAGGCTGTACGGTAAGAGTCATTTACATTAGTGGTAGTAGAAAAAATCCTTTATAATTTATTTTCCACTTAAGCGGAATCGCTTTATAGCAACATTTTTAAAAATGTGCTTATTGTAACTGATTAAATTATGTTCAAAAGAAAATAGGCTAATTCTGAAACTGAAATAATGTACCTTTTGTGAATAAGAAATTAGTTATAACGCGTATTTGCGGAGCATATCCCACCTGCGCTAAACGATAACCGTAATATAACCAAATTGTTACATACTTTAACATTTTAATGAAAAAAAAATAGTTTTTTAGACTGTCTTTACGGTAAGGGGTAAGCAATAACAAAACAGACACTGAACGTGCATGGTGTGCGTCAACTCCTCGTATTTAATATTAATAATAAATATTTGAACAACATTTCTAGTGGATTTTTTGACCCGTGCAAAGACATTTTACAACAAAATGAAAGTGTAACACGTTTTTCTTAGCTCTTCACCCATTTAGCTTGCCCGCGCGGATAGATTTTACAACAAAATCATTGCGAAACAATTTTTTTAAAAGAAACCGGCACAAACGCGAAACTGACGGGAACACCGGGACATAACCTAAAAACTGGGACTGTCTCGGCCAAACCGGGGATGTGTGGTAAACCAACTTACAACTGTCTTTCAGACTTAGCGGGTCAAAACGAAAAGGTCACAACTAATCCAGGGTGTTCACAAAAAAATGCCAAACTTTCCAAACTTCAAAGTGAAATAACTAATTTTTTTCAAATGTAAACACCCTTGTTTTATTATGCTATTCGATAGCATTTTTTCTCCCCTTCAATTTTTATGAAGGGTATTGATCTGTTACGTTACATTTTGGACACACTGTATAATAAATGCGAAGCGAGTGTCTCATTTACTGTGTGAGTAAATGATTGTTGGAGCTTTTGTACCGACAGTTTGGAGATCTTCATAATTAACCGGGGCAGTATTATTTATTATAAGATTAAATTGATGATTATTGTGTAATGATAATTTTAAATATAATGGACTGGTGCTTTTCAAAACGTTTGTTTTTCCACTGAACTCATTTACTTCATGGCTTTAAAATATTTATTGCATTTTACTCGTTGTTTTCTGTAGTTCGAACTTTACAACGCGACTTCAAAAGTTTGGACAACGTGTTTCTCGTAAGCTGAAGTTGACGAAATTTAGAACAGATGAAAATTTATTCAAACACAATTCGAGTCGAGATTGAGAGACGTTCTTAAACAATGTTGTTGACTTTGCATTATGTATTCTCTTATCAGGCGCGTCTGTTTGAGTAAAAAAAGAAAATAAACTGAAAGCTGCTTACACGAACTGTTTCGTCGAAAATTTTGTTCGGCGCACGGTTTATGTAAACTCTGATCCCTTGACTTAATTTCTGTTTGTTATAGCAAATATTCGTTTTTTTTGCAAAAATAATATCGAAGCGACAAATTTTCATAAAACCGTAAACATGACTAGATTCGACAAAAGCCAATTTTAGCTACCAGCTATTCGTAGGTTTAGAAGTTATACCATAAATATTACATTATATTCTCAAACTTGATGTTTTAAACCATTTATATACAATGTATATACAACTAATGGATATTATTGATAAAAATTTAGTATAAATTGTAAATTTATCGAATACAGTGCGAGTTTTACTCGATTGAAGGGTTTCTTCTAGAAAACCAGGGTTTTGTTTATCTAAATGTATTATCTAATTGTATTTGTATTTGTATGTTGCATGTGCATCTTGTATTCTGTATTTATGACTTTTCATAAACTATTTTTACAAATTAATGTATAATATGTACCTAGTCAATGTGAATACATTGTTAATATTAATGCTAATTTTGTTTTTGAATTTTATATTTGAAATAATAACTGTATAGGGTTAATAATATTTGCAAAGATTAAGCTCATTTAGACGCGATGGCAAACTTATAGAATCTTTCGATAGATAAAAAAAAGATAACGCATATTTTCAGAACTTTTTCTTACGACTTAGGCAAAAATACAGTAAATAAAACTTTAATTTCGACGACTCAGCATATTGGCGTTATAAGGAAAAGTTAGATAATAGAATCTGGACTTCTAAGACATGAAAATTTACTGTTGAAACCCTAAACTCAGAAGTAAAACATTCACGGAAATAAATTTATTGTACATTAATAAGTTGTATAATGTTAACTTTCATTTTTGTATTACTTAACCCCTATTCTCCGCAATTAAGAAATATTTATCAAAATGTTTTGAAATTCAATCAGTTGTTTAAAAATGGCCATAGATACATGAAAAATCACTTTTTATTAAATTACAGGATGCAGGTCCTGACTTAGGAGCTGTCGTTATATGATGACGCTAGGGGAATATGTGTACAAATAATAATACTCTTGGTATGTTTTATAATTTCAGATTTATTTGTGAAAGTATATTACAATTTGCAGATGATACTCTAATATTTATTAGTGGCAATAACGTTGACAATATGGTAAGCAAATTAAATACTGACCTACATAGAGTCGCAGAGTGGTTAAAGGTGAACAAACTAAAAATAAATGTCGACAAAACAAACTACTTGGTGATAAACAACAATAAGAATGTGTGTAATCAGCAATTAGAATTAGATGGTGTAGTATTAAATAGAGTTAATGAAATTAAATACTTGGGTGTAATAATAGACGATAAGCTTGATTTTAAAAGTAATACTAATTATATAGTTAAAAAGGTTTCTAAAAAAATAGGTTTTCTTGGTAGATTAAGCAGTAAACTTCCAGTCCTTACTAAAATTTTAATATACAAAAGTATCATAGCACCCCATTTCGAATACTGCTCTAGTATTTTATTTCTGGCAAACACTAATGATTTAGACCGGCTTCAAAAATTGCAAAATAGGGCTATGAGAATTATTTTACACTGTTCTAGATACACCAAAATTACTCTGATGCTGGATACTTTACAGTGGCTTAGTATTAAACAACGGATCATTTTTAATACGATTATTTTCATTTTTAAGATTATAAATAACCTGCTTCCAAATTCTTTGTTAAAATATATAACCCAAAACTCTGATGTTCATAACTATCCGACTAGAAACTGTAAAGACTTTAAATTGCCATTCAGGACACGAAATTACACACAAAATTCTCTTTTTTATAAAGGACTGAAATTTTACAATGATTTATCAAGTGAACTTAAAAGTGAAACTAATATTGTAAGGTTTAGACGTAAGCTCAGTAGTCATATTAAGGAAAAGTTTTAAATTTTATATATTTATATATGTACATGTTATAAAATGTAAAAAAAAATAATTAGCAAATCGCTAAATAAATTACATTATTATTATTATTACAATGTAAATTAAATTTGAGACATATAAACTATAAACTTATAAACTATGATAAGGTTGAAAGCAAGGTATATATAAGATATTGGTCTAGCAAGTAAAGCACTGTAGATGAACATTTGCCAAATTTACTCTCCATTATTTCATTTCCTCGATAAGTTTTTCCTTGGTAAGGATCAAAGGCGATTAGATAACCAGATTGTGAATTTTGACACCATACCTTGTATCCAAATCGTATTGGTTTATTTCTAATCGCTTGCTTACATCCGTGCCTACCGAAGTATTCCACCATTGCCTTATCATGCGATATTGCTGAGGTGGGTGCATAATTTTCCATACATTTTTTTTTGAATATATGAAATTAATGGTCGTAATTTGGAAAACTTATCGAGCTTGTCTAAGTTTAAATTTGATTTAAAATGAAGTGATTTCATGATATTATCAAATCTATCCCTCCGCATAGATTCATATATCGCAATGTTGCGCAAATCACTACATGTACTCCAATACATTGCTTTTCCTGGCAATGGATTGTACTCAGAAACAATTAAAATGGCAAAAAATACTCGCAGTTCCTCTTTGGTTAATTTTATATCTGGCCAGTTTTTTGATAAGCAATATTCGGAACTGGCAGTAATAATTAATTCGATTAAAGTATCATCAAAAAACCGTTCAAAATATTGAACAGTAGTGAAATTGGCTAGGTTGTAGGTATATGTATAATTTACCGCCACTGCTCCATATAATTTGATTTTTTTTTGATTTTTTGGTGATCTTTGGTATTTTGTTTAGGTTGGAAATAGTTGAAACTTCTTTTCTGGTCTGTTTTTTCTCTGCCGGTGCCATTAGTTGATTTCTGGATAAACAGTTTATATTTGTCCCTTCTTCTTCATCTGAATCTTCGTCTTAGCTCATTAACTGCAGGTGGTTCAATAAAAATATCTTGGTCACTATCATCATTTTCTAACAAATCCATCATTTCGGCTACACTCAAAAATCTAAGGACAAATAGGGTATGTTAGTACATGCATTCTCCTAGCGTCATTTGATGACAATCAAATTTATACTCCCTTATAAATATTATTATAAATAATTACATTTTATATAAAAAACACTTGACTATTATATATTCAAAATATGTAAACAAATAAAATATTTTTACCGTAATTATATTATTTAGTACTTACTTTTTTGACGACGTCATGGTTTTCGTGTTCTCTCGTAAATTGGTCACTTTTAACAATTAAATATGTTCGAAGTCTGCAACTTACTGCGATGCAATGGCTACATTTATGAAAACAATTGTTTACCTGAGTAATTAAACTTAAGCTGACAGGTTTAAAATCATCAGGTACCTGACAATACACCGTTATTACAGGACAGGTAAACGTCATCATTTGACGACGCTAGGAGAATAAGGGTTAAGTTTAATTTGTTAATTTATTAATTATTGATAGTTGCTGAATTGCCAAACATAGTTTTAAATTTTGTCGTGTACTGTGAATAAGTTGGTGGCTATATAACTTTTTTTGGATCAATTTGTCGACAACAACAACAACAAAGCTACACACAAATAAGGGATCGATATCACTTCGATTTTCTTTTTTGTTTTTCAAGGACGTATTACGCTTTTACACAGAAAATAACCTTTAAAATATTCGCACCAATCCCAATTAATTATACAGGGTTAAGACAAGTTATTTTTGATGAAATTTGGCTTTATTGTGTGGGCACTGGGCATACATAAAGAATTTAAAATTTTCAATTTCTTTGCATTTTCAGTTAAACAGAAAATGATCAGAACCGAATATTTTTTAAAGGAACAACCTGTATATTTTTACATTTTCGGATCCAGAAATAAAAACTACATTAAGAAACATCAGGATCAAAAGTTTGCCTGTAAAATAAAGTTAATAAAATTGATTTAAAAAAACCAAAGAAGTAAAATTCAAGATACATATAACTTCTGTCAGTCTGTTGTCAAATTTTATTGATTTTAATAATATATGGATTTGGTTCCCCGCAACGTTTTTGTGAAAAATATATTTTGACAACAAACTGACAGTAATTACATTAATTTATCTTGACTTATGATCTTGACTTTGTGTTAGTTTTTTTCAATTATTTTGTTAACTTTATTTTAAAATAAAACCCCTGATACTGAAATATCATCAATAAATTCTTTATGTTTGCAAACACATTCAAGCAAAATTTCATAAAGTAAATATTTTTCGATACATTCAAACAAATTTCCTTTTAATAATGAGCTCCTATATTCGAAAAACGCCCTCATAAATGTATGCACATATATGGCCAACTGATAACTATCAAAAGTTACTCTCTATAGTTACTCTCAAGTAACTATCGAGTCAAAAAATTTTAAAAACCGCTTTTGCTAGTAGCTCAGCCGTCTTTAGAGATATTGACTTAATATTTGGACGCGAGCGGCGTGTAGCCGATGCGAATATAGGTACGATTTAAAAATTAGCGAAATCTATTAGATGGTTTTCAAATTTTGGCGATTT
Source organism: Elmis aenea (assembly GCA_947652605.1). Taxonomy (NCBI): domain Eukaryota; kingdom Metazoa; phylum Arthropoda; class Insecta; order Coleoptera; family Elmidae; genus Elmis; species Elmis aenea. The sequence continues at coordinate 11,482,439 of OX393580.1, forward strand.
TCTTTTAAAAAAAATGTAAAACCCTCTCGCAGCATGTCCAGGTATAGAACGTCGCTAGCTTACACGTGACTTGGTCGAACGCGTGAGTTCGTTACTAACATCGACCCCGCAAGGAGCCTCAGCTGAAAGACAAACAGTTTCTTAATCTGCAAAAATTAAGCTCGCTGATTGTTCAAGAATTAACTTTCTACGAAAACTAATAACAAAGTTACAAACGTTTAAATATTGCACATTTTCCCCATTTAAATACATGTAATTTCGTGCGCAAACAAAAGTGTTAGTATTCCTTTCTGTGTGGACTCGATCGAATAGCAATAGGAATAGATCAAATAAAGTGTTGCATATCAAAATAACCTTTTTTTTATTATTTACACGATGGTTTTTTAGAATTTAAAATTGGACAATTATTTACCGAGCAATGGACAATTTTCTCGGGGTTGTTGTTTGACGCTGCAAAAAAAGAATTTAACCCGAAATTTTTATCATGTTTTTTGTTTTTTGTGAAGCCAATTCGGTGTTTTAATTAAAGGTTTATCGTTGATCTTAAAGCAATCTTTCCTCTTTTCAAAAATGTAAAGATATCTAAATTCGGTCCACGGGTTATCGAGTTATGAACGATTTCGCGAAAAGAGGTAATTTCAACTTCGAAATGCTTTTTTTTTCGACAAAATTGTACGCTTTTGCGGAGCCATTTCGAAATTTATTATTTTGCATTGCGTGAATAGTGAAACGAACCTTGCTCTCTTCGAATATGTAAAGATATTTAAATTCGGTTCAGTGGTTTTCGAGTTATGAATGATTTCGTAAGGTGATGCGATCGTCACGGCAAAGCAATTATACTTTTTTTTTTAAATTGAGTGTTTAAGGACGCTTCGAGATATGTTGTCACTAGCGGCCGCGAATTTGCAATGGTCAAACCTTCTCTAATTCTCTATTAATTTTTATAACGTGTTGTACCATTTTAGATTAACCAATTTTTTCCCTTTGAAAATATATAGGTAATACAGGGTGGGGCAGAATGACCTCCCCGATTTGGGAAGCTAATAAAAACCATACCAAGAAAGCTACAAAAAAAACTTATATATTTCTGAATAGTACACATAATGCAGTTTTAGATTAACGTGATTTAAAAATGACATCACTCAAGTGTCGACGTCTATTTTCGATACACTGATTTAGTCTCTCGCGATAGTTTTTCAGGACCCTGCGGGTCATTTCGGGTGGAATAGCAGCAACTTCTTGGGTAATTATCTCCCTAAGTACCTCCAAAGCTTGAAGACGATGTTGATATACCTTGGATTTCAGGTAGCCCCAGAGAATTGTATTTTTATCGGGAACGGGATCGTGTTGGCCGAGCGCGAAACGAATGCGAAAAGCACGCTGCGTCAATATCGGCGAACCGCCGTTTTGAATAAATTCCTCGACAGCAAAAGCGCGATATATTCCTGACCAAGCCATGATGTGAACTGGTAATGGCAAGATCACAGCTGTCTTTTCGTGCACTCCTCATTGCTGCACGTCCACTCTGCTTCCAGTTACGCCCCTCACAAATCGGGGAGGTCATTCTGCCCCACCCTGTATAATCACACATTCGAGTTAAATTTAGACCTTAAAATTATGAAAATAGTGTCTGGTTAGGGCGTGTCGACTTGAGAACTGCCTGATAAACATCAGCTCTCAGAGAGTACCTCGCCGCTTTTCGCGAGTTACTCTCAGGGGTGTGTCTTTGGCGACGCTGTTATCGAGAGCAACTCGCCAGTATTTAATCTCACCATTAGTGTTCATAAAGTACCATCACTTTTATATAAAAATTAAGAATAACAATTAAGAAAGTAATTAAATATAGCTTGTCCGAAATATATCAAAATTAATAACGATTGTTTGCCAATTTATCCCCAATTTAATAATATTTAAGCTTTTAAAGATAATTTCTGAAAAAGTATTATTCAAGATTGTTATTATCATTGGTACACTTTCTGCTTCCATACGTTGCGAGTTTGGGCCAGTTGCTCAAACAAAAACTTTGTTATTCAAATAATATTAGTTATTAATCTTTTACCGCATTTGCAATATTATTGAAAACATTATACCTAAAGTAAGGGAGTGCATTCAAATTATTAAATTTTAAAAACTGGCAAATTTAACAAAGAGCTTGTTTACCATACAACGAATTTTATGAATTCTAATCATTTCTTGGTATACAATATACCCCGTTTTTCATTATACTGCACAATTATGGTCGACTGATATTTTATGATTTCCTCCGAGTGCAATCAGTCCAATTTCAACTGCTGCTCTTAAACGTTTCCTCCATCTTTTTTTAATTTAGTTATTTCTCACTACTCCTCATTCTCTATGTTCTTTGGCCAAGATGTATTACGTTACTTTTAAACACTCATTAATAAAGGTCTTTGCCTTGCTTCTTTGTAAACTTATTTTCATTTCAGGTCTTAACTCCGTAAAGTGCTGTACTTTTTTACATTTGAATTAAACTCTTGTTTGGTTTTCTGAACTTCTAGTTTAAAAAACAGTTTTAACATGTTAAACACTAAGAATAGAAAATATTTTCAGGATTACTTTTTATACTTTCTTTTTGATGTTTTCGTCTTGATTACATTGTTTCATGCTTGAATGTCGAAAATTTGGTTTTCTGCTTTTTTACAATTACATCTATAAAACTATTGCAAAGAATAAAGTTCCAAAAGAAACCCTAAAATTTGGTCTACTAAAAAATAGTAAAGTTTAGAAAGTCTTTCTGAAAATTAATCAATACCTATATGGCGGTATTGATCAAATTAGTTTTTCAGCCGTTTTAAATTATTCCGTTTAAACTCAATAACTTTTTACCAAAACGTAAAACTTAGTGAATTTAATTTTACAAGTACAAGGTGGCGCAAAAGTCCTCACTCGAATTCTTAAGGCAGTAACTTTGTTTGTAAATAAAAATATTTGGTTCTGTTTATTGATTATGTTTATTTAGACATTTAAATTTTTTTCCATTAAGTTGCGAATACTATATCAGTCAAGTGGCCGCCGCCAAAGTTGATACACATTTGGGCTCGTTTTATAGCATTTTTCATCTGCGATCTGCCAATAAATTGATCACTTCTTCTAGGATGTTCTCCTTTAGGGCTTCCAAGGTTTGTGGCTTGTTCGTATAGACCCGTGATTTTAAAAATCCCCAAAGAAAGAAGTCTAAAACTGACAAATCGGGTGATCTTGCGGGCCAGTGCAAATCGCCAAAACGAGAAAGTAAGCGTCCGGTAAATGCTTGCCTCAAAATGTCCATTGTCCATCGTTCTGTGTGTGTGGTTTGCACTTTGCAGGGAAACATCCTCAAGTCTTTCAATAAAATTCGCTGTTAAGACCGTCTACTGATGGCCAATTGCGTAGCCCGTCGCCTGGTGGATGTTTCAGGGTCTTTTTGGACATCTGCAGCCACACAGGAGTATTTTTTGACGAAACGGCTGCCCCGGGGCCGACCAGATCTGCTACGGTCCCGTGTTGAGCCAGTCTCCTCGAGGCGAGCGGCTTAAGGCCTCAGTGTTTACCCAGTTGGTGCCACACGACCAGAAAATTGACGACGAAATTCACGTTGAGCCAAAACCACTACCGATTATTTGTTAAAAACGTTGTCACAATTATTCCTCGTTCTTGACGAGTATAGGGATCCATTGTTTGTCTATGTGTTTTCTGCTTTTGTTTACTTCACAGATGTCAATCGCGATGAGTTAAGATCCCATTTGCAAAAATGCGACCATCATTCGATAGGGTGATGAATTTTGCGCCACCCGTTACAATCATTAAATATTTAATCGCTAATAGGTTTTAATGAAGTAATTTCGTCTCAAAGTTTGTCTCAAACATCCCCTAATGCGTCATATGAAACAAATATCTGTGCACTGACAAGAGGAAATATAACGCTAAACTTTGAGCAGTAAAATCTTGAGATAAAACTATTTTACGGCATTTAATGAAACATCAACAAAATAAATGCTAAAAGCGCATTTAGTTTTAAAGCCGACTCCGCATATTTGCTTACTACATATAAACGCTGACTTAGTGTTGGTCTACTAATTAAAACGGTAGGATACGCTGAGGGATTGTAAACCGAAAAGGTGAACTTTTACGTGTTCCGTTTTGCAACAAAAGTCAGCAAAAGGCTAATTATGTAGTATAAAATACGAAGCTACGGGGCTAAAAGATAACACCACCTGTTGTTGGAATGAGATTACAATTTTATTTTTCATTTTAAACACACAAACCCAAAGGTTAAGGTTGTTTTTTCTCGAAAGCAAAATAAATACGACGTAAAAATTAATGTAGGTAAAGAAAATAATTGTAAAATATAAATAACAAAACTTTACTTTCAATTAATTTAAAAAATGTTGTTCTACAATTTAAATATATTTTCAAGTTTTTGCGATTGGCATGAAATTCTCTACAAAATTAGTTCTATTTATTTTTTGTCTACAGGCAATGGTTTAAAAGTTATAAGGCAGTTTGTACACAAAAATGTAAAAAATTTACAAAATGTAATTGTTTCTTAGACTTTGCAACCGCTGTATCTTTAAAACGAAAGGTTGTACAAAAAAACCGACGGCCCATTCCGGATAGCAAATTTTATGGGCTACAACTTTGGTCCAGTAAAAGTTTTGGAAAATCAAACCGATTTTCCGGAAAAGCTGAAAATAAGGAATAGAGTGTAAAAAAAAATCCTAGAAATAATGTTTTGTATTTAAAAATGCTTTTAAAAAGAGTGCGATTATGAACTGAAAATGATGGAGGTCATTTTGAACACTTATTGAAGTAATTTTGTGGTTACATGTTAATTTTATTGCGTCCAGATGGATTTGCATTGTTTTACATTTTATCGTTTTCGAAGAAAAAAAAACGGGGAATAATGATATTTTCTATTTAAAAATGCCATAGCATCGTCACCATTCATAAAATTATGTATCTCGTCAATTTCAAAGCTTTTTATGAAGTTTAAAATTCTTCAGACAACCACCCCTTATCATCTTTTTAAGGAGCTAACGAACAAATTTAACAAGAAATTGTAAAATTGCATATAAATAATTTTTAAAAATGCCGCATCTTTTTAACAAAACGTCGTAGAGCAAAACGGATGCCTATTGCGGATAAGGCTTTTAACGGACTACATAAATATGTTGTTCAATAAAAAACTAAATATATCATAGAAGTGTTGATAATAGTGAAAAAGGTGAAGAAAAAAAAACGATAAAATGCAAAACAATGCAAATTCATCAACACAATAAAATTAACATGTAATCACAAAATTACTTCAATTAGTGTTCAAAATGACCTCCATCATTTTCAGTTCATAATCGCACTCTCTTTAAAAGCATTTTTAAATAAAAAACATTTTTTCTCGGATTTTTTTTTTTACACTCTGTTCCTTATTTTCAGCTTTTCTGAAAAATCGGTTTGATTTTCCAAAACTTTCACTGGACCAAAGTTGTGGCCCATAAAATTTGCTATCCGGAATGAGCCGTCCATTTTTTTGTACAACCTTTCGTTTTAAAGATACAGCGGTTGCAAAGTCTAAGAAACAATTACATTTTGTAAATTTTTTACATTTTTTTGGACAAACTGCCTTATAACTTTTAAATCATTGCCTGTAGACAAAAAATAAATAAAACTAATTTTGTAGAGAATTTTATGTTCTATTAAAAAGCTTAAAGGTATTTTACGATAAAATTGATATTTTCGGCTACAGAGTCTTATAAATGCAGAAGTGTAAAAAAATTAAGTAAGTGTTGATATCAGCTTAGCATTTGATTTTAGGAAAAAATTTTACTTAAAATTTTTTCTTAGAAAAAGGTCCTCTATCACCACTTAAAATATTCGCGGTGATAACGGGGACACCCTGTATATGCATTAATTAATACAAAAATAAATCATATTAAACTGGTGCACGTAAAATCAGTAAAGCTTTGTTTTTGAAAGTTGAAACACTACAATTATAAAAAATATCAATGTCTGAAAAAATATTTGCCACCTTACACATTCTGTACAAAGGTGACACCTGAAGCAAATTAGTACGAGGTTGGTTCAAATAAAATGTACTAGCCCAACGGCTGTTTGATCGAGGCACTAAAAAGGAAATTTTATTTAATAGATCTATAGTGACATAGACTTTGTGATTAACGATTTTGAAAATATACACGTGATCCAGCAAACACCGTCTTCGCTCAAGGGATATAAGCTGCAATTCACTCAACATAGTTTTATAAGATGTTAAATATGGATAAAGACCAGTCTGTTTAAAAATTATATAACGTACGAACCGTTTTTGAACGGCTTCTATTTGTTTTATATAGATTTCATAAAAAGGATTCCATATGACAGAAGCATATTCCAATTTGCTTCTCACAAAACAATTGTACAGAAAATAAAAAGAGCTAACATGTTTAAAGTGAATAGTGTTCCGCAATACGAACCCCAATGATCTAAGTGCTGCCTCTGTACTTTTACGTATATGTTCAGCAAAATTTAATTTTGGGTCAAACATAACTCCTAAATCGTTAATTTTCGTTTTTCTTCCCATCAAAATGTCTTTCATTGTATACTGAAACATTATTGGACTATGCTTCCTGTGATATGATACCACCGAGCATTTAGCAATGTTAAAGTGCAACTTATTTTCTATGCTCCATTGATATATATTGTTAATGTCATTTTGTAGAGACTCACAATCACTGACTGATCTCACATTTAACCATAATTTTAGGTCATCTGCAAAAACTAAATTACTAGAGTATTTTATGGATAGTGACAAGTCGTTAATAAAAAGTAAAAATAATAGTGGACCGAGATTAGAACCTTGGGGTACCCCTGAACTAACTTTATATTTGAAAGAATAGCAGCTATTATATACAACATACTGAACTCTGTTTGTTAAATAAGAACGAACAAGATCAAGTAATTTTAAAGAGAATCCAAACGAATGAAGTTTATTTAACAAGATATCAAAATTTACTTTATCGAAGGCTTTTGCAAAATCAGTATATACTACATCAACTTGTATATTTGCATCTAATGCTTCTGAAATATCTTGAGAAAAAACAGATAGGTTAGTAACTGTCGATCGCTGTGGCATAAATCCATGCTGATTTATTGAGATAAACGGTTTCACATGTTCAAATATTTTTTTGTATAGCACTGATTCAAATATTTTTGAGATAGTATATGAGAACATACAAAAGTAGTCGGATTAATTTTCCAATTTTTTTGCTTTTTTTGCATTTTTTTCTTTACATTTTTGAATATTGCTAATGTGTATTTTGGAATCAAATATTAATTTTGTTGATAAATGCTAATATATTTACCCACTACTTATGAGCTGTGTAAATTATTTTGCCGTTACAACTTACCCCGGTCATTGTTACTTTTAGCCCCAACGTTGAGGTTGGAAGTAACAGCTGTCTTAATACAGAAAAAAAATAATTCACAAATGTTTTGCGAAACATGACAAAAATATCTTGGAAGGAAAGAAATGTCCAATCTATCATTAAATCAATTTGGATGTAACAAACTTGTTATACTTGATGAGAAATTACATAAAAACAAAACCACGTTACTTTCATCCCCCGTCCCCCTACGTATATCTTACAAACAATACTTAGAGATATACGGCATTTAAGAAATAAACTTGCGAGTCTTTATTTTAAGCCGAATCGAATGGTCATCACTTGTTTTTTTTTAAGGCCAATTCGTTTGTTTCATGACAGTGACGTTTGTTTTTTGTTACGAGCTCAATTTTTTAATTACATGTTCAATTAGAATGTTTTATTTTAAATTCATTAATGTATCACACATGATATTTTACCTCTACAATAAATAGCAAAAACTGCGCCCAAAAAATAAAGTTGGTTGTTATAATACAAAAACAAATCGACCCAGAAAAAATGAGTGATTACCATGCGATTCGGTTTAAAACGTTGTTCTGTAATGTTTTACACATTTTAAATATTTCATACTCCAAACATGTTAAGGACGATTTTCAAGATTTCTTTTAAGATTATTAATAACCACCGAATTTAGAAACTTTTCCAAATTTACCATAACAATTAAGTAAGTATAATAAACGAGATTCCCATGTTTAAACTCGAATCTTAAACAAAGTGTTCCTTCAAAAACTGTTTATTTATTTTTATTTTATTTTCCGCGACACACCTAGAGAATGCTGAAGTAAGTAAACGAAACTTAACAAATTGTAAACGCTTAGAAATACAGGGTCCGGCAAAATGATCTCCCACATTTTAATCTTTAATAAAAACGCCATTGTAAATGCTATTTAGATTTTTTTTTATCAACTGAAAATGTATGCTATGCCATTTGTTTTTATTAAGTTTTAAAAATTACAGAGTCCAAATGGCGACCATTTTTTTGCGATACACATTCGAAGCTGATTTCTGAAAGTTTCCATCACTCGAGCAGTAATTTGAGGCGATATTCCTGTAATTTCTTGGCGTATTGCTGCTTTCAATTCGTCAATGGTTCGGGGATGGTGTTGAAAAACCTTCGCTTTCAGGTAGCCCCAAAGGAAAAAGTCGCATGGGGCAAGATCGGGTGAACGCGCAGGCCACCCAACGTCTCCACGTAACGAGATACGTGTCCTGGAAACATTTCCCTTAAAACGTCCATTGTCCTTGCCGTATGAGCTGAAGCTCCAACCTGTTGAAACCATACATCCGGATGTTCAAGTTCTCTAAGTTTTGGATGTATGGTTTCAACAGGATGGAGCTACGGCTCATACGGCAAGAAGGACAATGGACGTTTTAAGGGAAATGTTTCCAGGACACGTAATGTCGTTACGTGGAGACGTTGGGTGGCCTGCGCGTTCACCCGATCTTGCCCCATGCGACTTTTTCCTTTGGGGCTACCTGAAAGCGAAGGTTTTTCAACATCATCCCCGAACCATTGACGAATTGAAAGCAGCAATACGCCAAGAAATTACAGGAATATCGCCTCAAATTACTGCTCGAGTGATGGAAACTTTCAGAAATCAGCTTCGAATGTGTATCGCAAAAAAATGGTCGCCATTTGGACTCTGTAATTTTTAAAACTTGATAAAAACAAATGGCATAGCATACATTTTCAGTTAATAAAAATAAAATCTAAATAGCATTTACAATGGCGTTTTTATTAAAGATTAAAATGTGGGAGATCATTTTGCCGGATCAATTGATTAAAACATTTATCTCTTTCAGCTCTGCCAAATATGTGTTTTTATTATTTTATTACTGTTGATGGTTAAAATTCGACGATTTTGTTTAAAATACATTTATGCATATCTTCCTTATTTAAGTATTTTTCCTGTTCCTTATACATATACACATATTCCTCCTAACACTATTACTTCTTATAACTTTTTACAGTAACATAAATTGTAAACCAATTTGTACCCTATGCTTCGCTTAAAATAACAATCATTTTCAAACCAATTAATAATGATGTTTTGTTTCAGGTAAACGTTGTGTTAGAGCCATGCACCTGTCAAATCTGATATGCGCGGAATTTAAGGTAATAAATTGTTTTTGGTAGCTATGCGAAAAGTTTATAGCGTTTTGCGCTAACACAAAAATTATTTAAAACAATCAATGATTGTTAAACACGGAAAATAGAACAAAATAGTGCACCTTTTCAAAGTCTATGCATTTAAAATAAATGTCTGGGAATGCATACAATCAGTAACATTACGATTCTGATTTTAAATATGTAAATTAACACACAATAAAGTGTGAGCTTACACTCCGAGTAAACAGTAAGCATCTTTATAATATTGCAATAAAATTTCTTTCTTTGCTCTAGTGAGTCAACTGTTTTTAATTTCTTTTAAGTAAACTTACGGTTGCTTGTATACTTTTTGTTGTTTCTTGATAACTTTCAAGGGTAATAGTAATGATACATCCACAGATTGAACGAACAGTGCAAGTTGAGTACTTTTTAACAATGCACAGTATTCTTTCTCGCGTTCGATGCAGGATTTTTCATTAAAGATACCATGGGGTAACATTCTCTTTTTAAATAAAACTGGCAAACCCAACGAAACACCAGTAAATGCGAATCGTTATATTGGTATTATTGATTTGGAATCATCCACACGCGATGTCTTCTGCCCATCCATCAGGCGATGAGTAATTCAACAACTCAATCTTTTTTTTAAAAAAGGTTTTCGCTAATTAATTGTACGACGTTCTTTGTCTGCGAATTTCACCGGAACATATGTTCCACAGCTGTTGCTTTCATAGGTTAGTCTTTCAGGCTTTCATCCGTGAATTATTTAATTAAAACCACGAACAATTTACCGGTTATGAACGTATCCTATTTTATTAAATAGGTAATTTATAAGAATAATAAATATTTTTAGTGGATGAATAAAACTTAAAAGTAAAGTAAAATTTGAAGTATTTTTGGAACTGGACACAATATATGTATACATTTTTAATTTGAATTCTTACGTAGAAACACACTTCTTTACTCCATAATTTTCTAAGACAAACTCAGAATCGTTTTCAAAAATATTCTATCATTACCGGTTTTTAAGTTATTGGAAAAAAATGTTTTTTTTTTAAATTTTCAATGTGCCATACCTCCGTTATTATTCTAAATATAAAAAAATAATAATTTTTTTCACTTGCCGTTAAAAAGTTCTAACTAACTTCACTTTTCTTAAATGAAAGCTATGTTGGCTATGGTCTATTATATTATCTATTTTTTTTTCCTTCCAAATATGTATGGGTTGATGTATTTATTTCCAGTAATACGCAAATTACGAAGGTTTATTATCTTGAGAGTCCATGTAGCTGATGAGGTAAATTTTGGGAGAAAACATAATTTTTAGAAATGCGGAGTTTCGTTGGTCGCCACGTTCCCCTGATCTGACGGCTCCAGATTACTTCTTATGGGGTTATTTAAAACAGCGAGTGTTTGGTAATAAGCCCCGATTTCTTGCTGAGTTGAAGGACAATATTCGCCAAGAAATTCGAATGATAAACAAAGTCTCCTTGCAAGCAGTTGTGGAGAGTGCTATAGAAAGAGCTCGCCTTTGTGAAGAGGAACACGGGGTCATTTAAAAGATGTTGTCTTTCACGTTTAGGCCAAAGAAATTCCAAGAAGTGTACATTATAATGTAAAAAAGAACATTATAAAATACTACTCATTAAAAGTAAAAAAGTTATTTAATTTTTATATGGTAAAGCGACTTTTGGCTCACCCTGTACTAATTCTGATCATTTTGTTGTTATTTTATGTTTAAATATTTATAATGTTTATCTCCACAACAAATTTAAAAAACCTTCGTAATTTGTACAACATGAGTTTTAAAAGGTTTTACACCTCGTTTTTTTTTTGTTTTCATAGCCTACTATGTTAAAAATGTTTAATATGGCACATTATACATCTGACAAAAAAACAGTTTTTTACAATAACTCACAAACCGAAAATGGTAGATTATTTTTGAAAGCGGTTCTGAGTTAATCTCAAAAAACTGCAATTTTTTGTAATTTAACCGTTTCTCTAACTTGAATACTAAGCGAGATAACCCTGTATTCCCATCGAATTTGGACCATCCTGTACTTTATGTCCAAACGTATAGAGGGTTTATACCATGTGAGAAATTTTACAGTGATGTTGTTTATGAAAACAGCTAGTAAAAGCGTTAAAATATTTATACTTGTCGGTGTATTTGAACTTACAATTAGAACTAAACATAGGTTTCTTATTTAACATATTATTTTTACCAGGGTCAAACTATCTGTAGGAAACTTCACTTAGACTTGCCCAAATGTCGATATTTCAATTCAGTTATCATACGAACGTGTTTAATCTGAGAGGTTTTTTCGCCATTTAGTAATTTATGGTACTACTGTCTATGGTTGAATTTCTTGCGTAAAACTGACAAAAACCGATATTCCCTGCCTTTAATATATTATACGAGCTCATTTCTCGCACAGAATCAGCACTTGATTAGTTCAAAAGATAGGGTGTGTGCTATCGAGTGAGATAATGTCTCCATAATTTCCATATTGTACCACCGCAACACCTAATGCTCTTGTTAGTTTGCCCGCACAACATGTCTCAAGAGCAAATGGAAATTGGACCATTAGCAACCAACCACAACCTTGTATTTTGCGTTTGCTTTGTTTTAACACATGAAATCAGGACATTTTAATTAAATTTATCATAGAGGATGATTAAATTAAATTATTTTCTAACTTAATATTTTCTGTGAATAAAAACATTTTCAAAATAATTACAAGTACAGTAAGTATAAGTATAAGTATAAGTATAAGTATAAGTATAAGTATAAGTATAAGTATGAGTATAGAACACCAGTAAAAGTGACTATAACAGAAAATATGAAAAAATACAGTGTAATTTTGAATCCTTTATGTTATATTTAAGTTTGCCAGAATAATTATTCTACCAGGTATTGTAGTGAATTCTGCCTATTCTGTAATCATCATCATCGTTATTCTCTTTTACCCGCAGGTGTCGAGGTTTGTTCCTTCACATAACTTTCTCTCAACAAAGCTACGCCACCCCTTCCGGTACCTGACCAGCACCCTTGCTTCCTCCCATGTTTTCCTCTGCGTTTTAGTATCCCCACTCCGTTGTTGTTCCAGGTTGTTCTAGGTCGTCCCCTTCTGTTTTTACTTATATTTCTGGCTTCCCATATTTTCTTAACTTGCCTTGTGTTGTCCATTCGTATTAAATGGCCTGCCACTTTAATTTCTTTTCCTCCATTTTACTTTTCAGTTACTTCTTTTTAAGTTTTTCTTTGATGTGTTCGTTTCTTATTTTATATCTACTCTTCTTACCCTTACCTTTCTTAAGTACCGCATTTCTGCAGCCTGTAATCTATTCTCTTGTCCCTTATTCAATAACCAATTTTCAGCCGCCTATTCTGTAATGACTCCATACTAGAGTTGCTTAACCCGTTAGATACCGATGGTCTTTTCCTCCAGTTCCAATATAACTTCTTGGTCTCTTCCATTTCATGCTCTGCTTTTTCATATTGCGACTCAAATGATATTATTCTTTCCTTGGTTTCTCCATTTTCTTTTTTTCTCTTTCGCATGGCCCATCATCATTGTATCAGTCCGATTCTAAAGCAATTTCGTAGTTCTTTGGAAATTTGAGTCGTTCATCCATGGTAGGATGCTAGCCTTGCTAGGATAGATTTTTTTCGACCTTCTCTGTACCGTCGTGTTTGCGTTATCAAGGCTGCCTCTTGTGGGTAGTGATACTTTGCCACGCGCGACGGTCTTAGCTAGGAGGAATCTAAGAACCTTAATGCCCGGTTTCTCCGACACATCTTAAGATCTAGCTGAATCTTAAGTTCGCCTTAACGCTATAAAGTGTTGCACCAAGCAATTTTAAGAACATATTCGACTTGAGCTGAGCTCACATCTTGAGTCGCTGTTTACTAGAACTTGAGCTGGAGTACCTAACGTAAAATTATCTTGTATTTGCTTTGTTTGAAGAAAGAAGGAAGATCATTAGTTTCCGCGCTTATATTATGAATTACTGGGGTTATTACGGAATTATTTTGCATAAGGGATGTCGGATATAGCGCCAATTATCCATTGAAAGTGTGTTCCCAGATTTGAAAAAAAAATTACAAGTGTTGTTTATGCAAAGAACGCCTTAATTTGTCGTTGCATATAATAATTTAAATTTTCCTCGCAAAACAGTTTCTCCGAAAGCAGTAAAATATTTGGTGTTTACGTTTTTTTAAAATTAAAAATTGTGTTGTGTTTTTTTTTGAGAAAAAAGATATATGTACGTACTTCCTACTTACATATTTAATTTTGTTATGTTACTGTTTTCTTATGAATTAACTTTTTTTTATAAAACAAAAGACTAGTCATTCAACAAATACCCCCAAAAATTACACTCACTGCCAAAAATTATATTTAAAAAATTTATTTTATGTATAAGTATTATATATCATTAAATATAAAGGGCGGCAAAAATAATATTTGCCCAGAGCGGCGGAAAAGCTAGATCGGGCCCTGAACAGCATTGGTAGATTTGTTCTCTAAAACACACTTATTTTCTTCCACCAAGCTAATTAATAATTGTTTTTACTCCATGGTATAATTTATTATTTTTTTGTCCGCCATTTCAACACAAAATAAAATAATAAACACCGAACTGTAACTTTATGTGCGACTATCAGCTGATAGCAACAACAGGATGTCACAGGGAGCCGTTTTAACAGCTATGATGGAAATGGCCAATGAAAATTTGCCATTCAAATCTGCCGTTATAATGTGCCGACTTCTTGCAACGTTGCCAAACCGAGTTCTAACTTAGCTGAGATGTCTAACAGATTCCGGAATATGTTTACTGTGCAACGCATTGTCATCTTAAGACGATCTTAAATATAAGGCGGTCTTATATAAGTTCGATCTTGAGATGTGTCGGAGAAACCGGGCATAAGGCATCTATAATTGCGCTATACCTACCTCTAGGGTTTCCCTTTTAGCTCCACTCAAAATATAAACAATGTAATAAATACAAACTTTATTTAACCAAAACCAATGACATTATACTCGTATTTTTACATAAAATGTATCACACTAACGTTCCCATTTCAATACTTTAGTCATGCACATTAACACCAAACTAATGCTAATATGAATCGCTTGAAAATTGATACAATAATTAATGTAATGTTTATTTATGATTTTAAAAAAGAAACTTCAGGAAGCATAGGACATTAATAATTGCCCGATCAAATAATCGTGATCTTTTCATTGAAACAAATCAACCGGATATGGAGAAATTTTTTTTATACTGTGTTGATGTTGGCCGAATTGTTTTACGTAAGTGCGTCCAAGTGCATCTTTAGGTTGGGGTGAGAAGAAATATTTTCCGATAGTGCCGGCAATGATAATTATACATTGCGTTTAAAAAGTTTATTTCCAATTCTAGGAGCTAACTTAAGAAGCAATTTTACCGATTTTCCGACCTTTTTTTTAAATTTAGGAACGAGAAAGGCTAAAAAAAATTCATGAACAGGTGAAAGGGAATTTCCGCGCGGAAACACTACCTATGAGATATGATATGTCATTAAGCACTTTATTTTGTACAGAATCCTGTAAATAATAAATGCGCATGTCGAACACCATCGCTTCAAAAATTTAACAAGTGAAGTGTTTATTGAATTAGCGAATCATAAATAGAGCTGACAGTTACTAACAGTGAAGCCATTAAATTTCATTGTGATAATTATTATTGTTTCTGATGCACAGTCTCACAACGCTGCGTCAAATAAAAAATTCTCGGTAACTAGGCAAAATCATTGTTTTTTCCATGGAATCTATGAATGTTTGGCAGCCCCGCCAACTTTAAGCGAACTTTATGCAATCAAACTTAAGTCATAAGTAGTCAACAATTCTGCATTGAATATATTTAGAACATTGTGCCGAATCACTATTTTATTTACTAACTATTACTAGAAAATAGGTATTTTTATACAGGGTGCCCATTTTTCTAACCTGTTGTATGGGTAACTCCGTTAATATTGGAGATACAGAAACGTTTAAATTAGCAAATTTGTGCAGAATTTAAAGGGAAATCTGATGCCATTTTCAAATTTGACCTACGTCATCAACTTTTTGAAATATTTTGAAAAAACTGAAAAAGGTGGATTTTTTCAAACTTGAATAATTCCGTAACCATATGAGTTAGAACAAAAATAAAAGCCCTAGTAATCGAGCGCTGGAACCACTGTCAAGAATGAGTCATGTATTGATGTTTCGCGCGTTCTAAACTGAAACGGTCAAATCAGCGGTTTTTAAATTTGTTTTGGTGAATATTTTGTTGGTGCATTTCTAACGTGGTTCGTGTCTTGCTGTATCGTTTTTGTTATAAAAAACTGAACAACATTATCAACTAAGTAATATAATATTTTTCATATATGTTCCTGTCTTTAAAGTATCCAGTAATAGGTCATCAAAGTTTTACATCATAGGTCAGTTTTTTTTTTTTATATGGTGGTTCCATATGGAACCACTAAGATTTTGTACCTTTATTTTTATTTTTTTCGCTTTTTTTTTTCTTTAGACCACCATGTCAAAACAAACTTTAAATCTAGAAAAGTTAACTAGCGACGATTTATACGAACTCCTCTAACTCTAAAAGAGTTTCGATTAGCAGTAGCAAATGGGCTAATCGGTGCTAACACAGAAATAAGTCCAAGAGGACGAAAAAGTGTTTCTGTACCTTCAGATAGGTATAAAGTAGAAATACCTTTGGAGAGGAGAACTAACCAAGTTGCGCATCTTCCCGTCCATGGTACAAAAATCAGATGTGCTAGCTGCAGCACAAAAAATAAACCGCGACGTACCAGATGGCACTGCAAATGTTGCAATGTAAGATTGTTTGTCGAAAAATGAAATTCTTCTTGGAAATTTCACAATAAATAGTATACTTTTTTATTATTAATGTTACTTTTCTGCATATTATTTGTGATTACTGATTGTAAGAATATTTTCTCTTTATATTTTACAAATAAATTTATACTTTTTGTCATTCATATGTAGTTCCTACTGGTACTTCATTGGAACCACCATTTTTTTTGTAAAATTATTTAAATTATTTTTTTTTAATTTGTTCGTGTTAAATCGATTAATTTTATCCCAAAAAGCATCAAAAACACCAGATTTTCTAAGCAAACAATATATCCGTACTCAAAGGGTAACGTACCTTCCGCTTATGAAATAATTAGGTTGTTTAAAGTCTGGGTGAAAAGATAAAAAAAAATTTAGTAGACTTAATAACAGTAGTATTTTAAACGTGCATGCATTTTTATTCAAGAATTTCCATATCAAAATGACATCGAGCTAATAATTCAAGTACGTATGTACACGTTTCCTGTGATATATTTAATTGAAACCCAGAACAACCTCAACTTGGCACGCAACGGTTTCCCGCGTGTATAAACAACGCAAAATATATGACGTTGTATTTGCATATAATTATATCATGAAAGGGCCTTAACCTTCGTTTAATAATTTAATATTCAAATTTAGATCGTTGTATCAGCATCCCAATATTAAACCTAATAATGTCGGAAGAAGACGGTGGATATTGACAACGGATACGCACCTAGAATCTCAATGTTTCACCCATTTTATAATAAAAAAAGTTTATAAAAACGTGTTTTATTAAAAGTCGACTTTTACTTTCACCGTTTTTCGTGATTTTGCAGCGCTTTTTGTTCAATTTAAAGGTACGCGTTAACTAAAACCTCAATTTAGTTTTAAGACTTTCGGTTGGAAGGAAAGAAATTTAAAAATACTAGAGCACCGTTGATGAAGCTTTAGAATAAATGAGCCTTAATAAAATGGCTTAAGGTAGATCCAATGTGAAGACATGAAGTGCTCTGCACGTGACTCAGTTATCAATGACTTCATTGTTCCCTCTTACTTTGCTTTATACGGCTAAGCGATGCCCTTGCACATGTCTTACGTCTTTTCGTTTTAAATGACTCCTGTTTTTGTAGCTTTTTGTTATTAAGGGCGAGTAGCTCTTTAAATAGCTTTAACTTTGAATAGCAGATGCTTCAGCTTCCACTCGTTTTTATCTGCAACACTGATATATTTAAATGAAAGCTTCCTCAGCTTTGTCGCTATAGAAATATTGCGGCTTCTTAATGTATTGAATATACATTTCAAAAGCAAGTGAACAAAAATAAAGAGCCCAAGTCTTCTCAAGCGAAGTTGTTTGTAAACATAAATATTCTTTTCACAAGTGCTAATGATAGCTAAAGGTTGGTGCAAATATAATAATAAAGCGTTATAATTTACAATAATATAAAAACTCACTACCTACAGTATTAACACGTTTACCGCCGTGGTGGTCATAAATGACCGGCACTGTAACTTTCAGTAGCGCCGTGGTGGTCATAGATGACCGGCGCAAACGACTTCAATAAAAATGCGTAAAATACGCAAATAATAGCGTTTATGATTTTGTAAATGTAATTAATATGAAAATAGGGGTTAAAAACAATAGGTGCAGCTACGAATATGTCAAAATTTTTATTTTTAGAATTACAAAAATCAAATAGAAATAAAGCGATGTAATTTGTTAAAACACGGTGACAAAAGTGTGGTTTGCCATCACAATCGGCACAAAATGTTGTCACTTTATTGGTTCTATTTTTTGCTACCGTTCTACCATGTATTTTGAAATTATGTTTGTAACAATTTTTGCAATATTTTCTGACTTTACACGCTTCTCCCTCCTTCTTGACGCAGTCTTGGCCTTAAAACTACTGAGGAAACGGGCGAGGAGGTTCATTTTGACACTGAGTCAGATGCGTAATGAATTTTTTTCTAAATTCAACAATTGTAATAGATTTATTACGTGTTACTCCTTGTTTTTATACAGTGTTAAGTAAAAGCTCAAGTGCAAGTTTTCTGTACCATTTTAGTTTTTCTCAGTGGGTTGCAATATGCAGACATTTGATCAGATAAATCGACGGCAGCTTTGCCTGCGTTTGTAATCTACAGGGTGGTCCACTTTTTTAACAGTCGATAGAAAAACTCATTTTAAAGCGAATATTCCATATCAACATGGGTCCTTAAACGCTTCATTTTAAAGATACAGGGTGTTGAAATTTTCGAAAAAATATCGATAATTTTTAACCGTTTCCCAACCAGTAGATATATTTAAACCAAATTTGGTATACAGCACCACCTTACATGTTACCACATTCGGTGGGAATATCAAGCCCCACAAGCAACCAGTAGCGGAGTTGTGGGGGTTCAGTTTCAATAAATTTTATAAAAAACTAGTACGGCCCTGTTCAAAATCAAACTTGAAATTGTTTTTCGGTGTAACATTTTATTTTAAACAAAAAGTGTATTTCAATTTTTCTTTGTATCTACCACCGTTTGGCGCGAAATTTGATTTATTTTACTATTCTCGCGAAAATTTGCTCATAGATTCGATCTAAAAATATCGCTAATACTCGAAATAAAGAAGTAATTACCGATTTTTGCAGTTTTTAATAACAAAACATGCTAATTATGAGAAAATAATTTTCGCTAAATTAATGATTAATGAGCATTTATTCTGCAATTTGCCATTTTCAGCTTTTCGCAATATTTTTAGATAGAACTTATGAGCAAATTTTTCGCGAGAATAATAAAATAAATAGAATTTCGCGCCAAACGGTGGTAGATACGAAGAAAAGTCTAGAGACACTTTTTGTTTAGAATAAAATGTTCTACCCAAAAACAATTTCGAGTTTGCTGTTGAACAGGGCCGTACTAGTTTTTTATAAAATTTATTTAACTGTACCCCCACAACTCCGCCACTGTTTGCTTGTGGGGGTTGAAATTCTAATGTATTTACTGTGAAATTAACCGTTTTACCATGTGAATTATTTTTTTTAACCTTATATAATTTTTAGATGTAAATTTACTTTTGGCACGCTCCTACGCCGTGGTGGTCATAGATGACCGGCAGCGTGAATAATGCACCACGCATAATAATTTTGAACTATACATTCTTATTGGATGTAATTCCTATTGGGTATGATTCCAATATGGAGAAACTCTCACCGGCGTTGGATTCAACACCAGCAAAATAAGCTCGGCAGTAAACGTGTTAAAAATAATTTGAAAAATTCCCTAGACACCAGTTAAATTTAATTTTTTGATTTCCTCTTTAATTTAGTTGTTTTGTGATTTTTAATATAAAAATGTAATTTTCTTTAATTTTGAGTTTTTTTTTACGCTGCGCCGTTTCAAATATTTACGTAAATCAATAACATTTATTCCACTATTTTCGATGATAAGTAGTATATCATTAGTAATTTAATTATTACTTATCCGGTCCTCTTCTATCTTTGTGTAGAGGCTTTGAAGTTATGTTTTGCCTTTTCTTGCACGAATCTTTCCACTTTTTTCTGTCCTTTGCAACCTCGATGGCACTGTTCCACTCACTGTTTTTCTTTGTTAATATTATCACACTTGATTATTCCATGTTTTTCTGAGGTGTCCTTTTTCCTTATTCTGGACCTTAACTTTCCATACTTTCTTTGCCGTTCTTGTGTCCGGTATCCTTATCATGTGTCCCCACCAACTTAATTGTTTTCTTTCTATTTTTTCTTGTAATGACTCTACTCTCAGGCGTTCTCTTATTCCTTCATTCTTCTTTTCTATCCCTCTTTGTTACTCCTAGTATCCTTCTCAGGAATTTCATCTGTATCCTAGGGCTACTCGTTTTGTCTTATTCTTTACATCCTTGGTTACCTCATCCATGATTACAATAAATAAAAGCGGGCTCAGTGGAAGCATGAAACAGACAATTCCGGTACAAACTTGCCTGAATCCCTTTTTGGTTATGATGGCTTTTTTGTGCTGTAGTTTTGAATTCTTACTTGTTCTCTTGGAAATACTTTTTTTTTTAATTAAAAAAAAAATGTCTCAACTCAAAACATAATCTGGGCAAATAAGTATTTTCATAATGTATTATGGCTTATGGCTGTCGAATAATGGTCTTTGTTTTGTTTATAAGCCGCTTATGTTATAAATATACAGGGTGTCCCCGTTATCACCGCGAATATTTTAAGTGGTCATGGAGAACCTTTTTCTAAGTAAAAATTTCAAGAAAAAATTTTTTCCTAAAATCAAATGCTAAGCTGATATCAACACTTACTTGATTTTTTTACACTTCTGCATTTATAAGATTCTGTAGCCGAAAATATGAATTTTATCGTAAAATATCTTAAAGCTTTTTAATAGAGCATGAAATTCTCTACAAAATTAGTTCTATTTATTTTTTAACTACAGGCAAAGATTTGAGAGTTATAAAGCAGTTTGTACAAAAAAATGTAAAAAATGTAAAAAATTTAATTGTTTCTTAGACTTTGCAACCGCTGTATCTTTAAAACGAAAGGTTGTACCAAAAAACCGACGGCCTATTGCGGATAGCAAATTTTATGGGCTACAACTTTGGTCTAGTGAATTTTTTTGAAAATCAAACCGATTTTCCGGAAAAGCTGAAAATAAGGAATAGAGTGCAAAAACAAATATTGTTTTGTATTTAAAAATGCTTTTAAAGAGAGTGCGATTACGTGATTGAAAATGATGGAGGTCATTTTGAACACTTATTGAAGTAATTTTGTGGTTAGGTACATGTTAATTTTATTGCGTCCAGATGGATTTGCATTGTTTTGCATTTTATCGTTTTTTTTTTCACCTTTTCACTATTATAAACATTTCTATGATACATTTAGTTTTATTGAACAACATATTTACCGAAGTTGTAGTCCGTTAAATGCCTTATCCGCAATAGGCATCTGTTTTGCTCTACGACGTTTCGTTAAAAAGATGCGGCGTTTTTAAAAATTTACATAACTTATTTATATGCAATTTTACAATTATTTGTTCAATTTGTTCGTTAGCTCCTTAAAAAAATGATAAGGGGTGGTTTTCTGAAGAATTTCAAACTTTATAAAAAGCTTTGAAATTGATGAGATACATAATTTTATGAATGTTGCCGATGCTATGGCATTTTTAAATACAAAATATCATAATTACCGGGAGTTTTTGTTTTTCGAAAACGATAAAATGCAAAACAATGCAAATCCATCTGGACGCAATAAAACTAACATGTAACCACAAAATTACTTCAATAAGTGTTCAAAATGACCTCCATCATTCAATTACGTAATCGCACTCACTTTAAAAGCATTTTGAAATACAAAACAATATTTGTAGGAAATTTTGTTTTTGCACTCTATTCCTTATTTTCAGCTTTTCCGGAAAATCGGTTTGATTTTCAAAAAATTTTACTATACCAAAGTTGTAGCCCATAAAATTTGCTATCAGGAATGGGCCGTCGGTTTTTTTGTACAACCTTTCGTTTTAAAGATACAGCGGTTGCAAAGTCTAAGAAACAATTAAATTTTGTAAATTTTTTAAATTTTTTTGTACGAACTGCTTTATAACTCTCAAACCATGGCCTGTAGACAAAAAATAAATAGAATTAATTTTGTAGAGAATTTCATAATCTATTAAAAATCTTAAAGGGATTTTACGATAAAATTGATATTTTCGGCTACAGAGTCTTATAAATGCAGAAGTGTAAAAAAATCAAGTAAGTGTTGATATCAGCTTAGCATTTGATTTTAGGAAACAATTTTAATTGAAATTTTTTCTTAGAAAAAGGTCCTCTATCACCACTTAAAATATTCGCGGTGATAACGGGGACACCCTGTATATAAAAGTCCAGCCTGACTCTGTCTATCTATCTATCTGTGACTCTATAACGCATGAATATAGCTACGGGTTGACTTATGTCATACTTGACAATCATCATGAGGTTATGTTATTATAGTAATCTGTAATGTTATTATAGTAATCTGTAATGTTATTATAGTAATCTGTAATGTTATTATAGTAATCTGTAATGTTATTATAGTAATCTGTAACGCGGGTTGACTTATGTCATACTTGACAATCCCGTCCTAGGACGGGCTAAGTGCTAGTTCCCAAATAAGAGCATACACTTTATTGTGTACGGATTCCACGTTCATAATAACTATGGCAAATAAAGAAGAACTCTGCATTACAAGAAAAGGGGTAGATTATTTATCAGCTGATTTAAACGCCAGTAATATGATGTAGAAGACAGGGAAGGATGCCCTGCCACCATAAATGTTATAATATTATAAAGGACATAATCTTCATGATTTGAGGTGTTCCACGTATGATAGCAAACATTGACTGACTAAGTAGTTTTCAAAAATTTTTAAAAAATGTTAACAGTAGATAAGCCATTTTATTTATCTTTTTGCAGAAAATGACGTGTTTTAGTATTATTATGTTTTCTTAAAGTATATTTTAGTAGTATATTACATAACAAAAGTTGTAAGAAGCATAACCCGCACGAGCTGTGCACGAAGCCGCGTAGCGGCGAGTGCGTATTTCCACGAGTGCATAATTGCCTTACAACTCGTATTATGTAGCTTACTTTTTCTACGATCACATAATACTTACGTTTTAACGGCTTTTTGGCTTATATGCACTTGTAATTACGTTTTGTCGATTTTGACGTAAGTCTACTTTGACATTTCTAGACAAGTGTGCGTTTTGCTTACTGTGCGTTATAACTCATTTACTAGGCATGGAAGTGTTTGACGTGGGTCTTTGATCATTGATCATTTCTTAGAAAAGCTGTGCTTTTTGCTTACCGTGCGTAAGGACCCACTTACTATGCATGCAGACTGTACAGTAAGAGTCATTTACATTAGTAGTCGTAGAAAAAAACTTATTTATTTTATTATTTGATCGTTTAATTTTACTACTTTTGTATTTAAAGCTTTTCTTTTTAGGGCTGTTGTAATCACTAATACGGAGGAGTAAACTTTAACCCCTAAATTAAATCTCGTTGAGTCTGATTTTCAGCACACATGAAACCACCTAAAACTATAAATTCTAATTCGTTTGCTTCCGAAGACACGTTTTTGTTATAAGACTGTTGATCTGTGAAAAACATATTTTACTGTATATTTCATAAAACATATAATATTTTGTGCATTTATAAATATTTGTGTTGCATATTAATCAGACACAAGGCACAAGCCATTTCTAATAGTAGCTCTCGGATTTTCTCCGTATATTTATCAACATGTTTCATGCGCAATAAATCAAGCGTTCTTGTTAACTACTGTCTTAGAGATATTTCTGGCCAATTAATTTCTAAAGAAAGCTCTAATGCGATGTTCAATCCATAAAAGAAGATATCATCGTGTAAGATAATCGCTGAATTATGAACAAAGCCGTATTAAAGGGTTCAAATGTTTAACTAAAATAAGAATATAAAGTGTATTTAGAACAATGTTATTATCTAGTTTTAACCAGGGCATGAAACCGGCTTTTTAAACCGGTTGACCATTATTTTTTGTCCATAAAAGGGATTTTTAACCGAAAAGGAAACAGTTATTTTTAATGGCAAACAAACGGTAACCTTTAACCAAATTAATTAAAAACCGGTTTTTTAAACTTCTTTTTTTAATAAAAATTACTTTAAAAAATACAAAATCCGTATTAAATGCGATTAGTTTACCAAAAGTCATTACTGGAAGCTTGATTGTACATACATTGTAAAATTATTAATAAATAATATCTTTTCATAGATACTTTGCATTCCTAATCTAAATAATGTCAAAAATATTTGTAATCTAGAGATTAACATAAACCTTTTAAGTGCTTCACTTTCATAAATTCCATTTTTCGTTTAATATTTTTCCTAAAAAGATTTAATTTAATTTTACTTCTACGGTTTTTTTCGGTGTGGCATACTCTATAATGCGAAAGTGCTCGAAGAACGTGCGTCGTATTAATTGATCTAAGAGTCTTGTTCCGCCAACATGAAGCTCTCACGTTTAAACAGTACTAAAGTTTTATTATCCCGTTAAGCAGAAAGGATAGCGCGCCAGATCCTTTCCTTACACATTATTTAACACCACGTTTTAATTTTAGTTCTGTTTTTCCGTGAAAAGCTGCTTTATCTTAAGGCGACATCCTTCTCGTGCCGGCTAAATTAATTCGATAGATCATGAGATTTAACAACAAAAAACACGAATGGTGTTATTGTTTACCTTGTTACAGCAACACAGAGATTTCTCTTAATTAGCAGGTGGGTGGAAAAGAATATAAATTATCCAGTCGCTTCCAATTAAAGGCGTCATCTCCATGTGCTATACATGTTCACGTAGGGTAGTCCTTATTTATATAGGTTTTTTTTTTGTTGTTAATATTGAATAGTAGGACCCCTCAGTTCTCTTCCATTATACAAAAAAATAATATAATAATAATAAATAAGCACTACAGGCCATTTAGACCTAGGGCTTGGTTTGCTGTCTCCCTACACTTTTTTCTATTTTTCGCTGCCTCTGTCCAGTTCGTCACTTTTAGTTTTTTAAATCATCCTCGACCGCTTCCAACCATCTTTTCTTAGGTCTCCCTCTTTTTCTCACACCCGTTTTACTTGCTTTAATCATTATCTTCGTGTTTCTTTGGTTGGAGAGGCGTTGTGCGTGCCCAAGCCATCTTATTCTCTGGGCTCTTACTACTTCGGTTATAGACGGTTCTTTGTACAATCTCATTACTTCCTCGTTTGTCCTTCTTCTCCATTCTCCGGTATTTGTTTTTATTCCCCCGTAGATCCTTCGCAATAATTTCCTTTCCCACCTTTCAAGGTCTTCTTTTTCTTTTTTGTTGATTATCCAGGTTTCACAAGCGTATGTTACAGTGGGTCTTAATACTGTTTTGTACAATCTTACTTTGGCCTTTCTTGAGATAATGTTGGATCTTAGAATTGTAGCAAGAGATCCTGCGCATTTATTACCTTTTGAAAGCCTCGCTCTTATTTCCTTTCCGTTGTCGCAGTTGTCAGTAATTTGTACACCCAGATAAATGAAATTTCTTACTTTCTCAAAGCGTCTCTCCTTTTTTTGTTCGATTTTGATCGATAGATATTCATCCCCTTCTATGTCCTTCCTTTTAGATCCCATTATCATGTATTTGGTTTTCGATTCGTTGATGCTTAATCCCATATTTTTTGCTTTGTCCTCTAACTTCCTGACAATGTTTTGGATATCTTTTTTTGTTTTGCAGATGATCGCAAGGTCGTCTGCGAAGGCAATGCATTGGTGGTTGTCTGCGTATATGTTGCCATTTCTGTTAATTCCACTATCTCGAATTATCTTTTCTAAGGCTATATTAAATAACAATGCCGACAGCGGGTCTCCTTGTCTCAATCCTCTAGATACTTTAAACACCTTTGACTTCATGCTTCTGTTTTTTATAAAATTTTCCGTGTTTTGGAGAGTCGCCTTTGTCATATTTATTAGTTTGTCAGGTATTTTAAATTCTTTCATGGCTATGTACAATTTTTCCCTAATTATTGTATCGTACGCTTGCTTAAACTCTATAAATACTACATGCAGCTCCGTATTATACTCGTAATGGCTCGATTGAATTTGCTTTACCGTAAAAATTTGATCGATGGTGGATCTATTGGGCCTAAAACCGCATTGGTAATCCCCTGTGATGTTTTCAGTGTAGCTGGTGAGTTGTTCCTTTATTATTGTCGCTAATACAAAAAAATAACACCTACAAAGTTTGTCTTTGATTAGGCACTATTAACCCGTGCCCCATCGACCCTAAGTTCTAATAGATTTATCTTTTTTGCGTCAATAAATACCAATTTTGTGTAAATACAGGGTGCACCAATAGTGCGATAAAGTCCATTATTGCCCTTAAAGTCAACTTATTAAAGAAAAGTTTCAAATGAAACTTATTGTAGCTATATCTAGACGTGCATGTTTTAATATTAGTTTCAAGTATACAGGGTGTTTCATTGAAGTGGGGCGTCACTAAAGATATTTTTTTTTATTGAACACCTAGTATATCTTTGATATATCGAATTCAGCAAAAAAATCTCCATATGAGAGTATATTGTTTTTATAATTCCTTTGCGACGTTGCCATTTTATCTCAAAAAATCTTTGAATTTCCAGAAAAACAGGGTACAATACTTGTCAAAAGCACAACGTTATGAATAATAATTGGCAAATTATATTTTGTACATACAAAGTCAAAAGGTGGCGTCATAGTCTATATACATAAAAATTAATTTATATTGTACAGGGTGTTTCTTATGGATGTGCCAACTTCCCAATTTTCAAACATCAATAACTTTATTTTTTCAAATGGAACACCCTGTATATTAGTACGTCATTTTGATGCATTTTTGTTTTTCTTCAACTTTTCTTAATACTTACCTATGCCTAAAGTGAATATTTTCTGAAATATTTACATTTTGCTTATTCTTATATGCGTTTGTAGGAATTTCCAAATTTTTTCGAATAATTATTTCAGATTTTGAGCCCCGTGGGGCACGGGTTAATTTTACTAATTGGTCCTAAATTTTACAGAAAGTGATTATTTACCTATACAGTGAGCTCGCGTTATAAGCAACCCACGATATAAGCAACTCGCGTTATATATAAGCAACACTCGATATAAGCAACTATCGTATCAAAGTACACGATATAAGCAACTGTCAGTGTGACAGTTAAAAATACAAATATCTAAAATACTATTGCAGATATAACAATGAAATTTTGTATCTGAGCGTTATGGTATTTTTCGGATTCGATGGAAATATTAAGGTTGCAATGCGACTTCCGGTTCAACCGGAAACGGACTCAAACTTTGAAATTTGAAATAGAACACCCTGTATATTTTTGCATTTTTGAATTTGTCTTAAAATATACTTTAATAAATGTAAAAGGTTGTATGGGTCTAAAGTCAACAGTTTTCAAAATATTTACATTTTTACGAAAATTTTGAGTGATATAGCACTTTCAGTTTTTTTTTAACATTCAGGTTATTTAAAAGGGCAGTAAAATATCTTGTGAAATCTAGATTAACAATAGATTTTTTAACAATCATTTTATTTTTAGGAGATTATTAATATACAGCGTCATTCAAAAAGTCTGCAACGAATGGAAAAGTTTTTTATTATTTTTTTCTCAGAAAATTGTATTCTTGATAAAAGTTGGTGCATGGTCTAAAACTAATTTTAAGATGAAAAAAGTTCAATAAAAAATTATATGACACTAGATATTAGTGATTTTTGAAATATTTTAAGAGATACAAAAAAAATTATGGACAGAGGTTTTAAAAATCCCAAAATAAGGCTAGATTTAAATTTTGACGGTCAAATTTCAATTTTTATTTTTTAAGAAATTTTAACATTCAAAAAGTCTGCAACAAATGGAAAATTTTATTTTTATCGAAAAAAGTTATTAAGGATCTAAAAACCGAACTAGGTTTAAATTCTGAGGGTTAAATTCTAATTTTTATTTTTTAAGAAGTTTCAACATTTAAAGTCTGCAACAAATGTAAAATATCCTGACTTTTTATTCAACTTTTTTTCATCTTAAAATTAGTTGTAGACCATGTATGTACCAACTTTAACAAAAATAAAATTTTCTGACATTGATAATAAAAAAGGGTTCTATTTGTTACACTTTTTTAATGTTTAAGTTTCTTAAAAAATAAAAATTAGAATGTGACGATCTAAATTTAAATTTAGGCTTATTTTTAGATTCTAAATATTTTTTTAAATCGTTTTTTTGTTTCTCTTAAAATAAGAGCACTTTATTCTTGCGAATATTTCAAAAAGTCGCTAAAATCTAGCGTTCTATGATTTTTTATTGAACTTTTTTCATCTTAAAATTAGTTTTGGTCCATGCACCAACTTTTATCAAGAATAAAATTTTCTGAGAAATCAACAATAAAAATTTTTTCAATTTGTTGCAGACTTTTTGAATGACGCTGTATAATAATATAATAAACTCGTAGGTTAAACTACTAAAATTTTTTGGCTTTATATAAGTTCAATTTATGATTGTCGGTGGAATTAGCACACGGTATAATAGTACCTAACTCGTTGCTTAGATATTTTTCTCCCGGGAATATTTTTTTACGTGTATGAACAAGAGTTTTGTCCGGTAAACACTTGTAAAATATGGCCGTTTCATCCGCTCTGTATACTTGCCATGAAATCACATCATATTTTTTTATTTGAGAGATGTACAAGTACATAGATCACGACTAAAGGTACGTGGCACGCGCGTATTTCGTTTGACATAGGTACGTACAGATCACCATAGCAACGCGACAACGATTGCGTTGTTATGGTGTAAACTTTTATTTTTAGTTTTACTACTAAAAGCAAGATTTATTTATGTTAAAAATC
The DNA here is from genome assembly GCA_947652605.1 of Elmis aenea. Classification (NCBI taxonomy): domain Eukaryota; kingdom Metazoa; phylum Arthropoda; class Insecta; order Coleoptera; family Elmidae; genus Elmis; species Elmis aenea. The sequence goes on from OX393580.1 coordinate 11,511,271, forward strand.
GAATCGTTTCTATTTCTATCATATAAGCAACTTTCACGTTATAAGCAACTTTTAGATCGGAATTGGCCGCCGTTAGTTGCTTATAACGCGAGCTCACTGTATAAAGAAACAAATTGAGAGGGCCCTGCATAAAAGTATGTCAAAAATAAGGACCACCCTAATGTTCAGGTATAAGTTTATAATATCCTGTGCAAGTACATGGCGCAAAAGTTTAAAAAATACGTTTAATACTTCCGGAGAAAAACGCAAACAATGAGTCCCCTGTAAAAGCGATTTTTCCTCGAAGTTAGTTCGAAAACGAAAAACACGTCGGGTCACAAAAAATTCAACAACTTTTATGTTTTTCATCCAATATTCTTCTTTTTGGTTTTAAAGTGTAACCAAAGGCTAGCCACATCTAGTAAAGCGTAAATTATGCACTTAATTTTTGTGTTTAGTAGATATACTTTACAGCCACCCAAAAATAAAACTTAAAAATAAATCTTGTAATTTTGCATCTTATGAATTTGTGTTGTGACTTAAAGGCGTCCGAAAAAGAAAGCAATTTTATTGTTTCAATTGCTTCAACTCATTGGGGAGTTCGTCAATTCAACTGCGCTATGCTCTGATCGAGTCATCAAATATTCATCGAAATCTGGAATGCAGCAAACTTTATCGAATGAGTTGCAAAACAGATCTCATTTATGTTTAACATTCATGAAATTATTCTTTGAACTCACGGATACACTTGCACATGTGGGTGCTAAAACTGTGTTAAACTTTCTCCTATTCATTATTAATTTCCGGAAATATATCAGAGTTTGATTACGGTTTTGATGTTACTAAATACACAATAATATAATTACTGCTTGTTTAACGAAAGCATAATCCGTTTTAATTTTGGTTATAGTTATCTTAGATATTTAGGATAATATTTAAAAATGAAGTTAGGGGTAATATCTCGAAAATAAAATGCGATAAATAAAATCTAAGATAATATTTACATTCTACATAAAAAAGTACCTTTAGTACAAATGAAATTGATTTAATGATTAAGACAAAAAAGTTATTAAAGAAAAAAGAAATTCGACATGTTCATATTTTTTGCTATACATCTGAAGTACGAGGAATTTTGTACTTAAAATTGCTTGTGGCTTCTCTTATACTTAGAAATAATTCATCTAATTTAAACCTGTATCTCCTATAATAAGCAAGATCCCCATTCTGGAAATGTAATCTGGGACACATTGTACAGGGTGGACCAAATTCGAATGTTTTACGGGATATCTCGGTTACCGTAATAGATAGCGAAAATCTGATTTCGGTCTCTTAGGCTATTTTTTTGAGAAAATAACGCCTATGCAATCAGATTTTTTCTATCGGATTCCATTTTGGCACTACAGACGAAAAATGAATTTTCATCATTTTTGAAAATTTGCTGTAACTTTTTTATTTATTAAATTAGAACAAAATATTATGAAGGTTTTTTATACAGATTTTTATGCTTAATTTAAAAACAAAAGTAGTTTTTTCTTAACCCCCTTGACTTTCGAGCTATAAAGTAAACTTACATTTTTTCAAATGGAAACCCTAGTTGGCCATGACTTTATGTGAAAGAGTATTTTTTTAGCTTTTCAAAAATATATAGTTTTATATATTTGTTGCAAAAAATATTCAAGATATGGCCAATTTTGTAAAAATTCGATCATCAAAGTTAGCCATGATTTCGTAAACAAGTGATGTTTGCAATTATTAAACAACTAAACGTCATTTCGAAGTAAATTTTTTAACATTTAAGCAAATCCGTGTATCATTTTGTATTTTATAACTGTTTATTGTGGTATTGTGAACATGGCTAAATTTGAACTCTTTGAAAAGTTTAATATGTTAAAATATTACTTTGTAAGTGATAAAAATGTAGCGGCTGTTTCAGAATTTACTTGGCAATGACGTTTAGTTGTTTAATAATTGCAAACATCACTTGTTTACGAAATCATGGCTAACTTTGATGATCGAATTTTTACAAAATTGGCTAAATCTTAGTTATTTTATGCAAAAAACATATAAAACTATATATTTTTGAAAAGCTGAAAAAATACTCTTTAACATAAAGTCATGGCCAACTAGAGTTTCCATTTAAAAAAATGTATGTTTACTCCATATCCTGAAAATCAAGGTAGCAATGAAAAAATTACTTTTGTTTTTAAAGCATAAAAATCTGTATAAAAAACGTTTATAAAATTTTGTTCCAATTTAATAAATAAAGAAGTTACAGCAAATTTTCAAAAATGATGAAATTTCATTTTTCGTCTGTAGTGTCAAATTGAAATCCGATAGAAAAAATCTGATTGCATAGGAGTTTTTTTCTCAGAAAAATAGCCCAAGAGACCGAAATCAGATTTTCGCTATCTATTACGGTAACCGAGATACCCCGTAAAACATTCGAATTTGGTCCACCCTGTACAGTATATTCATTTTTAATTACCGAGGGCGAAGCTATGTAGGTTGCAGCGTAAGTTTACAAAACTTGGTTAACTTTATTTTCTGGTTTATTTTCATGGGATGGAAGTGCCTTATATCGATTAGTTTATAAATAAATGCACAGTACAACTGCGGCAAAGTTAATTTAACTTTATCTTCGCAGAAACATTAACTTTAAGTGAGGTCGGGCGTTTATTTATTTGTGACTTGATTTAAGTGTTATTCATCTGCAATATTATTTCGTAAATCCGTTAAAAATTCAACAAGTGTAAATAGTTTGGTTTAAAGATTCAAAAATAACAAAGTTGCCTTTACTTATGAAATATATACTTAGAGTAAAGTGCCCTAATATGGAACAGTTACCTATTATGGAATACATCAGTTTTATGACAATGAATAAGCGATATCTGTTGTAAAGTATATGTACCTACCTATTTGTACATCGATCACACATTCCCAAATGTAAAATAGTTAAAAAATATTCACTAGATTTCATAAAAGATTCAAATATATTTTTGACGTGCTACTCTGTTTTTAGGCTAAATCTTTCAGTGCAAAATATTACTCCTATATGCTAGGGTAAATGATATAAAATATTTTATTGCATGTTTATTTAGCACGAGCCTTTACATTTCAATTAAATAGACCAAAATTTTGATTGGGGCCATTTCATGTTTTACATATACCGATTTTTGAAATGTTACATTGATGCCTAATATGGAATACATAGAGGTGCCTTTTAATGAATATGATTATGGTCACTAAGTACAGCAATATGGGTTCAGTGTCAAAAGTGTCAGAAATGGGCAGACGAAAAATGTGCAGAATACCCAAAAAAACAATTCCATTGTCCTACCTGTAAAAAAATAAATAAATTATCAACATTTAGATCGAATGACCCTTGAATTATAATTTAATTTACATAAATAACAGAGTTTTGGTTTGGTTTAAGTAATAATGCAAATCAGAAAGAAATAAAAGATTAATCTTTGAGCAGTTGTTTATTTTAATGTATATTTCCTATATAATTCTATACTCCATATTAAGAACCCCTAGTATTCCATATTAGGTTCCCCGGGAGCTTAATATGGAATAGTAGTAACATTTAAAAAAAAATAGCTATATAAGAAATATCTACCGTAATATCGTACCAGAATTCGAGTAATGTGTTTCGTATTCATTACAAATTCCTTATAATTTTTTTTTGCAAAATTTTGTTGAATAAATGTGAATATTATTGCCGAATACAAAAAAGTATTCCATATTAGGGCACTTTACTCTACTAGAGCATTTATTTAATTTTAAGAAAAAACCTGAATATAGGTTTTAACAATATAATACGTTTTGGGGTATTGTGAAGACTATTGTAGCGATCAACAACAAAAAATAATTTAGTATGTTGAAGTGCTCCAGCAACTTAAAAATGTCTTGAAACAGCGTTTCGCATATTATGTTGGGTCGCGACCCGGCACCTGGCCACGAAAGCAAAATGTCGGTTCGCAACAAGAAACAGCATTGTGCTTCTCAATAGCAAATTATTTGGTTTGATTAATTTCTTTACATTTTTGTAAAAGTAATTGCTTCTTTATTATAATATACAGGGATGCGCAAAAGTATGGAAACAGACAAATATCTAGAACAATATTGCAGATAGAACAATGAAATTTTGTATCTAAGCGTTATGGTATTTTTCGGATTCGATGAAAATATTAAGGTTGCAATACGACTTCCGGTTCAACCGGAAACGGACTCAAACTTTGAAATTTTAAATAAAACACCCTGTATATTTTTACATTTTTGGATTCCTCTTAATAATTACTTTAAAAAATGTGTAAGATTATGTGGGTCTAAAGTCAACCGTTTTCGTAAAATTTACATTTTTGTGAAAATTTTGAGCGATACTGCACTTTAAATTTTTTCGAACATTTAAGTTATTTAAAAAGATAATAGAATTTTGTTTGAAAATTAGATTGCCAATAGATTATTTAGCAATTTGCACTAGCTACATTTTTAAAATATTATACAGGGTGTTTTTTACGCTTGAACAAACCCGTGAAACTTTAAACATTGATACCTCTTTTTTCTTCAATACAACACCCTGTATATTTTTACATAGTCTTGTAGAAAATTTGATTGTCTTTCAAAAACACATATTTGTGCGAGTAGTGTGTTCTACATATGATGTACAACTTTATCAACAAATCGTTTGTTGATTGACGAAACCCAAATGCTGACGCTGTAGGACCCAAGTTATGACCGTAATATTTTAACGTTAATGTGTTTTACTAAAATAGAAATCCTTATTATAACCTAGCTCTTTTGAAATGTTACATGTTTTAGTAACTGATGCATCAGCATTTATTGCAATGTTATTCATTTAAATGTAAAATAAAAATAACTAATGTCAGGTGATGTCACAATATTTCCATAAAAATTTTAATAATAAAAAATATGTAATAATACATACATATTATGGTTATCATATTTTGCATGTAAGTTTACAAATATACATCAATTTGCGAAAAACATAATAGAAGTAAAATGTATTATTAAACAGCTATTATAAGGACGGTCTTTGTAAGAATCGCGTTTTATTTATCTCCAACCTCCAGCGGCCTTTTTACAGCACAAAATAAAATTAAGTATTTCACTAATTGTTTGACAAAAACAAAGGAAATAAATCTCCCAAAGCGGTAACACCGTTAAAAGTAAACAGCAATTCAGCATTACCGAACTAAAATCTTCGCAATATATTTGACGAAAAAGAGAAGCGTATAAAAATACGAAAGTGCTGACGTGCAAACTGGTTGAGATAAAAATATCGCAATGTTCGTGTCTGGTTCATCTCGATTCTTGTATGAGCTCGCAAGATGATCGCTATTCGATCGTCCCTAAGCAATAATCTCCCTGCATCCATTCGCACCTTTGTATTCCTATCACCGGGGTTATCTGTCAGAGCTTTGGCTTTTATAACCGTGAACACCGAAATCGAAAGTAAATAAAGCACACGTTTTTAATTAAATGTGTTTTGTTTTTTATAATTGCAGTTGTACCAATACTAGATACGGGTTTTTACAATAAATTTACATACCAAAATAGTTTTACTTGTAATTACTACGGTTTACTACTATTTGTTTAACCCTTGTGTGAGCACCATCTCTGTACTTCATATATGGTACCTCACTGGCCTGGTTGGACCACTAATGTTATACGGGCTAAATGATGTGATTCAAGTAGATAATTGCTGGTAAAAAACCTTTTCTTTCGTTTTTTAATGCATTTATTGTTTCAGTTTAATAGTAAATTACGTATTCTGAGTTTCCTCATTGATGCATGTAAAGTATTTATGTTGTTGGTGAAAAACTCCGAGATGACGTGAAGTTACCGCGGAGTTCACTTTTTTATTTATAATGGGAGAACGGTTAATCGAAAGCACAAAGAGGCACTAACGAATCAAAATATAGTAACATTTGGGCTAACTTAACGGATCTAGGAACGCCGCTTTAAGAAACACATACCTAATTTAGTTTACCTCTTTAAAAAATATTACATGTTTCAAAGTTTTTAAAACAATTCGAAGTACAGGGTGGGCAAATTTCGATGTTTTAATAGGGAATCTCTGTAACTATAAGAGGTATCAAAAAACGGACTGCGCATCCTCAATCTCTTTTTTCGAGAAAAAGTTAATGGTGAAAACTAAAACTGGTTATCGTCTTTTGTTTTCGATTTATCACCGATAACTCGATTTTTCGACTTTCCGTTTTGTGACCATATCTCACTTGTTTATGAAAATGAACAAAAATAATTTTGATGTTCTACACTTTTTTGATAGGAACGCAGTGGCGTAGTCAATTTTTCAAAAAAAAAAAAAATAATTTGAGTTGTAACATAAAGTTGTGTTTTTTTTTAAATAGAACCCATAGTTGGGTATGACTTATTTAAATTCCTTATTTTTTTGTCATTCTAAATATATAAGGGTTGATGTATTTATTTTCAATAATACGCAAGTTACGGAGGTTTTTAGTTTTTTTTTTAAACAAAATTATAGTAGGCTGTGAAAACAAAAACAAAAAAAGGTATAAAACCTTTTAAAACTCATTTGGTACAAGTTACGAAGCTTTTGTAATTTGTTGTTGTGATAATCATTATAAATATATAAAAATAAGGAAACAACGATAAAGTCGGAATCTGCAGTAATGTAGTTTACTGTAGTTTATCTTATGTTCAAATATTTGTAATGTTTATCACAAGAACAAATTATATTACCTTCGTAACCTGTATCAAATGAGTTTTAAAAGGTTTTACACTTTTTTTTGTTTTTGTTTTAACAGCCTACTATAATTTTGTTTAAAGAAAAAACTAAAAAACCTTCGTAACTTGCGTATTATTGAAAATAAATACATCAACCCCTACATATTTGGAATGACAAAAAAATAAGAAATTTAAATAAGTCATAGCCATCTATGCGTTCCATTTAAAAAAAAAAAACACAGCTTTGTCACAACTCGAATTTCGGATTTTTTTTTTGAAAAAATTGACTACACCACTGCATTCCTATCAAAAAAGTGCCTGTAGAACGTCAAAATTATTTTTGTTTATTTTCATAAACAAGCGAGATACATTCATAAAACGAAAATTCGAAAAATCGAGTACACCTTGTTTTGTTTTTGTTTTCACAGCCTACTATAATGTAGTTTTAAAAAAAAAAACTAAAAAACCCCCGTAACTTGCGTATTATTGAAAATAAATACATTAACCCTTACATATTTGGAATGACAAAAAAATAAGGAATTTAAATAAGTCATACCCAACTATGGGTTCTATTTAAAAAAAAACAACTTTATGTTACAACTCAAATATTTTTTTTTTTTTTTTTGAAAAATTGACAACGCCACTGCGTTCCTATCAAAAAAGTGTCTGTAGAACATCAAAATTATTTTTGTTCATTTTCATAAACAAGTGAGATATGGTCACAAAACGGAAAGTCGAAAAATCGAGTTATCGGTGATAACTCGAAAACAAAAGACGATAACCAGTTGGCTATGGGTTCTATTTAAAAAAATACAATTTTATGTCACAACTCGGATTTCGGATTTTTTTTTGAAAAATTGTCTACACCACTGCATTCTTATCAAAAAAGTGCCTGTAGAACGTCAAAATTATTTTTGTTTATTTTCATAAACAAGAGAAATATAGTCATAAAACGAAAAGTCAAAAAATCGAGTTATCGGCGATAACTCGAAAACAAAAGACGATAACCAATTTTAGTTTTCACCATTAACTTTTTCTCGAAAAAAGAGATCGAGGATGCGCGGTCGGTTTTTTGATACCTCTTATAGGTACCGAGATTCCTTATTAAAACATCGAAATTTGCCCACCCTGTACATACTTTTGTAATTTGTTTTGGAAAAAGTTCGAAACTTTTGCGATTAGCTTAATAATTAATAAAAATGTTGTACACACGATAATCAATATACCTATCCACCTTCAGTTCGTTCAAAAACCTAATAATTTTTTTTAGAGGTAAAAATCGAGAGGTTACTGTTATTTTTTTATCAAAGCAGTTAACAACAAAAATCAATGAGTAAGATAAAATACGGATGTTTTTTCTTTTAATTTACAGATGCATGAAATGAGAATAAAGATAATAAAAATAATATGGCACGGTGTTCATTAAAATTAGCAGCTAAACTGGTACATGTGTTTCACTAATATTTCGTAGATAGGCCTTTACAATTTTTTCACAGTAAATAAGAATTAAAGAAATTTATTTGCATACATATTACAAATTCGAAAAATGAAGGAAATACTTAGCAATAAATTGCCTTTATTATTAATAAGAGGGGAAACATTAAAAGAGAGTTTCAAAAAACTTCATAAGCAATGTACTATTAATTAACAAGATGAGTTAACCTTAGAACGTATAGAAAGTCCATTTAAGTGATGCGTGAATTAGGTCTGGTCGATATTCGATAGTTATAAAAATATCGATATTCAATATACATATATCAATATTTGTTGTGTTTTAGATTTTCGCGGTTACTATTATTTTGAAGACAAAATTCAAAATATCAATATTTTGATATACACTTAGAAGGGCCACTATTAGGATCTCCTAAAAGATAAGTGTACTCGCACACTATTAAGGTGACCAACTGTCCTCCTTTAGGGAGGACAGTCCTCCTTTTTTCACTTTTGTCCTTCCTTGAAAAGTGTCCTCCTTTTTGCCCTCCTTTTTGCCCTCCTTTTTGTCCTCCTTTTTGTCCTTTTCGATATTTGAAGACTAAAATCTGTAAATCTCCAAAAAAAATATACTAGGAATAGGCTGTAATGTTCATATTTTGTCAAATGCAATCAACACGGCGTCATGTGCCATGCCAATTGATGTAGAATTAATAACTACAATTTATTTGTATTTTAGTCGTTTTACCGTTCGCGTGGCTACTTTAAAACAATTTTGTGAAGAAGCGAATGTTGAATACAAAAAACACCTGCTATAGAGCGTGTTCTACAATTATTCGAGCCTCTTCGCTTACATTTTTTGAGTTTAGACAAATGTCCTAAAATCCTGGAGTCGTTTTTCAATAATGAAATATCTGAGATATTAATGTATTTTGTACATAATCAAGCATCTATTTTTCACAAAACGATTCAAAAGATTGAAGGTGAACACATTTCAGCTACAGAAGTTAGCCTTATTTTGAATGACTTTATCCTTCAATATAAATCTCGATTTGAAGAAAAATTTCTTCCTTAATTATAAAAAGAAAATTATCACACTTAAAGGAATCAAATCCGGGCATAACGAAAAAGTTTATCAAAGAAGTGCAGAATTTTTACCAAACATGTTTTCAATATATCGAAGAATGGTCTAATCTAAAACAAACCTCAAATAACAGTTTTCAATGATGTTTTTTGGCTTCATCGCCAGTATGTTGGACAGATATTGAATCTTGTGTTGAGTTTTTATCTAAAGAATTGCCAGATATTAAAATAGACGACAATTGTCTCTTTGAAGCAATTAGAAGACTGAATGTATATTTAAATTCTGAAAAATTAATACAATGGGAAAATCAACACGTTGAAATTGATAAAAGATGGGTGGAAATATTCAGCCATTTCAAAAATGGACATATTCCATGTGAAAATTTATTTATTCTTGTTCAATTTGTGTTGTGCTGCCCTGGAACTAATGCAGCAGTTGAAAGAGTTTTTTCAATTGCTAATGATTTTTGGACAAGTGAGAAATCGAGATTGAATGTTGATACTCTAGCTGCAGCACTTGCCGTAAAATTCAATATGAAAGACATTTCTTGTTCAGATATTTCCAATATATTGTTGGAAGATAATACACTGCTAAAAAATATTCATTCAATGGAGAAGTTCTCCTTTAAATAGTTATAGGCATGTAAGCATAAAATTTCATGTTAGTGTTAGTTACAAATGTTTTAATTAAGCATTTATCATAATTATAATAATGTTTGCAATGCATAAAATGTATCTTTTATTTATTTGCTTTTTTTTCGCTCTTTAATTTGTGTCCTCCTTTTCATTGTAAGAAAGTTGGTCACCTTAACACTATGCGTTTTGCAGGATGCGGTAAACGGGATGCGTTTTTGAGGGATAGACTGCACGCGTTCACACCATCCTTGTTTTTACCGGACGTGCGAGGAAATTTGATTTAGTTTACTTATTGACGCAGTTGGAAAAACTTCTAGTTATGTTGTCTAAATTAAAAGTAATTTGTGCATTAGAAGCGGAAGGATTACTGCGACAGCCAATAACACGAAAATATTGGGTTCATTTCTACAACTCACAGCGTGAATCGAGCAATAAATTTAAAAAATTTTTGTAATTCCGTCCAATTAGGAAATACTACTTCTCCTATTTCAAACCATGCCTTGTACCGAATATTTTTATCTCCATACTCCTTCGAACTCTTTTCCCACAGCGCTGGCTTTTCATGCACGCATTCAATGAAGGCATCCATATCAAACATCTCGTAACCTAAAAAAACGCACCCGCTATCCTTCAAGTGTGAACGCTTGCATCTGACTACGTGTGTTAGCGAAGCAATCCCTCAATTCTACCGGTCCGCTTTGCGGCAGCAGAGTACTACCGCATCCCGTCGATGCGTTAGAAACGGATAGATGTGGGCGCTCTCATTTAAATGCATGTGTTTACCACCTTCCCTCAAACAAAACGCATCCCGTTTACCGCATCCTGCAAAACGCATAGTGTGCGAGTACACTAAGAGTTACAAAGAAGTTTAAATTAGATAAATTGTTTTTTTTCTTCTAAGACCTATTCAGTGATGCTTTAATGTTTTAAAAAAGTTCCATGGCACGCTAGATAATTTACTCGGTAGTATTTCATGGTACAAAAATATGTTTCGGGAAAAAGATGTAGATTTGTTTCATCTCTATTAAATAGTGATTCAGAAACACTAAAACAATCGATAAAAAAAGATATTAAGTAAGAAAACTTGAAAAATCATAATACAAAATGTACACTGGACCAGCCAGACCAGTGGTACACAGCTTACGACTACCAACCTTGCATGTCTAACCCTTCACGCCGCCAATATTTTTAATTAATTTTTTTGTTTCGAAATACATTAAAACATGCTCGTAGAGGATATCATGAAAAATGAGATCCTTACGAGATTTTTATGAAAAAAATACATTTAAACTTGAAATTGGTCCATCCAGACCAGGGACCGGCAACCTTTTTGATAAGAAGGGCACCCCGAATAGCTAGCTTATGACAAAGGGCACTTTTCATTAATTTTCCAAGAGCTAATAGTGCGACAAAGAGCGCGTCATTGGGAAAGTGGTGGGTTTACAAGTTATTTTACGTTAGTGGCGGGCACTTTCAAAATGCTTCGCGGGCACCCGGGTGCCCCCGAGCACCACATTGCCGACCCCTGATCCAGACCATAGTGAGCACATAAGGGTTAAATGAAGTAAAAGAAATGTTTTTGTTTAAATTCGTAAATTGCAAGTTGAGTATATTTATTTAATCCGCTCAGATATTTCAAGCATGTTCCATTTACTTTGTTATTTTTGGGGTGCAAGTGCACCCTTACAACCCCTTGGTTGCGCCCATGTCCTGAACCGAACTTACCAATATGAACTATGAATATTTCATCATTACTTAAGTCACTGCTATCTTTAAATGTTATTTATTGGCCGTCAGAAATTCATTCTGATGTCTGGATGGCTGTCTTAATGGATCACGTTTTACTGCCAGCTTAGGAGGGCTACGGCTCTTCTATAGATCTTTTTGAACATTTATATTCTGTACATATGGTTCAACAATTTCTCGGAAACGAGATTTTTTGCATTCTAGAAAATTATATTATTGAATTTCTCTTTCAACCTTAGCTTTTACTGAAGCTGTAATGACGGAGAGAAATTAGTTAAAAAGCCAGGGACACATGTTTTTATTTTGTAATAAACTTGTAGTTTTAACATTTTATAATTTGATGTTGCTATAAGCAAGCTTTAGTCCTTGTGTTGTTTGGATTCTATTCAATACGTGAACGAAAATCCAATCTACTGTGCGGTGAAATTATCAAGGGATTTTATGTGTGTGCTGTACAGCATTATTGACCTACAATGAAATTTAGTAGCAGTTTTGTCGATATTCAACACAAACTGGCTTAACGTTCTATTTAAGGGATATATGTACGATGCATACTGAAGTAAGTAGATTGTTTAAAATGTGGCTTTAGATCACTAGACGGATTTAATCGTAACGAAAGCTTCTACTTTTCAATTAAACAGGGTCTTTCTTAAATATTGCGAAAAAATGTGGGAAGTAATTCTTTGTCAAAAATTAAGGGGAGGCTAGGTTTATACAATTTTTCTCACTTGGACGTCTCCTTTCGGAGTAACACCCTCTAAAGGGGTGCGGTAAAATTAGGTTTTTATTTTATTTCTCAAATTTGGATAAATGTTGGAGAATAATATTTGGAACATCTTTTGTACTTACTAAAAGGTTTCCCATAGTAATATTTTTAATTATCTCCCTCCTTCACAAGAGGCTGAAAAGTGAGAATCCTGTTGGTTTGTTTATCGGAACTTTTTGGATGATTAAAATTGTGTAATTAACATTTTTTTTTAAACTTTTTATTCCTAGAAACTTTTTTTATTGTTTTACATTTCCTACAAAACCTACAGTTTTTGAGTAAAAAATAATATAAATGAACATGAACCATTAAATACTCTAAACGATTCATTTCGGTGGTTACCATGGTTTGTTTATGTTCATATTAAGTAGAATTGACAAATGTTTTCGTGTTGTAAACTCTTGTTTTTTAAAATAATTTAAACAAATGTTAAGATGTACGATATGCATTTTGTTTATAGTCTGGCTAACGGTAATTCATTAGAAGCAAGGTGTTTTATTAATGAAAGATATCCCAATCGTATAATTCCATATCATACAACGATAACACGAAAACACCCGTCAGTTCTACTCAATATGTGAACATAAACAAATAACCAAAATAAATCGTTTTATTCTAGAATATTAATTTAATGGTTCATGTTCACTTATTTTATTTTTTACTTAAACTGTAGGTTTTGCATGAAAAGTTAAACAATAAAAAAAGTTTCGAAAGAACTTAATTTTAAAAAGAAATATTTTTTAATTGCAAAATTTTAACCTCCAAAAAATTTTGGTAAAAAAAACACTTTTCAGCCCCTTGTGAAGGTGGTAGATGATTAAAAGTATAACTATGGGAAACCTTTTAATAAATACAAAACATCTGCCAAAAATCATTCTCCTACATATTATATTCAAATTTGAGAAACAAAATAAAAACCTAATTTTACCGCTCCTCTTTAGGGGGGTGTAACTTCGAAAAGAGACGTCTAAGGGAATAAATTGGATAAAAGCTTTGCTTAATTTTCGATAAAAAATAATTTTTCCAGTTTTATCGCAATATTTAAAAAACACCCTGTATAGTTTTGAATTTAAATAATTGATCTGAATACAAAAGAGTTTGCATTATACCAACATCGTAATTTTTTAAATTCAAATTTGTATAGGGGTTGAAAATATAAAATAATGTTGGCAAAATTGTTATACAGGGTGTCCCAGTTATTGTGTACAACATGTGGATCTCCTAAACGGTAAGAGATTCAGAGTTGGTTACCTGGGTCAAAATGATCTATTATTTAAGAGCAACTATTCTATAAAAAATAAAAGTCCAAAACAGCTGTTCATTAATACAAAAAATTACGTTTTAAAGTTTTGCTTATAACTTGCTCATTTAAAATCATACTTAAAATAGTTTTCGAAATTATTGATACACTTTCTTGCATAGATGTAAATTTTTCCTATATCATTTGTTTTTGTTATTTTAACATTAAACAAAAACTGAATTGTATGTGTTACAGTTTACGAGATCGTTGTACTACAAGAGACAACTTATTCGGAATAACAAACCGAATTATACCTACATTATTTTAATACGATTATTAAATAAATTAGATAAGAAATACTCGGGGAAAAAATGTTCTTTTGTAAAGTTTTTTGTGTAAATCAGTGTATAAACTGTCGTGAATTTACACTATTTTTATCATGATTAAGATCGATATTTCATTTACGAGGTTTAACACATTGTATCAAGTTAAATTGAATTGATATAAGATTTTATGACGTGGTGGGAGTGAAGCAGATTGTTAAAATCCCTAAATTTTTCTGTTTTTACGAACTTTCTGGGAGATGAACGTCTTATGTACTTGCAATTTAAATAATAACACAGACTCCAGAGACATAAATTGCAGTTAAATGTGATTATTTTTAATTTGACACTAAATGTGTCGCAGTTTCTTGTCAGATTTGTATTAAAAGCGCTCGGAACTTCAGATGTACTTTTAACTAGTAACAGAAAACGAATAAATGCCTTAAACTTGAAATACTTTCGTATTATACCAAAAGTCAGATGTTTAGTAATAAAATAGCATCCGGTGGATGTATTTTACAACAGGCAACTAAAATTTACTAGCGGTACCAGTTTAATGAATGAAAATAAATTCTTGATCCAATGGAGCAGAAAATGTTTTTATAGTAAACCTGTGTAATAATTTTCAGTAAAAGCGTTTTCCCTTCTAAGCAACGAACAATAGATATTCGTTTTATTTACACATCGCCTTAGCTTAAGCGTTTCATTAGGCAAATGTTATTTTAAAGAACTCATTCATTTTAATTTGCAATTATTAATTGTTAAAGACTCTGAATTTGTTTGGGTTTAAATCTTCGTGATAGTATTAAATCGTGACAATATGTGTCTTTCCCAAAATCGGGTTTTTGTGTCTGTTTGTTTTCTCGGTCGTTTCCTGAAAAACTAAAGAAATCGTAAATTTATACATTATTACCCAAGGCCAAGAAACATACTCGCGAACGACACATATTTGCAGTTTGCAAAAAATTTATAAGACAAACGGCAAATAAGTTTTACAATTTTATATTTTGCTTTCATTCAGAATTGTAAATTATTAAAATAAAACCTCTTTTAAGTTTGTGCAGTTCAAGAATCGTTTTGAAAAAATACAAACATTATCTTTATTTATTGGACTTGTACAAATTCAGTTTATTGTAATATTAATATTATAATGTCATTAGGTGGTCAACATATTAAATTAGAAAATAAAATAGAAATAACTGTTTTTTTAATTGTATTTATAAAATATAAAACAGCTGCAATTACTTCTTTGCTCAATAATTTTAGAGGATGCATTTATCAATTTGTTCCAGGGTCCGGCAAAATGATCTCCCACATTTTAATCTTTAATAAAAACGCCATTGTAAATGCTATTTAGATTTTATTTTTATTAACTGAAAATGTATGCTATGCCATTTGCTTTTATTAAGTTTTAAAAATTACAGAGTCCAAATGGCGACCATTTTTTTCGATACACATTCGAAGCTGATTTCTGAAAGTTTCCATCACTCGAGCAATAATTTGAGGCGATATTTCTGTAATTTCTTGGCGTATTGCTGCTTTCAATTCGTCAATGGTTCGGGGATGGTGTTGAAAAACCTTCGCGTTCAGGTAGCCCCAAAGGAAAAAGTCGCATGGGGCAAGATCGTGTGAACGCGCAGGCCACCCAACGTCTCCACGTAACGAGATTACGTGTCCTGGAAACATTTCCCTTAAAACGTCCATTGTCCTTCTTGCCGTATGAGCCGTAGCTCCATCCTGTTGAAACCATACATCCGGATGTTCAAGTTCTCTAAGTTTTGGTTCCAAAAAATTGCGTAGCATGTCGACATATCGATCGGCAGTTACGGTAACCGTCACGCCTCCCTTTTCAAAAACATAGGGACCCCAAACGCCAAAAGATCCAATAGCACACCAAACGGTAACACGTGGGCTGAAGTGGCCTTTCATGGAGCTGTCGTGGATTTTCTGGTGCCCAGTAGCGAAAATTGTGCTTGTTGACACAGCCAGACAAATGGAAATGAGCTTCGTCACTCGTTATTAAAAGAGCATTTTGTGGGACGTTTTGAACGCTCATACGGTCAACAAAAACATTATTTTACTTAGGTAATGTTTATAAAAAAAGCTCACATCATAAGACTGCAAAATTTGATTTTTCCTAAAAATCTAAAACAAGCATATTAGCATTTAACATTACTCATTAACAGGTTAGAATGCAAACCCTTAAGATCTGGGAACAAGACACAATGGGTTATTGTAATTGAACAAAGGCGATGGGTACACAAACCAATATTTACATTTAGTAATGTATAAAGATATCTGTAACTCGTTCTTATACAAGTTGTACATTTTTCAACGTTCGTAGCGGAGATATTTAACTCATGCATTATTAACTAAGTAATGTCTTTTGACCATACCAAATGTGTCGAAAAGTTATTTAAAAACAGTGAAAGCATCGCTACGTTCAAGAAGCAGCCAAAGGTGTAACTGGAATTATGGACACATTGTATGTGGATTTTTCCTTTTTTACAAACCCTTTAAATGAAATACAGTTGTTGAAAATTCAGCATGTTTATTTTAATACGAACCAAAAGTATCCATTAGGTATGTAACCTTTGACTAACTAATACAAACCTAAAGCGAATATCTTTATATTACCTTTGGCCTATAAAACTCTTCGGATTGAATCAGCTGGACAACACAGTGTTTCGCGTTAGCGTGTTCCAAGCTTTCCGATACAGAGTTACAACGGGTAAAGGATTAACTGCTGTACTTCCTCCTTAACACGATTTTGCTAAGGGCTGTTGATTACTGACCTTCTCAACGCAAGGATTACCTCTTTCACTTCCTTCTTAGCACGGTGTTGTCACGGGCTAAGGGTTACGGTCGAAGATTATCGGAACCGACTACCCTCCGCGTGGAGTTGACACTGGTTCAGAGTTTTCCTTGTAGTTCTTACTCAAAGGATCATTTGTCATCACCAACTTGACGCACCTACATTACTAGTTCTTTAGATTATAACTAAGAGTTAGTTAATTATTACTTTTACTTTCATGTTCTTGCTTCGTGCAATTATTATTAATATACTGCACTGAAGAAATCATCTTTGAGCTTCCGATCCTTCCTAGAGCCAACCTAGACCAGTGAACGTGGTCAGAACACTGTCATTCAATGTGGAAATAAAGTATTTTTCAAAAGATTTAGATCCAATTTCTTGTAGTAAAATGTAACCAAACTCCCTTACACACAGTTCAGCGAATAGTGCAATAAATAGCTTTATTTAGAACATCCAGCTACGGATTTATTTGACATCTGAGGCGCTTTTAAAGTATGTACTTATGTAAAAATTAAATGACGTAAAGATCACGCATTAGGCATGGTTAGTAATAGTATTTTAAATAAATAGTTGAACTACAGGAACTACAAAATTATCCTATTTAAATAAGTTTAATAAGAAAAATATCAATGCTTTATTTTGCATTACTTATACCGGGTGGTAACCACCAGCCGTGAACATAGGGAATTAACATTGGTTTTAACTTTTTTTCGGATTCCTGCTCCCCAATAGAATTTATATTAAAATTAATGGTAACAATAAAAAGATAACATTATTACGCATCATTTGAGACCATTAATAAGCTTAAATGTTTAATATTTAGTTTATAATTAATATTTTAAAATTGGATTAATTTTACAAATACAAGTAGCCATGACTGTCAATCTGACATTTGTCTTTATTAATTTTTGTTATTATCTGTCAATTTTTAAATCAGCGAGTTATTTCTTTTTTCACCATTAAAACTCTTTCTCTATTATAGTTTTTTTTTTTCATTTTAATCAAAATTGTTAAAGAAATAACTCGCTGATTTAAAAATTGACAGATAATAAGAAAAATTAATTATCAACAAATAGCAACTTCAAAATAATTAGTTGCTCTACAATACTCGATGCTGCAATTACAAGAGCGGCCATTTTTATTTTGAAGTCGCGACTTTCAATTTGGGTAGTTCACACGGTGACATAGGGCCATAACCCACTGGCGCGACCTGTCGCGCGCGACAGGTCGCGCGCGTTTTTTTGGGCGCGACTAGTTATAACGCGACAATACCAAAACATCACGTCTCGGCATTGAAAGGGCGGAGTTAACCCGCGAATTTTGCCGGATACGCCCGAGCCATTAAAGTTGAAATATTTTTGACTTCCAAAACGTCAGTTTCAATGCCGAGACGTGATGTTTTGTTTCTGAACTAGTTTCGAACTGTATCTGTGAACGAAGTTATTGTAGTTTGTAGTTTAAAAATGGAGGTTGAAGAAATGGCATGTCTGTTGTATTATCACATTCGTCGTCGCAAAAAAGAAAAACATAAATATTGGGTCCATCCCATATTTTTAGAACGCCATACTAAAGGCGCTTTCAATTTGCTGTATTATGATTTGCGCAAGCATGAAGACAAGTTTTTTAACTATTGTAGAATGAGCGTTCAATCATTTGATGAATTACTTGGGCTGATTGCAGAACAAATAAGTGGACAAAATACTAATTTTCGCGAGAGTATACGTCCTGAAGAAAAACTCATCGTAACATTAAGGTAAGTGTTTATTTTTTCTAAACATCACAGTTACCTGTTACACAACAAAAAATTAAATAATTAGAATTCATCCAAACAACATTATTGAAATAGGTCACAGTAATCAGATGATTGAGAATTAAAACTTTCAATCGACTGATTTGAAGTTTCAGAAAATGGAGGACGAGTGTGGTATTGCTGACGTGAGGTGCTTGGATAATCATTATTCCACTGTGAACCATGACCATGATGGGACTCATAACCGTCACGTCTGCAATAAGCTTGGTTAGGAGCTTGATATTTTTGAACCAATTTAATAAGGTCAATTTTAGCAGAGGGCTTTTGCGAATCTGGTATTTTTTTAAAGTCATCCAGCAAAGACAATAAAAACAATTTGTCCGAATCATCCTTGTCGCGATTCTCCCTGGCGCTAATGCTGGATTTTAAAATATTTACGATCTCCATGCCAATAGGATCTTCAGTTTTCCGTTTTTTTTTAAGTTGTGGACGATTCTGCGTTTCTTCTGTATCTTGAGGTGTTGCAGTTTCTTCATTTTCACAGTCAATATTTGAGGATGTTGGAGCGGTTTCAGTTACGATTTTCAGAAAATGAAGTTGTTTAAAATATATATAAGTTGTTTTCTTTGTCGCAGAAGATCCGCTTCGCACATTTTTTAACCGCCGTACTTCACGAGAATAGCTGTCTCTAAGATTTTTCCACTTCTTTTGTACTTGCAAACCTACCATTAAAACAAAAAATATTTTTACAGGTATTTGGCCACTGGTTGCAGTTTCGGAGATTTTTGTCATAACTTTAGACTTGGGATGACTACCGTTAGGACAATAGTCAGACAAGTTTGTACTGCCATATGGACTGTACTAAAAGAATTAACACTACGAGAACCTACAAAGGAAGAATGGGAAAATATTGCGACGATATTCCAGCAGAGGGCACAATTCCCGAATTGTATAGGTGCCATTGACGGAAAACACATCAGAATCATTCAACCAACTCGAAGTGGATCGCTTTACTATAATTATAAAAAATATTTCTCCATTGTGTTACTTGCCATTTGTGACGCAGATTACAAATTCATTTACATAGATGTTGGAGCGTATGGTAAATGTAGTGATTCATCAATATTTAAAGATTCGACGATCTATCAAAAACTGATAAACAAGACATTGCAAGTACCAGATAAGTGTCCTATATCAACTACAGATCCTACACCGATGCCACATGTTTTCGTCGGAGATGAAGCTTTTCCTCTTACAGAGAACATAATGCGGCCATACTCAGGCACTCATCTAAGTCCAGAAAGAAAAGTATTTAACTAGAGATTAAGCAGGGCTCGGAAATACATTGAATGTACATTTGGTATTTTGGCCAATAAGTGGCGTATTTTCCATCGTCCTCTTGATGTTGATATTGATTTTGCTATTGATATAGTTAAAACGTGCTGCATCTTACACAATTTTGTTCGCATCAGAGATGGTGTTAAATGGGAAGATACGTTTACCTATTTTCCTACATCCGAGGAAGAATCACAGGAAAGAAACAGGAGTTCTCGTCTTACAACCTCATATCGAGATAATTTTGCAAGATATTTTGTAAACGAGGGTCAAGTTACATGGCAAAATAAATATGTTTAATATATGAATTTACTAACCGAATTGTTTCTTTTCTTCCAATAATATTTCTTCTCCTCCAAGTTTATCCACGATTTCCTCCCATAACTTTTTTCTAATATTTTTATTACTGTATTCACCTAAAGTGATATTCCATATCGGAGGTCGCTGCTCCACCTCTATAATAAGTGCCTCTATATCAAAATATTTGTTATCCATCACGTTGGACTCACAGAACATACACAAGCGTTGGATGTTTGACAAGTCGCGCGCGACTGACAGTTGCAGTGGGTTATGCTCCATATAAAAACGTGTAATCTAAAGTCGCGCGCGACAATCAAGTCGCGGCGGAATCGCTAGGCAAAATCCTGTCGCGCGCGGCAAGCGAGTCGCGTCGCGTCAGTGGGCGTTGCGCCATATAAATACATAGAAAATTTAGCCGCGCGCGACAGGTCGCGCCAGTGGGTTATGGCCCTTAAAGTCGCGGCTTTAAATGTCACCGTGTGAACTACCCATAACTTGAAAATTATTGCAGATAGGTATAGGAAATGCTGATACAGATTCATAAAGAATTTAATTTTGCATCAGAAAATGAAAAAACAGTTTGAACATTGTATTAAAACGAGTTTTAGTGGTCTGAATTGTATTAAAAGAAAATTAAATTTTGAACACCCTGTAAGTAATGCATCGATTGCGAAAATTCCAGTATGTACTCCAAGGTTTCTTCTAGACATGGTCTAAATTTAAGCGTTTTTATTCAAAAATGGCGGCGTTAGATAATATTAAGCATCACGATGAAAACCAAAAGATTTTCAAAAAAGTCCAAAAATCTAAAAAACGACTGCACTTAGGTATAGGAAATGCTATCAAAAGGCCCTCTTAAATAACGTGTTAAAACCAAAAATGCAATAAAAAATAGACCATTGTGTTTGAAATAAGAAAGTAGACGTCAACTTCCGGTATTTACGGAAGTGTCGCCATCTTGAAAATAATTTCGTTAAACAGATTATACAGGGTGAGTCATTAGTGGCGGATCGGTCGATTGTGGCTAAACGGTTTGAGATAGAAAGTTGATTCAAACGGTATTCCATACAGTTTTTTCTTCCGAACACGATAAAAATATTTTCAAATATACAGGGTGAGTCACCTCTCTGGAACCAATAGCAACTTTTATATTTCAAATACAACACCCCATTTTTTATTTAATATTCTTGACCGCCTTCATTTTAGCTTTACATTGATATAAAACAATATAGGTTTTTATGCGGCTTTGTCACTAAAAAAAAATAATTTTCAAAATTTTTCAAGGTTTTAAGTCTTTATTTAAAAAATTCTCCTGAAGTCATTTTTCGAAGCACAAACTTGTAATTTGGTAAGGACATGCAGAAAACATTGCTCTATTAGCTCGATACGAAAAACTTTGAATCACGCATACAGGGTGTTCATAAATAGGTGGCAACTTTCCTGATTTTCAAAAGCTCGTAATTCAATTTTTTCAAATGCAAACCCCTGTACTTTTTTATGTCATCGAATTCGTCTTTAAGAGAGCTTCATTTTTTATTAAGTATGTCCTATACCCAAAACTCATACTTTTCGAGATATTCGACTTTTGTTTTTTCTAATCGTTATTAAAGCAAATAGAGTGCCGTGGAAATCGAAAAAGCTGACTGTTCACTTCACTAACGCCAAAAACTTGTCATTTATTTCTTGAATTATAGCATTTCCACCCTGTATATTTGAAAATATTTTTATCGTGTTCGGAAGAAAAAACTGTATGGAATACCGTTTGAATCAACTTTCTATCTCAAACTGTTTAGCCACAATCGACCGATCCGCCACTAATGACTCACCCTATATGTCATTATGATCATAATCAAAATTTCAGAACAATATACCCTTTTTCATTTTCCATATATTTTTAATGCCCAGTTCCAATCAATCACCTTGTATAAAAAAAAAACTTAATTCAGTCCAAAGTACATCAGTATACGGACGGGACTCTATTATCAAAAAGTTTGGGCCCTTGCTGTAGAGCCTTAAGAGAAGCTTTTCTACTGTTTAAGTATTGCGGGGCGTTCTCTGAACTAAACCATTAGGTGTTGGTTCTGTGCTGTTCGGACCAACTAAATTTACTTATAAAAAATCGTAAATTTGAATTTCCAAGTGTTAACAGAAGATGTATTTAAATAATTTTGTTCGGAATTATTTTAAAGTAAAGATCTTCTGGTAGGTACACTGAACATGTCTAATGAAAATTAAATGAGTTACGAAACTAACAATATCCAAAATTTGTATTTTGACTTTATCGCAAAAAACGCTTAAGACACTTTATTTTGTATTTCACCGTTAGATTATTTTCATAACTTTTAGTTTTTAGTTGCTATGCATCTCGCAAAAGTTTGATCAAAACTGATAAAATGTGATAAAAAAGTATAGTCACCGAAATTTAGTCAATTATTTGCATAAAAATGTTAAATGTCGTCTATGAGAAATAAAAAAATTTACCATTGCATATTTAAAATTGAGCAGGCTGAGTTAGTTTGAACCTGCAATTTTACTTGTGGTTTTTTAAAGTAGCCTATGCATTACATAAGTGAAAAAATAGCGGTTGTTTTCGCGATACCTCCTCTATTTTAAAGCTTTTTGATAACTTTTATATTTCATGAAAGGCCACATAAAGTAAGCACACAAAACCTAACAAACTTAAGGATATATTTATTGATCGGATCAATGCAGTTCGTTTTATGTGCAAGAAAGAACTTGTCCAGTAAGTTTCAAACCCCAACGGACTCAGCAATTGTTCCGGTGTGTATTACTTTCTTAAACCCGCAATAAAAGAAAAAGTAGCGAATTGCCTTTGATAAATGTCGCGTATCACCGTCTTGCGACTTTAAGTGTTTACCAAAACAACAAAGACGAACGAGAAAATTCCACAATGCCTTTTTGATTTCATGTGAGATTCCGCAGTTGTTGAATTGTTAATACAGATATTTTTATAGGGCACGGCACACGTATAATTTATCCAATTTTCTTGTATACGTGCGTTTTAGTGGAACAAAAACCTATAAAACGTTGAGATGGTATCGCTCGGTCAAGAGTATTGGTCGTTTGCTGTCGCGTTTTTACCGGTCCTCGCTAAAGATTGCAGTCGTAAAACCCCAGTAGCGGTTGTAACGGTGTAAAAGAACACGACCGGTGTTAAATCTCTGTTGAAAGAATCTAATAGCGCCAGACTTTAAAACCGTTCGGGAACTTTAAATGATATCGTTAGTGCTAGTGGTTATCGAAGTTTTTTCACGCTAATGACTAAAAATGTTACACACTTGGATTAATTGGATGCAATCAGCGGAGCAAAAACGATTAGAAGTTGTAGAAAAATAAATCACTTTTCTCTTTTTGCGACCTAGTTTTGGAAGAATAATTACCGATTAATATTTTTTTGCGGAAACCGCTGCAACGGACTGGACAATAATGGGATAACGCGGTTACGCTCGTTGGTTCACATGTTTCATTAAAAAAAACTGGATGTGTAAAAAACACAAATCATATATCATGACCCAGAATTGTATATGAATGTGTATTATACAAAGGATCTTAACGAAATTTTTGCTCTGAAATATGGCTTAAAATATTAGTTAAATTAAATCTTATCAGTAGTAACCGAGGTAGTAATATAACAGGTGCATTAAAAATTATTGATAATTTTTGATAAATATGCCCGAATGCAACTTGAGCTGAAAAAAACACGAGTGCACGAAGTATAGTTTTACAAGTACTGTGAGAGTGGTGCATCAGGGGTGTGGTTTAATCCATGTTAAAGTAACGCTACTGGTCGCCGAAATTCGTCAAAAAATTATCAAGACCAAAATATTTAATTCCCTCTCCAAATTTATATTTTTGACCAGCCACAAACTCTTTCTTAGAAACATCTTCTTATCAGTGTATGATTATGTTTATTGGTTGTTTCTAGGAATCCTGAGTTTGTAAATGGTCGAAAACGCAAATTTGACAGGAGGATCAACATGTGACAGGGGAACGCAAATTTTTTATACAGATTACACATCCAGCATGGAAATCTTGCTTATTATAAGCAGGGACTGAGAACGGAACGAAAACGAAAACGTTAAACGAAATTAACCGAAATTTTTTTAAGAACGAAAACGAAATAATGATTTTTCGTTCAAGAACGAAAACGAAATAAATATTTTCCAAAACCGGTTTTAACCGGCTTTAACCGGTTTTGTCGCTATTTCAATTTTATTTGTTAAACACAAACGCGAATTTACCTTCTGTGCTGGGGAGACTCCACGAGGCAGTAAAAAATCTCACTTGAAATAAGTGAGCTTCACTTTTCTCCATATATTTACGTGAATATGTATTAACAACTTTATTGTTTATACTTGCAATTTCGTGTAATACAATTAACGGTACAGATATTCTCTATTTCTAATTTGCTTTTTAGATCATCAATATAGAATATACACTTGATTGGATATATATTATCAATGTGTATATTTATTCGTACTTCGAAAAGGACTAATGTAAAAGAAGATTTATTGGAAGATGTGTTGCTAGTAAGATTTAACGGAATGTGAAAATGTATATTGTATGGTATGTACAAACTATAAAGTTAAAGTATGTTTCAAGTTAATATAAGTTTTTTTTAAATGTCTTTTTTATTTATAACATTTAGTAAATTATCCACTTGAATTCATTCATTTGTCTTTTTAAATAATTACAGCAGAATCTTATTTAATTCAAATGCATAGATTTTTAGTACTAAAACAAATTTAAAACAGCACTTGCTATATTTTCATATTTTTAGATAAAGATCGTGTGTCTAATTTAACCTAATCACGTTGTGTTTTTGCACCTTACGGGTGTTAAACATAATAAAATAGTTAAATGTTATGTGTTTAACGATTTGGTAAATTTAATATGGCGATGGTTCGCCAGTCTAAAATATGCTGTCTGTGAGCATCAAACCTCATCGTTATCGTTTATATTTTAGTTGAGACGCAAATATTGTTATCGTATTTATAGAGGGTTGTGGTGACTAGAAAAAAAAAATGATTTTTTGACAACAAAAAAATATTGTAAAACCGGTTTTAACCGTTATTATTTCGGTTCACGAAAACGAAAAAATAATTTTTTCGGTTAGAACGAAAAGAACGTAAACGATATATTTCGTTTTTGTTCCGAACGGAAACGAACGGATTTTTTTTTCGTTTTTAGTCCCTGATTATAAGAAATAAAGGTTTGTTTAAATTAAATAGATTGGAAATATTTTATACTTCAAAGCAGTTATAGGCGATTTTCAAAAATCGTATTTTCCGGTTTTTCCTAATTTTCTCGGATACCGTTAGAGTTATTTCCAATTTCTCTTTGAATTATTAATAAGCACCAAGTGTAGCTACTTTGCCAAATTTAAACCTATACTCTAGCTATTATAATAATCGAGATTCCCATGCTTAAACTCGAATTTTAATCACCCTGTATATTCTAGAAAATTTTGTATGTTGATTTAAAGTTGGTAAATATTATTACACAATTACACTAAATATTTGTTCAGTGATTTTTGGTGATGGGAGTTCAGTTTTTCATCAACTTATTTTTCACTAAAAGTTGCAGTTCTAACCCTTTCGATACGCAAATTTTACCGTAGTATGAAAATTTGCGCATTCAGCAGTGTTCCGAAACTGATATCTATAACTCGGACGGAAGTTTGAAGGTATAAAACATCGTAAAAAACGAATTAACGTAAATGACTCCCACGCGGGCTCAAAGGTTTTTTGTATAAAAGTTGTTACGTCCTATTACAGACAAAAGATGTTTTATAGCTAAAGTAGATACGGAATATTACAAATTTATGAACTTTACAGCCTTAGTTTGCGAGAATGTAACGCTAATGTAACAAGAAATATTATATCGACTGTAACTTATAACTTTAGACAAACTTTTTTATGGCTTTGTTATATCTTTTTAGTCGGCATGTCAGATAACTTTGTTCTGTCTCAGAGATGTCATAAAATTTAACTCATATTACGTAACTGAGATAACATATTTTGATTGTAGGTACTAAAAGGATTAACAAAATTATAGAAATCACAATAATAACTTACTTGGTTGTTAAATAGGTTCGTCACTATGAAAAAAAAGGGGAAGCAGCGAATACATTTTATGTGCCAAATCAAATAAAAATAGTCAATTAGTTTTTAACAAGAACTTATTTTATTTATCATTTTTGTAATTGAAATTTGACAATTTTGGTGAATTTTTTAAGAATAACAACGTTTTTGTAGTATTCGTGATTTAAAATTTATGTTTTCTTCGCTCTTTATAGCGTTTCGCTTTTTGTCAAATTGGAATCATTCATTTTTTAGTGGCAACTTTAGGGTTTCCTCCAAGCACACCTACTTGTGTGTTGCTTTGGTTAGACGCGCAAAATTTTCAACATCATGGGCTGTCCAAAGAGATATTAGACTGCCAGTCGGCAATCAACTGCCTGCTTCTGTAAATCTCTTGATACGAAACGTGCAGCGCTTGTGAAAACCGCTTCCGTTTTGGTTTGTTTCCACTGCATAAAACTATAAAAATATACGTACCCGCCGACTGACAATGTGGATGACATAAAATACTGATATACGCCACCGCTGTTGTTATTTTTACGACTTATTATCCAATAGTAAGTTATAATACGGCACTCCTATCAATATTAATGATAGACACAATGTGGCCAACATGCGAGGAAATGCCACACCGGATTCATATTCGTGACACGTTTAACTGAAAAAAGAATTTGAAGCGCTATGCAAAGTAAATAGAAGATTGCTGTTGCATATTTACATTGTTTTACTTATAAGTTTAGTAATACTTTTGATATTGCTGTACAGGGGTTTGAAAACTAAGGTTTAAGAGAAGAATCCCGATTATCGTAAGATAAAAAATCTAACCAAAGGATTAGTTACGTATTGTATTGATGATTAATATTATTTTAAATAAAAATATAACAAAACCTTCTTAGCTTAGAAGTAGTTTAAGAAAAATAAAATTGTAAAGTGTTACTTTATGGTATTTTTACTACGACCACTAATGTAAATGACTTTTACCGTACAACCTGCATGCATAGTCAGTGTGTCCTTATGGTGCCTATCCACGTGAGAGTAAACTACTCTCGATAGCAGCGTCGCCAAGGATACAGCCAATCGCGAGTTACTCTCAGGGGCTGTATCCTTGGCGACGCTGCTATCGAGAGTAGTTTACTCTCACGTGCAAAGGCACCATTACGCACGGTAGGCAAAAAGTTTTTTAAAGGAATGATCAAAGTAGACTCACGTCAAACACTTCCTGCCATGCCTAGTAAGTGAGTTATAACGAACAGTAATCAAAACGCCCACTTGTCTAGAAATGTCAAAGCCCAGAACATACACTGTCAAAGTAGACTTACGTCAAAATTGACAAGACAACGTAATTACATGTGTATATTAGCCAAAAAGCCGCTATAATCGTAGGTATTATGTGATCGTAGAAAAAGTAAGCTACATAACACGAGTTGTGAAGCAATTACGCACTTGTGGAAATACGCACTCGCCGTTACGCGGCTCCGTGCGTAACTTTTCCACTCGTGCGTAATATGCTTCCTACAACTCTTGTTATGTAATATACTAGAGGTATTAGTTTATTTTATTAGCAAAATATGTATATCATATTTTGCTTTACAAACACTTTTTAAGTCGCTTCCTTGATTACGTATTTAGGAGGACTTTACAGGTAAATACATAAAATTTTAAATAAAGTTTTCATAATTGACTGACCATTGCAAACGCCATTGATATTTTTTCTGCGATTTTGTAAGAATGAAAGTACCTACTGTGCCATTATAAATCACTTTAACAACAAAATTGTAACAGATCTTGTTAATTGTCAACTTTTATTAATCTCGTCACAAAAATATGTTTTTAATAATGCAGAGGATACTTTATTTTAAGTGGCTTAATTTTGGAAACAAAATTCAATTTAAATTATTCCCGATTATATTATACAGGGTGTCCCAGATTACATTTCCAGCATGGGGATCTCGCTTATTATAAGAGATACAGGTTTGTTTAAATTAGATAAATTTTTCCTTAGGATGAGAGGAACCACAATCAATTTTTAAAAGAACAAAATTCCTCGTACTTCAGATGTTATAGCAAAAAATATGAAAATGTCGAATTTCTTTTTTCTCTCATAACTTTTTTGTCTTAATCGTTAGAACAATTTTATTTGTATTTTCTGAAGGTACTTTTTAATGGAGAATGTAACTATTATTTTAGATTTTTTTTAACACCTACCCTTTTCGAGTTATTACCCCTCATTTCATTTTTTTCTTATGGGCCGCAAAGTTGGCTATGGAATAATTAAATGTGTTTTATTTTTCTCGTTTAAATGAGATATTACTTGCTATACCTATTATTATAAATAAGTCACAAAATCAAGAAAAATCGTATTTTACCCATCATTTGTCAAGCTCTCTCTGAAAATAAAACCAAAAAACAACTAATCAAATGTCAAATGACAGTTACTATTTGACTGCGGTATCATTTATTGGAATTTTATAGTATTGTTGTGTAATTGAATAATCTTTGTAGCAATTTTTCTCATATAATCGTGGGCACATTTACAACTAATTAAAAATTTTAAATGTTGAAATGCTACATTCTTTGCAATAGAAACTGTGTAAAATAGATCATTCTAATTCTTCATTGATTTGTTTTGGATTTTTGGTTGGTTTCTCGAAGGAACCATATTCTTTTAAATTTATTTCCAAATTTCTGTAAGTACACACCCTTCGTTGCTTTTTCTCGGGATATAGCTCTAAGTATATTCGCTCAGCTTCTACACAGTTTTTATGGCAAAGAATGTAACAACATCTCAACATGTCAATTTTTTCGCTATTTTTAAATGTAGCCATCATTATAACAATTACTACAAGGACTGTCGAATTACACAACAATAATGTGAAATTCTAATAAATGATACCGCAGACAAACGGTAACTGTCATTTGACATTTATTTAGTTGTTTTTTGTTTTTATTTTCATAGATAACTTGATAAGTGTGGGTAAAATACGATTTTTCTTGATTTTGTGACTTATTTATAATAATAGGTATAGCAAGTAATATCTCATTTAAACGAGAAAAATAAAACACATTTAATTATTCCATAGTCAACTTTGCGGCCTATAAGAAAAAATGAAATTAGGGGTAATATCTCGAAAATGATAGGTGTTAAAAATAATCTAAAATAACAGTTACATTCACCATTAAAAAGTACCTTCAAAAAGTACAAATAAAATTGTTCTAACGATTAAGACAAAAAAGTTATGAGAGAAAAAAGAAATCCGACATTTTTATAATTTTTGCTATAACATCTGAAGTACGAGGAATTTTGTACTTTTAAAAATTGATTGTGGCTCCTCTCATACTAAGGAATAATTCATCTAATTTAAACAAACCTGTATCTCTTATAATAAGCGAGATCCCCATGCTGGAAATGTAATCTGGGACACCCTGTATACATTAAATTGATTACAAAAATGAAATATACTTTATGTTTAAAAAACTAGTGCCGGTAAATTAGCTTGAGCAAAAGTATAATGACGAATTAATGTAAAACCACCACAAGTCTATAATTCACTCAAAATTATGTTTCAACGCTGAAACATTCGTGTACAGGCATAAATACAAAACAAAAAGCAAATAGCGAAAAACAAGCCAACCAATGTTATTGCTGTCTTCATAGGGATACACGGCATCAAAGCAACATATCATAACTAGCGAAGCGGGAGAATAATGTGGGCGAAGCGGAACGGAAAATCAGATTTCGACTCCAAAGGGTATAATAAAGAGAGAAGAGACCATAACAAGCAAGAAGTTCGCTACATCATCCTCCCCAACGTTTTTACCGACGTCTCCGAAACTGTCGCCCGAGGCAGCTTCCTCCTGGGACTCTTCCCGCAGTTTCTCTTCAAGAAATCTCAATACCACAATAATACTTACTTCAACTCGAGCCGAGCTGTATAGATGTGGAAAATACTTCGATCATTTTACTTAGAAGATAAAATATTTCGTCGGAAAATCTTTTGTGATATTTTTAGGTATGCTTTTTACAAGTCAAAGGCGAATATTTCTGTATTCTATTTTTACCATTTACAAGAATATAAACTGTTAGAAATCCCTATCAAAAAAATTTATGTAGTTATAGTTTTAATCAAGTTATGAAATTTGATAATCCCATAAGTGTTATAATTTTTAATCAAGACTTAAAAGTTTTATACAGGAATTTTGGCATTTGGGACAATAGAAAGCCCCAAAAAACCGTAAAAATATAAAAATTACATAAAACTCACTACAAAAATATCTGTATACAATCCAGAATGCTCCTGCAATAAAAATATAATAATGGAACTGCGACAAACAAAAGCATTTAAATAAATAAGAAATAAATAGATAAAATATCAGGGAATTATCTACAGCGTGATTCAAATTCGAGGGCGACCATGGGGATCTCCCTTATTACTGAAGATAGAGAGTAGGTTTAAATTTGGCAAAGTTGCTAAATTTTATGCTGATCAATAATATCAAAACAGATTTGAAATAACTTTAACTGTTTTTGAAAAAATTGAAAAAAACTGAGAAAATGACTCAGTGCAACGCTATTATTTATATATGTTTCTCCCATAGGACAATTTGTAGTTACCATAGATAGGTGTAAAAATGATGTTTATGACGTAAAGTCTATTTAAGTTAGTTAGGTTAGATTTTAATCTTATTCCTTAGCACAATTTTAAGCTTATTTTGAGCTTTTTATTACAGAAACAATGTATGTCTCTAGTGATTGTTATGCCAAGTGGATTTCTCGAAGGGAGCAATGACTAATTAGAAGTCACTCAAAGCCTAACGATATCTGTTCGACGATTAGCGAAACAATTCAGTCTGGTAGAGCCCTTGACCTATTTGAGTTAGGGCATATAAGATTTCCTAAACTAAACAATCCTTTCCAACAAGTTAAATAACCGAATAACCTCCACGATGTTCTTGGGATTACAAGAAATAACTTCGAATGACGTATAAATTTGATGATTTATGTTGTGTTAATTTAATTAAATCTCACTTTTAAACAAACTTAGATACACTGGCGTAGCAAGAATAGAATGGGTCTGTGTGCAAGCAAAGTTATTGCTTATCCGGAACATTCTTCGCCCACAATTCTTCGCATTCAAAATTCTTCGCCCACAATTCTTCGCCTACACAATTCTTAGCCGCATACAAGCATATCACAAATTTTAATTGTAAATGTGTTTGTTTTTATTTATAACGTTATTTTTACAGATTATGTTACATTAGGTTTGGTTAGGTTAATTTAATTTTTATTAATATTAAAAATCACAACATACGCTACTTATGTAGCAATTTTTAAACATAATATTAAAAGAAGAAGTATTAATATACAAGAAAAAACTTTAGGCTAATGTAAAATAATCTGTAAAATTTACGTTATAAAGAAAAACAATCACATTTACAAACAAAATTTGTGATTATGCTTGTATGCGGCGAAAAATTATGGCGGCGAAGAATTGTGTAAGCAAAGAATTGTGGGAGAATAATTGTGGAGGCGAAGAATGTTCCTATACCCAGACATTTGTTTTCTTTGTCTATTGATTTGCCAATAATTACATAAAAACGTTGTTCTTTGCATCCTACGGATCCCTTTGGCTCGTGGACCCGCTCATCGCATCCGCTACACCCCCGTTGGCTACGTCACTGCTTAGATACTTAAATTTTCCCACTATTAATTTGATGTTTGGTTCGTTTCTTCGAAAACGGTTGTTTTTTTTTCTACCTACTTTCCATCAATAATTTTTAGCATGTATAATTCTAGTATTTACGCATTCCTGTGATTATTATTCACACAGTTTTTATTTATGCCTGTTATCGGTCCTGATAAAATATTAATCAGTTGGCCATGTCGTAAACTTGGCGAACAATCCCTCCAATTTATTATTTAGCAACTTTCCATCGCCGCTGTTGTAAAATATTTTGCAGACATTTTCATTTCGTCTCAAATGCCATTTATCTTTTTGCCATGTTTTGTATTAC
Source organism: Elmis aenea (assembly GCA_947652605.1). Taxonomy (NCBI): domain Eukaryota; kingdom Metazoa; phylum Arthropoda; class Insecta; order Coleoptera; family Elmidae; genus Elmis; species Elmis aenea. The sequence continues at coordinate 11,543,523 of OX393580.1, forward strand.
ACATTAAAAAGTTACCCTTAAAATGTAATTAATTCTTTATTAATTGTCAAGTATTCGCGAAAACCGTAAGACGTAAACAGGTATAACCTAATTTTAGAATTTCTTTGTGAAATATATATCAGACTAAGATTTAATTATGTTTAAAGTGTTTTTACAGCATCAAAAAACTTTTTTTTTTTTTAGTTTTAAAGTTACATTCATTATTTGTAAAAAGTTGGATAACGTTTAGCTTAAAATGCAACGCTGCAAGCAGTTTTAAATTAAAAAATGTAGCCTCACATGGATACTTAATAACATTAAAAAATATATTTCTACTTGGTTATCACAATCGTATTCATAATTAATAAGCCTTTCTATGCACTTGTGTATTTCAAACGATTTTCTTATTATAAAAAATTAATTATTTTTAAATTTCATTTGTGATCAAAATTGTTAAATTTTTCAGTTTGTACATATTAATATAAAAAATATATATATAAATATTGGTGTATACATAGGTGCGTCAAGTTGGCATGCCAACTATCGGCGCAAATTTTAAAATTGGTTTCATCTTTTAGCGCTTAACATGCGCCAAATGCGCCCTAAAAATTTTTAATTTTGCTCAACGGGTTACTAAGATATGACTAATTAATTAGGTGGCGTGCCAACTTCACTGGCACGCCAACTATTTCCAAAAACTCTGAAATTCGTCTCATCCTCTAGCGCCCAATATGCGCCCTAAAAATTTTTAATGTTGCTTAACGGATTACCGAGATATAGCTAATTAATTAAGTGGCGTGCCAACTTCACACTGGCACGCCAACTATTTCCAAAAACTCTGAAACTCGTCTCATCCTCTAGCGCCCAATATGCACCCTAAAAAATTTTAATTTTGCCTAACGGGTTACCAAGATATAGCTAATTAATTAAGTGGCGTGCCAACTTCACACTGGCACGCCAACTATTTCAAAACACTCTGAAATTCGTCTCATCCTTTAGCGCCTAATATGCGCCCAAATGCGCCCTAAAATTTTTTAATTTTGCTCAACGGGTTACCGAGATAGCCAATTAATTAAGTGGCGTGCCAACTTCACACTGGCACGCCAACTATTTCCAAAAACTCTGAAATTCGTCTCATCCTCTAACGTCCAATATGCGCCCTAAAAATTTTTTATTTTGCCTAACGGATTACCGAGATATAGCTAATTAATTAAGTGGCTTGCCAACTTCACACTGGCTCGCCAACTATTTCAAAACACTCTGAAATTCTTCTCATCCTTTAGCGCCCAATATGCGCCCAAAAGCGCCCTAAAAATTTTTAATTTTGCTCAACGGGTTACCGAGATATAGCCAATTAATTAAGTGGCGTGCCAACTTCACGCTGGCACGCCAACTATTTCCAAAAACTCTGAAACTCGTCTCATCCTCTAGCGCCCAATATGCGCCCTAAAAATTTTTAATTTTGTCTAACGGGTTACCAAGATATAGCTAATTAATTAAGTGGCGTGCCAACTTCACACTGGCACGCCAACTATTTCAATACACTCTGAAATTCGTCTCATCCTTTAGCGCCCAATATGCGCCCAAATGCGCCCTAAAATTTTTTAATTTTGCTCAACAGGTTACCGAGATATAGCCAATTAATTAAGTGGCATGCCCACTTCACCCTGGCACGCCAACTTTTTCCAAAAACTCTGAAACTCGTCTCATCCTCTAGCGCCCAATATGCGCCCCAAAAATTTTTAATTTTGATTAACGGGTTACCAAGATATAGCTAATTAATTGTGAAGTTGGCACGCCAGCTATTTCCGAAAATTCTGAAAATCGTCTTATTATGAGGAGCGTGAAGTTGACCATTCTTTAGCGCCCAATATGCGCCAAATGCACGTTAATTTTTTTTACATATGTCAACGAGTTACCAAAATATAAATTTTTTTAAAATGTTTTTGCACATTGCAATAGCTCCACGGTAGTATATACCTTATGACAGTATTGTGGACGCCGGCAGTATTGTGTAACTTGCAAATACATAACCACTTATAATCAAGTTAAAGAATGTTGCACTTTGGATTGATTCTTAGTTTTGTGTTTTTAAATTTATAATAACCGTATTTGTAGATTCAGATGTAAATACCTTTTCTATGTCGTAAATAATATTTTGGTGTTGTTTATAATGTTTTAAACGAAAATTACTAATTAAAAAAATTTAAAGGAAAATATATTTTTCCGAACATTTTTTATTGATATTTAAAAAAAAAACATATTTTATAAATATCCTTATTCGCTGTACCTATAGAATTAAAATATTTCATTTATCAATAAGCCAATTTGGCAATATATAAAGCCGATTAAAGTATCAATTTTAACAAAAATGTTTTTCTGACCTTTTCTGACAGAACAAAATTCAATTTACGCACGTCATGGCACACATCCCTACAATTATATTTAGTTTGTTGTAATTTTTGCGGTTCGCCTTTTCACCAAAGCTCAAAATCCTATAAAACTCTCATCTGACTGTGTTATCTGTTTATGAGCATAAAGGATTTTTAACGATTACTGGACTAAGGTCTGTCAGAAGAAATATTGCTACAATGTACTGCCATATCGAACAATGTGGGATATTTCCCGGATGCATAGCTACGTTTATATTAAAAATAATACAAAACGTTTACGACGAGCTATGTGTCAGCTGTAAACCAACATTTTTCAGTGCATATTCTCTGGTGGCTTATATATATCATAAATACAAACTTCACACTGCTGTTGCGGTGTGATTAGGTTTTCTATGTTAAACATTCTTGGACGTGATGAAATTTCTTGGAAAATATATCAAACAAAACACATGCCTCAAATGATTATATTCCACAGCAAAACCGACAACCAGGAGTAGATAAAATATACATCGATAATAAGTAAGTGGCAGATAAAGTTATATAAGATTAATGTAAATAAAGTGTTTCAAATTTAAGACACAACATAAAAATTTCGCCTACCATGAGTTTAGAAACAAATTCTACATCTTTGTCACAATTTGACGACATTATACCCCTTAAGAATTTCTATATCCTCATAATGATTTGTTGATTTGATTTCAAATAGCTTAATTTGTTTCAAGATGCGTTTTAATTTATCGGTAAATAAATTTTTTAAGACAACAACCAAGAATTTAGAATGTTGCCACATCGGGAGCTAAAAGAGTGTCCAGCTAATGCGCATTTCATTTATATCTTGGTTATTAATTAAATTAAAAATGTAGCTAGTGATGACTTATCATATTGCATAACGTAAAATAGTTTTCAAATACGTTGTACCCTTTGTCTTATTTTAGGAATTAAACTGATTAGCAACCACTGTAAGAATATTAGTGAATTTTCCAAAATATTGTTTACTTCCACCGGTTAGTTGTTGCAGATTAACATGGTAAAATTTTCAAAAAACTTTAATAACTCAAAAAGAAACTGATAATTACTAGCTTACAAATTGTGACTCTTCATTAAAATAAGTTTTAATTTTAAGTTTTCGCTACCTTTAAATACCATTAACCATTTACCAATCTCGTTTAGTATCTTGTTACTCTTTCTTTAATTATACTCTTCCCAGAAAAATACAATTGTTCATTTTTTGACAAAAAACATCGGCAATCATTTAATTAACTTTCATTTCAACAAAGATCCTTTTTATTCCTCCATTTAAGTCTCAAAAACCTTTTTAGAACTCTTCAAACCAAATAACTACAGCTAGCAAATACGAAAAATGTCTATTAATATTCTGTTTTTAAAAATATAAAAGATGTTAAGAAAAACATTAATAGTTTTACTACTGTTTCTACCATTCAAATCACCAGGGAAAGATGGAATTATACCTGTGTTATTACAGCAAAGGCTAGACTTGCTGGTCTCCAACCTTTGTACGATGCTCAGGGCTAGTCTAGCTCTTGCATACGTACCTAGAACTTGGAGAGACGTAAAGGTGGTTTTTATTTCAAAGCAGGGACGAGAGTCATACGCCCAGCCCAAAGCTTTCAGACCAATAAGTCTGACATCCTTTCTTCTGAAACTATTAGAGAGACTCATAGAAAGGCACATAAGGGACAAGGTTCTTGGGGGTTCACCCCTTAATCGACACCAATATGCCTATCAGTCAGGAAAATCTTGCGAACTAGCCATACATGAGATAGCTTGCAAGATCGAGAGTGATCTAAAAAACAAAGAGACCACACTTGGAGTTTTTCTAGAAATCGAGGGAGCGTTTGATAATGCCTCCCCGAGATCAATACGTAATGCAGTGGAAAGCAGAGGAATACATTTTACAATTTGTAAATAGATATCCGAAATGCTTAAACACAGAAACATTTATGCTTCTGCTTTTGGACAGACTGCAGGAGTCAAGGCTGTCCGAGGGTGTCCACAGGGGGGTGTTCTATCTCCCCTTTTGTGGTGCCTAGTGGCAGACGAGCTCCTGTGGAGGCTGGAGAAAGCAGGGCACTTTGCGGTAGACTATGCCGATGATATAGCCATACTAACAACAGGCAAGTTCGGAGGCGTAGTATCAGACATGATGCAAGGCGCCCTACGAATTGTCGAAAGGTGGTGCACAGGAGAGGGACAAAAACAGTGTATCTGTTTGAAGAACTATTGAAAACAGTAGGAGAAGTAAAATATTTAGGAGTGATTCTAGATAGCAAACTTATCTTCAAACTACACGTAGTGAAAACCACCAAGAAAGCCACTGTAGCTATATGGACTTGCAGGAGGATGCTTGGGAAAAACTGGGGATTAACACCCAGCATAATGTATTGGATATATACCAAGATGGTCATACCTATCGTAACCTACGCAAGTCTGATCTGGTGGACTAGAACACAGATAAAAGACTGCAGGAACAAACTAGAGAAGCTACAGCGACTGGCTTGCCTAAGTATTACCGGGGCGATGACAACAACGCCCACGGCGGCAGTGGAAGTGTTGCTGAACTTACCTCCTCTTTACCTTGTGGTCAAATCAAAAGCACTAAGAGGGGGGTATAGACTGAAAATCATCTCCAAAGAGGGGAGACTTAGAGAAGGGCACTTAGCTATTCTCAACAAGATCGACACGCATCCGACATTAAATATGATCTCGGATAGAATAAACAGGACACTAGCCATTGAGAAAACCTTTGGAATTACAATTCCAACACGGGACCAATGGGAGCGTCAATAAATAGAGCTAAACGGCCTAGTCTGGTATACAGACGGGTCAAAAACGCAAAATGGCACAGGCTGCGGAATATGGGGAGCAGCACAACTGAGACAAGGCACATCCGTAAGCCTTGGACAGTGTGCAACCCATATTTCAAGCCGAGGTGTACGCTATGCACATGTGCAGAAACACTATTAGAAACAGGTTTTAATAATAAAAGAATCTTCATAGTATCCGACAGCCAAGCAGCGTTAAAAGCTCTTGGCTCGTCGGAAGTAAACTCAGGACTTGTTCTGAACTGCATACGGGCACTAAACTTGCTGGGAAGCAGGAATAAACTTAAACTGGTTGGTGCCCAGGGCACACAAACATACCAGGAAACGAGAAGGCAGATCGTCTAGCCAAAACTGGTAGCGAGACACCCTTCTTCGGACCAGAACCCGCAGTTGGCATATCCTATGGAACAGTAAAGCGGTGTCTTAATGACATATTAACACAGGGGCATAATGCTCATTGGAAAAAAGTGGCAGGACAAGCATATTCTAAGGCTATCCTGTCAATGGTCTCTAAAGAAAAGACAGAAGAAATGCTCAGGATGAGCAGAGCAGACATCAGAGCAGCTACAGGACTTGTCACAGGGCACTGTGGCCTAAACAAACTTCTACATAATAGGGCTCTCAGAGGCCGACATATGCAGAGGATTTGGTGAAGAAGAAGAAACTCCTCTTCACGTAATATGCCAGTGTGAAGGATTCACACACAATCGGCGTAGACTTCTAGGGATGGAAAAAACCAACTAAGAAGAGTTAAGAAAAACACCCTTAAAGAAAATCCTGGAGTTTTTCAAAAACACAGGACTCCTTTAAGGGACCATCACCAGAGGGTACAATAGACCAATAGGTCGCAGTACTGGAACCCGAAAGGGGACCATCTCCGCGCAAATAATAATAATAATAATAAAATTTACTACTTTTTGTATCAATTTAATTACTGTATAAAAAGTTCTATTCTGAACAATTTTTATACTACTAACAATATTTGTTATGTTTAAAGCCGTAACACCGATTCAAAAATCTACACACACGAATTCTTGAATCTAAAGTCGAATACATAAAAAGCGTAGGATTAACTTGAAGGTGAAATTTCAATCGATTTTACACTTCTTTGATAAAAAGTCTAGAGAACGTAGCGTTTGTTCGTGTCATTATATACTAAAAAAAAAAAAGACATTCGGCAGGTTTAAACCTTGAGAAACTTATCGGCGATATCTGTAAAGTTTGATTCTCACTTTTAACTGAACGATATGGTGCAAATGAAATGCAACGTGACAGCAGCTTTAGTTTTTCTGATCGGAAATTTACGTTTATGGATGAAATGTATCAGGATTTACGACTGGTCTGGCTTAATTAACTTCAAATGCCAATATCTCCGACCATTGTCGTTTTGCTAAGCATCAACGTATACTTTTTTGAATTAAAAGACCTTACTCGTTAAACTGGCTGTTGGTTTTACTAATGCTCCATAAATTTAGCATATCAAGAACAGGGCTTTGTAAAGAAAGCGCAAAAATTATTGTACATATTGTGGTGAAATCAAAACTTCAACTAAATGCTTTCTTTCTTCTCGTCAATGTTAATCATAGGTGTATTAGGTTTTTGGAAGTTTTCGACGATATCTTGGGTGGAGTAGAGCAGACAGTGTGTGTAAGATACTGACTCCTCGTTGAAAGTTTCAAAAAGAAAATGTGAAGGTGATAGGTCGGAAGAATAAGCTTAATATTTTTCAAAAACTTCAGAAACCAGTGTGCCATGTAGGGTTTCTCATATTTGAACATTTTGCTAGTCCCGGGATTCCGGGAAGAAATCGGCCTATGTCCCGGGATTTCCCTGGATCCCGGGATGTAATAAATTATGTCAATATTTTAAAATTAATAACCCAAAAAATTAAGGGACCGGTTTATTACTTAAAAACAACTCCAAGTCATATATGTAATGCATTTTGCTCCATGATTATTACAAATAATTCAATAATATTGGTGAGAGAAACATACATTTGGGAATTATAACCTTTCTATTGCAATTTCATATTTATGAACACAATAATATAATTTTACAACGAATTTTTATAATGTGATTTAAGAAAAGAAAGGTGATCTATGCTTCGGTCAATTAGTCTTTTTCTTAATTTATTAACAAAAGTCCTGCTACATAAAATGCTCTCAGTCTCTATTGATGTAGGTGGAATTGTCTCGAGAGCATCTAGCAGCAAAGAAACATCGTTATTATCAATAAAATTTCATTTATAAGCTATTTTGCTTTGAATTATCAGGGTACACAAAAATAAAACTGTTAAAGTATTTTAAAGATATTAACTTTGTAATGGAGACCGGGCTTCTTTGCGCCATACTAAAAGAGAAAAATTATTTTGAAGTTTTTCCATAATGTACTGTTAGTAAAGACATTTTAAGCATAAAATTCTGATAAGTTATGATAGTATTACAAAGATCTTAGCACAAAATAAACGAATACAATACTTTTTTAAAATCCCGGGAATTCGCGGGACAAAAAGCATTTCCCGGGAAATATAAAATAGCTTAAAATGGACCGGGATCCCGGGAAAGAAACCCTATGCCACGTAACCACTTCGATCTGCAAAGCCTACGGTGTTTATTAAACACATTTGCGGTTTTCATTTGAATCCCCCTCGTGGTATTAGTTAAAAAGATGAAAGTATTTAATTTAGTTTATCATTTTTTTCAATGTTTTAGTTCATGCTTAAATGATTTGTTTAAATACTTAACTTTTACAAACGCACAAAACATTTCGGATTTTGTTCGTGTGTTTTTGCGAATAAAAGTTTTGCAAAGTTTTGACACGTACTATAAAAGCAGATGTTTTACTTGGCAAAATGACTGTTTGAACGATGCGAAATATTCTGAAAACTTCTGACCGTTTCATAATCGGGCAGCTTTTTGTATCAAACAATTTTGATACAAACGTTCGCGCAGATTCTGTTTTACATCATCGTATCGGTGTATGAAATAGTTGAAATAAACAAGTGACAAGTTTAAGCCAATCTTAAATCCGGTTACGACAAGTTTGATCAAAATTTAACAGAAGATTATTACTCATTGACGAAGCAACTTCAATGTTGTTATTACGGTTTAACTCTCCATTTGTCTAACTGAACTTTAACTCGTAACTGGTGAAGTGAGGTTTGTCAAATGCAATGAATATTAAGAATTGCCCATCTAGAAAAACGAATAGAGGAAGATGCATGATTTCCTAACTACTTTTCTATCATTTTTCCAACTTCATTCGTTAAATGTGAATGTATCGAAAAGAGTAAGTGATAGCAAAATTATTTTTAGTGGTTCTTGGTTATATTTGACTTTAAAGAAAAAAATTGTGTTCATTATGAAAACTGTCAATTATTCAATACCTTATCAAACATTTAAAAAAAAATATTTTCAGTTGCATTTACTGCAACTTTATTAAGTTTAATTTTCGTGCGACTTTTAAGCTTTTTATGTAGACTTAAAAATAAGTACTGTATCAACTTGTAGTTCATTAAATTAAACATACTTTCTTAAAAATCGAAGTTAATTTGTATCTTGTACGTTTCGGTGTCGAGGTATGCTTTTCTATTTCTGTGTTATGTTTCTCCACTCCTGCCTATCGTTAGCTAATTGTGGCACATCTCTTCAGCTGATCCTTTTTCTTCTAGTCTCTGCCTCACTTCTTTTTCCCATTTTATTCTTGGTCTTCCTCTATTTATTTTTCTCTCTATCCTCATTTTCCATTTTTATTTTGCGGGTCTACTTTCTGGCGTGCGTAATTGATGTCCAAGCCATCTTTATTGATTCGTCTCCATCTTTTTCTTAATATCTGTTATTCTAGGTTTTTTCGAATTTTTTCGTTACTGGTTTTATTCCCCTCTATTTCCCTCTATTCTTCACAGAAATCTTATTTCCTGTACCTGTATTCTTTGTTTTTGTTTTTGTGTTAGGGTCCAAATTTCTGAACTCTACGTGAGAATGGGTACTTACACTGCATTAAAAACTCGCGTCTTCGTTTCTTTTGATATTTCCTTCGTACTTGTCTAATATTTATTAGTGGCGTAGTAAAATTTCGTCGCTGCCGCTATTCTGTTATTCGGATCTTCCTTCCTACCATTCGCTGCAATCATTGTTCGTAAATATTTAAAATTTGCTACATGCTCTATCGTTTTTTGGTCTAGCGTAATTGTAATTGGTTCATGTTTTTTCGCTGTAACCATAGCCTTTGTCTTTGTTATATTAATATTCATATAATATCTACTTAATTATCTGCCCATACATCTAGATTGAGTTGCAAGTCCTTTTCGCTTTTAGCTAATAGCACCACATCATCTGCAAAGGCTAGTTCTGTTAAGGATATTGGTTTTAGTTTATGTCA